>CM046439.1:44162352-44504227 GCA_025506505.1 Flaveria sonorensis | reverse complement strand
TTGATCTCATGGAACATGTTACGAAGAATGTGCATATCATGGTTTTGTACGGTAAAGATAATTTGCACCAATCTTTAATATATTATATCTATGTTGAATTGTAGTTGGATGATATTATTTATCATGTGTTCGTATTGATGGTAATTTAAGAAAATAACATACATAATGTTTATGCTACATACACAATAAAATATGCGACAGGGATGGAAGGAGAAGATAACACGCATGTTACAAAAATAGTTAAACTAAAATTTATTATTTTCCTAAACTACAAGCACCATTGGTTTAATTAATTCAAAAGAGAAGTAAAATGAAATGAAAAAAACGTAGAAAAGATTTGTGTTCAGTAGATCCCTCACTACTCACCGCCTTACGATAAGCTTTTAATGAAATGACGTGAAAGAAGTGAATATAAGAGTTTAATTATCTCACATCCTAACTGTTTCTTAAAATGGATGGATTTGAAGAGAATTAATTAAATACAAAGTAAGTTTTATCAATTTTACCATTTCATATAATGTAAAAAAATTTGCTTGAAGTGTATAATTGTAAAAGTAATTTTTTTCTTTACCTTTTAATTTGAAAACACTTAAATATTTAATTTCTTTTTAGTTTTTTAAACTTTACAACATTAAACCTTATATTTTCACTTCATATTCGAAACACTTAACTGATTTAAGAAAAAACCTTTCATGATCTATACCAGAATGATTAAATCAATATATTGAGTAAATTTTAAGAGATATTAGTTTGAACGAATAACAAATCAAGATGTCATCAGAGTACAATCTTTGAACGATTTTTTTTTAATTATAGTTTTGTAATGTATGAAGATATACTAAGTTATAAAAAAGGAATTTCTTTATAAATTTCTTTTTGATAAAATGAGGCAGTCAGCCACTCTTCCTGGGTAATGGTGTAGCCTGTGCAGAAGATGAGTGAGATGTATCCCGACAAGGTGAATATTTAATATGTAAAAGTTCAAAATACATTCATGCATGGAATATTAACAACCATTGGCGTTTATTTATTGACTTGTTGAAGTTGGATGTTGACTATGTCTTTGAAAGAGTTTTGCGACACAAAGGCCACCATCGCCGACTTGATCTATCGTGTTTTTATCATTGTGACATTCCCAAAGCAACCATTCTTCTTCTTTTTTCTTTAACATCATTTTGCTTATCATACTTTTACTTAATTTACACTACAAATAATCCATCATAACAAGGCCGTCCCGAAAATTTTCAAGAAACTCTGAACCCGGGTTGAGAACAAAAAATGTGTCCAGTGGCGGAGGATAGTGGAGACCGGGGGGGCCGCCGCTGCCCCCCTCTTTTTTTCGATGGTAGTGTAAAATTTTAGTCCGGTAGTGTAAATTTTTGGTCCGGTAGTGTAAACTTTTATATAAATATCGAGTTCGCCCCCCTAAAAAAATAATTTCGCCCCGCCTCCCCTACGGGATTGTTCAAGCTCCGCCACTGAATGTGTCCTTGTAATATGATGTATAAAAAACTCTAAACCAAATAAATTGTTATAAATTTTTGTTATAACAATAAACAAAATTAAAGTATTATAACAAAATGATCTAATTTACTTCCTTAAGCGAATCGGGAGGCTCTCCTAGCATTTTTGGATGCGAAATTTTTGATTAAGTTTTCATAATTCATGCTCTCCAATATATTGTTTTTAGTAGCTATCATATAATATACAAATGTGTTCTGCATACTAAATTGAGCCATATATGTATATTACTAAATTATTATATATAATATATACTTTTTAAAAAAAATCCGGGCTCCCCGAGCAATCGGGCCCTGAATGGCCGCCCGCTACTTTTTTTAGTGTTAACTATTGCTAGATTATAATTATAAACAAGTTAATTAGCTCGGTAATGGAATATTTAACTTAAATAATAAAACTAGTTCTTATTTTAAATAATCTAGTTTTATTGTTCAATTATGATTATATGCTAATAATTACAAAATTGAACCATTACTAAAGTTAACATTAATAGAACCAATTGTAAACCAGTACTTTTAACCTACTATAGTTTTTAACAAAATTGACACATTTTCTTTTGTCTCATACATTTACTCGTTTACAAGCTAAAATCTTTGATCTAGGAGCGTGTCACATGTAATATATATACACTTATACTATACAACACAATATTCTATAATATTGTATAAAGCATGTTACAATAATAAACAAATGCTTAAAGTAAAATGGTATATACATATCCAACCACACCATTTAGATGTCGAACACATTCCTTTATTGGTAAGACATCAATTATTGTACCAATTAAATTTAATGTATAGTTCATGCATTATGCTTAAGTAAATATATATAATTTTTGTTGACATAATTTTATATTTGTTAGATACTTATTTCATTATATTATTCTTAAGAAATTGAATGCGTGGTAGTTGTCATGCTTGAAGGAACAAATTCTGGTATTTCCCACCTCAAACATATAAATACAATAAGTAACCAAACATCTCAAAGGAGTGGGGTACTAAAATTAATAAACTTAGTAGTTTTTAAAATTCGTAAAAGTTTTTAAATAGTAGTTTAATAAACTTTAGGACGTGTATTTTAGGTATTTATCATATTTTTATACGTTCTTTTACCAAGTTGTTTACTTATGAAACTTAATTATAGAAAACTAGTAGGATATGTCGCGCGTTGCGGCGGCTTGTTTTTTAATGTCGATACATAAATAAAAAGTATTTCTTAAAAAAATCGTTGTAACATTAAAAATACGAAAGTGAACCTTAAAAAATCGTTTAAGTAAAATCTAAAACCGTGTAAAACCGTCACATGTCCTGATTTAACATTTAAAAGCATATTTTGTTAAATATTATATATAATTCTATTTTTTCTTTGAAAGTTAAACTTGCAGAAAAGTTAATGCTAAAAGTATGTGATGCGTAGACAGCCAATTTCATTGTAAAAATAAATAGAAATAAACAGTCTAGTAGAAGGCTTGAACACGACTAGAATTGAAAAAAAGAATCTTAGAAACCATTGGATCAATCTTAAACCATGGTATTAATTTGCAGCATATAATAGTCAACTTAAAAGAAAACGACAATATAAATATAAAAAAAACATATTGTAGCTACCGACCTAAGTTTTTAATATGTATATATAATATATAATATATATAATATATAATATCCAAAAAAAAAAAGAAAAGCAAAAAAACCCAATGTATATATAATATATATATATATATCCAAAAGAAAAAAAAAATCAAAAAAACCCCACCAACATAGGGGATTAATAAGAATAGTAATAACATTATGAAATTGTTGAGAACGTATAGATAAACAAAGTCAATATTACAAACGATGCTATAAACATAAATTCTAAAATGATAAACAAAATAAGACATATTAAGCTGATGATGTAAGCAGGTTTACAGCCATGTAAAGGCACCTTGGGCTACCTGTCATGTCTCAAAGTTACATGATGTGTCTTTCCTTATGATTTATTGGTTTGGTCTTACTCGTTATTATCTTATCTTGTCAGATGTTCCAACAAGCTTGGGCTATCTAGCATGGCCTTGGATAACCTGGTCTTGTCTTATCCTGTGTTGCCCTACCTCAAGCTATTTGGTTTAGCCTTATCCAACCTGGTATTGACTTAGGCTGCATCGCATTGGCCTTACCCAACCTGGCATTGCCTTAGGTTGTATCGCATAGCCTTACCCAACCTGGCGTTACCTTAGGCTGCATCGTATTGGCCTTACCCAACCTGGCATTGCCTTAGGTTGTATAGCATAGCCTTACCCAACCTGGCATTGCCTTAGGCTGAATCGCATTGGCCTTACCTAACCTGGCATTGCTTTAGGTTGTATCGCATAGCCTTACCCAACCTGGCATTGCCTTAGGTTGCGTCACATGGCCTTGCCGATCTGACTTAACCTCAACACACCTAAGGGTGGGGTTATCTCACGTCTATCTCTACTGGGCCAAGCACATGGACCCAATCAAAATAACTCATTGGGCTTGGCTCAACCCATACTAAGCAAGCCCATTAGGGTTTGAGGATTCTCCCTCTATAAATAAGAAGGTAAATCTCTCATTTAGAGGGATCCCATCTTCTGCCTGGGAACCACCACACTTGTCCATCGGAAGTGTAAGTCTCTTCTTTAGTCTTCACTCCTTTTTGTTGGATCCCCTCCCTGCAATGTCGCAAGGCAGTCCTGTGTCGACAAGGCTCTCTCTAATCCTCATCTCCTATACTTGTCTATTCTTTTGTCTTATATATATATATATATATATATATATATATATATATATATATATTATGCTTGACTATATAATACTTGGTACTAACTTGAGCGTTAGAATGCCTTTGGGGTTAAACCTCCGGGCCCTCTAACGTAGAACTCCTTTGTGGTTCCAGCCAGGTTCAAAGCTCGGGAATGAGTCATGGAGTCCAGGCTTAGCCATACCCGGTGACAATACTAGACCCGGATTTGGATGTAGCAACATAAGCATTTTTGTGTAGGAACCCACCACAATATTCAATATCTAAACTATCATTATTTCGCTTTTTGAAGCAAAAATTTTTTTAAATGACGAACTACTAGCAACATTATCAGTGTATATGATAATGGAGATAATGAAGAGAATAAAAAAACAATAAGTATGAGAGAAGCAAGGAAAATCTTATAATTATTGAGTGTGTTTTGTTCATGCAACAAGAAGTATATAATGTCCAATACAATAAACTTAGTCCCGTTTGGTTCACATAATTATCAAAAACTGAAACTACAATTGAAAAATTTTCCATTCAAAATTCTGTTTGGTTGGTAAACGGATGGAATTGAAATTGAAAAATTTTCATTTATTCATTGGAATTCACGTTCCTTCCAATTACCCATGGAATGTTTAACAATTCAATGGAATGTTTAAAATTAAAATTCCAATTTCACTCAAAATTGACCAACCAAACACGTTATTAATTTTAACAAGAGTCTAATTCCAATTCCAATTTCATTTTCAGTTTTAATTCATTTGCAAAACATTCTGCGAACTAAACGGCTCTTAAGTTATTAAGAAATGAGTAACCACTCACAACTTATAAAATGACAGTAATAATCACCATTCAATATTATTTATAACAACTTCCAGGTTCGAGCTAGGTCATAAAAATTAAAACTATGAGACTAACATTACTCTCTATATGCGTGACGTTTAAAGGGGCTTATTTCCGCCTCTATCAATCATTCCATCGGAAGAGTATATGTTACAACCTTATATATAAAAAAACTCATAATTTGAAACATAATGTGTATAACTTGTTTTTGTAGCCGGACAAGTGGATATATAATTCTTTTCTATTCTTTTATTGAAGTAAAAATATTTATCAAAGCATAAATGGTACTATATATGAAGGGTTATTAAGCATGGTTAATTGGAACGTAATAAACAAATAGGTTGTAATGAGTGATTGCAAACCTACTATGTTATTCAATCTGCAATTATTAGTGACTAAAAATGCGTGTATTCAACAAAGTGTCTGGTCCGTGAATAAAAAAAAATCCTCACAATTAGAACCTTAGCTACTTTTTTTTTGTTGTTAGATAATTATACGTACAGTAGTTTTGGTTAATCTCATAAATAAAATGACATGTAGACATCACATAAAAAGAATAAATATGACTATAGTCTCATTTAATCAAAGTGTAGTACTTTTGGTTATGCCTAATCATTAACTACCACCCCCCCCCCCCCCCCCCCCCTTCGGGGCTAAAGATGCTTATATTTCACACTCACTAAGGGATTGATGATGAATCTTTTTGGTGCCCCCTTTAAACTTGGAGTGCTGGCTTTAGCGCTATATTTTTTCCCACGCAACCATTTCGGCGCCTCCATTTTTATCCACTACGTGTAGTCTTAGAAATTCTAGAAAAAATGGAATTAAAAAGCAATTATAAACAATAAATACATGCTACGACATCGAGCGCATAAGAATTATCATATTGGTTCAATAAAAATAGAGAATTGAAAAACAATAAATTTTTTATCTCCTTGATTATAAGTTTTTCTTAGATTTTATTTTATCTTTCCTGGATTTTTTTAAAGTAACAAAATAGTTTTACACATATGCATATAGACGTGTATACGATTTATATTCATATACGTATTTACCTAAAAAAAATCAATGCCGTATTTTTTAACAACGAAATCCTAATTGCAATAAAATAAAATGTGTTCTAGTCGATTTATATAGTATATGGTACAAGAATTAACGTGCTTCTAGTAGTTTACAACGTACTATTCCTTATGAAAAAAAAAACGTTTCTATATATATAACACCATTGAGAAACAATTATAAAAGCAGAGAAAAATAAAACATATATTTTGAGACAAGTCGACTAGTATGTTGGATAGCATGTATTTGTTATTTATAATTGTTTTCTAATTAAGTTTCATTTTAGAATTTATCTAATGCAACTTTATTAAACTAAAAAACATTATCTTTCTATGAAATGGTTGGGAATTCGGTAGGCAAAAAGAGCATCAGAACAAAATGAAATAATATATTTTTTTCTAAAAGTGAAACATTAATTAACTAATTAATCTAATTTGGATTTCTTTTGTTGGAGAAGCTCCACACAAGTAAGCCACAAACTTGCATGTATATGCTAAACTAACAATCTATTGGGTTGGCAAGTCGCGGACATATTTATATTATAATATATGTGTATTATTGTCTATTTTTGTAGTGTAGATGTTCAAAAGTTATTATGTTACTATCCACATGTTTCGAGAAAATACCATTACCATAGGATTTTGATTAAAATTGTAATCATATATTTTAGAGGGTTTATGAATGTGTAGTTTGAGATTGATTTTTGAATGTGTAGTTTGAGGTTGATCGGCATATAACTATAAAGGTTGTATTCGTAATTTTTAACTTTTCTACTAAATCGACTTGGACTATTGTTCTAATAAAATCACACTACTTTCATTAATGGTTGATATCTTGTAAAATATCTTTGTGAATGTAAAAAAAAGTTTGAAATTATATTATTGAAAAGAAACATATATGAATCTTGATTTACTATTCAATGATTTTTTTTAATTTTAATAATTAGGAGGTAATAGTAAAAGAAATAATGCACTAAATAATAACTAAATTTTATACCTTTTCAATTTAAGTCAAACTGAAAAAATAATCACTAAATGATAACTACGATCCATATATGTTCCCCTTAGTTTATTAAATTTCAAATTATTTAACTTATATAAAATAAAGTTTATAAAATTAGAACATCTAATAAAAGTTGAGTGACATCTTTGAAACTAAAAGCCTTTGAAAGACTTTGTGAAACAGTTAGAAAACGTGTTTACCATTTGGTGAGATTTTTCTATTGAAAATGTGATCATAATAATTAACATATAATAAGAATATTTATATAGAGATGTTATACTAATAGTTATTAGATTATATAAGAGCCATATTAGGGCCACACCCTAATTAGAACCTAGTACTAACTACTTGGCAAAACCTCAAGGAGACTTCATGCAATATTTGTATGTAGTGATGAAGTTGATAAAGCTTTTGATATGAAGGATGATGGAGTTGATGATAGGAACTTGAGTGTGATATGATGCTATTTTTGTTGCATAAGAAGTTAGGTTTAGGTCCTCTTAAACCTACTAGTATGTGTATAAGGCTAGCGAATTATTGAGTTCAAGTAGCCTTGTTTTTTAGCTTTAACATAGATTCTATAGTAATGGATGTGGAAGAGGATAATAGTTAGACACCTCTTATTTTTAGTGTAGAAATAATTTTGGGGGTGAGATTGTGAGAAAGGATTATGTTTAAATTGTATGAGCTCATTAAATTTCAAGCTTTGTCATCTTGTTATATAATTATTAATTTATTTAAAAATATTTGAAATCCTAATCTAACACTATATATTAATATTTATTTAACTTGTTATATTTTGCTATGTCGATATCTCTAATCAGTCAAAATTCAATTTTTCATACGAGTCTACATTATTGCAAATCATCAGGGCTTGCTTCCTAAAGTCATTATAAGTGTAACTAAGCATAATTAACATTTCCCAAGGCTCCTTAAATTCTAAAAATATATATATAAAGTAGGTAATTTGGGCTTAGGATTGTCGGCACTTACGGTTTGTGTCTATAATTTTGCATTCACATAGATGATATGTGAATCATAGGATCGAATGACGAAAGAAGCCACAATTTTATATTTTTATTATCTGTTTAAGGCACTCGAAAAGCTTGAACGAGTCTAAGGCGTAGATCACATGAACATGGTCAGAGTTAAAAATTTTCTGTTTGCTCATTGTGATGGCTTATATAGGTTATTCAAGAAATCTTGTGTAGTAATATCTTATTGTGGATGAACAAACTAGTTGTGTATGACTAGCAAGAGGAAAAATCAACGAAAGTATCGGATTTTCCCTAAATGAGAATACACATCAAAATGAATATTTAGAGTGTCTTACTATTAGTCTACACATTTTGTTTGTAAACTAAAATAACATTTTGTTTGTAAACTAAAATAAGATGTGATGAAACGATAGGTGTCACTCTAGTAGAGTATGCAATCAAACAACTTATCATATAAAAGGATATAACGTGGATCGTAAACTAGGTGATAGGTGTTGTGACGAGTGTCAACCTGGTAGAGAATGCGGTAAAGAAAGTGATTTGTTTTTACATCTCATAATCGATAAGATTGTTGCTTTATTTGTAATGTCTATTGTGTTACTTACATTTTCTTGAAAACATATTTAAACTATGTATTACTTTCGATTTTATGCTAACGTGTATGATGTATGTACTAAGAAAAATAGTAAAAGTTAAAAGGAATACATTAATTTAATTATATCTAAATTCAAATGTATAATAATTTAGAAAAATAAAAGATCATCTCATATGCTGTCGCATGATTTTGGGTGGTAAAAAGCCACTGATTCCGGTCTCTTTTATCCGCCATCTCCATTTGTCACTTGATCCTGCTCTTCAAACTAACCATTACTTTGAAACTCTACTCACCAATAATGCTACATTTATAATAAATATAATTACATAGTGCTTCAACAAAAATATTAAACTAAAAAGAATATTTACTTACTTCCCCCGTTATTTCTTTAATTTTATCTCCTCTCCCCTTAGCTTTTTTTTTTTTTTTTTTTTTTTTTTTTTTTTTTTTTAATATGCACATTTGTATGTAATGTATATCACATATGCATAAAGAAAAAAAAGCAAATTAAACTTTAATAATACAAACTATGACGTATTGACTAATAATAATTCTAACTTTTATTTTTATTGTCAATGAAAAATCTAGTAACATAATCATTCTTAAATTTAGAATTGATTTCCTCTCGATTTTACTCATGATGATGCATGTGAATGAAATAAAGTGAAAATCAAGTAAAAATGAAGTATAAATCAATTTTAGTTATGCTATTAAGATTGATCTAGGCAAATAAAATAAAATTAAGATTACTATTGATCAAACTGTTAGTATGAATTATTATCAATCAATAAGTCATAGTTTAAATTATTAAAATTCAATTAGTCTAAAAATATATTATCAGTACTATAATTTCTAAAAATAAATCTCAAACAATATTGAAATCCATATAAATAATAAATATGAGAATAGTTAAACGTTTATTTATAGTTCTCTACATATTATTAATTTTGCAATTGACATCTATACGTATCACAAACGTGTATGAACTACATTCAATACATGGTTAATCGGTAGTATATGAAAGTTAATTACATATGACGGAATAGAAAAAAATTATGAATAAAAATGTCTTGCATCGACTCATATGTAGTGAGAAACGGAAAAAGGTTGTGGTTAAAAACTTACATTACTATATCTTTAGGTCGGTCATGTGGCCACGACTTTGGTTAACTTTAATAGCTACGTTA
This sequence comes from Flaveria sonorensis, assembly GCA_025506505.1. NCBI lineage: Eukaryota > Viridiplantae > Streptophyta > Magnoliopsida > Asterales > Asteraceae > Flaveria > Flaveria sonorensis. The sequence goes on along the minus strand of CM046439.1, from coordinate 44,494,274 downwards.
TCAAAAGTTTGACATAACCTTGATGGTCGTGAGATTGACCAAGACGTTTGATTTTGTATCACATACATTGGGTTCGTATCCCAGCCGGCGATTATTATGTTTCTTGATTTCTTTGTGTTTTTACTTCTACATTTTTTATATTTTTTAATTGTTAATTTTTTCTCTAGCACTTTTGTCTGTTTAATGATACATCTTGTTTATGTTATAACGTATTAGACATAATATTTTTTTCCAACCTTTACTGAACCACCACAACTTCACTCGTGTATGTCATGTACTTAATGGTATTTTTTTTTCTTTGAGCAATTTTTTCGTTTGTCATCTTAACGTTGCAACGTGCGATGTATAAATTATAATACACTTTTTTAACTATACCGAACCACCACAACTTCATAAATTTCTCTTATGTACCTTACCACGTTAACGCCGCCATTGTAAAACACGTAACGAAGTAAGCAAACGTACCGCATCGCGCGGGTTTAATTTCTAGTTTAAAATAACATGTACAGATATTATGCAATTATCACATATGTATTTAGAACTGATTCTCTATTAAAGAAAGTGTTCATTGCCATTGCTAGATGTTTAAGAGAATCTAAGAAACAGGATAAGTACATAGTGATTTTTGCCTCAACAATATTGCGTCACCACTACTTATAACATAATAATAATCATTAACAATTAATAATTATTATTCAAATTTCAAAGATAATATGTTTTCCCACTGTTTCTACTTTTTACATGCTCTGCTTCTTCAGAAAACTCTGCTGCTTAGAGATGAAAGCTTCCACCGCAAGCCGGAATTCTTCGTTGCTCAGCCTCTCCACCGTCGCAATCGACGGCGACTCCACATCTCCGGCACCGGCGACCACCGCACTCCTCCGCCGCTCCGTCACAGACCTCCTCAACTCCCTCCGATTCCTCACCGACATCTCCGTACTCAACTTCGCCGATTGTGTTCTCCGAAACCTCTCAATATCCTTCACCGCCTGCTTAATCGCCGTTTCAGCGTCAATCTCCGACGTCTTCTCCGATCGGACGATCTCATCATCAACCTCCGCCACCGCCGTCCGCTTCACCTCCGGCGACATTTCCACCGGCGCCGGTGACGATTCTATACTCGGATCTGATTCAATTGTGTTACGATTAGTCTCAGATCTAAACCTATTATGTTCTAGAACATTCGAGCAATCGGAATCTCTTCCGACGTCACTGTGACCGGAGAGAACGTAACAGACAACAACGATAACATTTCCGACGAGAAAAACAACGTGTTGATTCATCACGTAACACGAACAAGCGTACAGAAACTCACCGGAGAGTTTGAAAACCGTCGGAATGTGAACCGACGACCACGAGATCAACGCAACGGCGACGAAAACTTCGATCGCCGTAAACAGTTTCGAAACGTTGTTGAAACGCTTGTATCTAGCAACCGCATTGGCCTTCTCCGATTGAATACTGTTATTAACGCCATAGGAATCCATTGTTGTTCAAATTCGAGTGTTCAAAAGTCAAAAGTTCAAAACCCTAATTCTGTCAAATGTTTGAAATAGGTTGTGAGATTAGTTGATCGAATCGTCGTGAGACGCCGTAGAAAGTGAAGATAGTGATCGGAGATGATCGCCGGAGTTTCAGAACCGCCGGAACACGCACAACACGTTGGAGTGTGTGTGTTTGAAAATTGAAATCAGTTGGTGGTTTACAGAGTGAAGGTGTAGGGGATGATGAAATGATGAAGATGATACACAAGAGAAGGTGTGCATTTATAGGTGTATACATGTCTTTAAATAATGTCTTGTTTATAGCCACAATATAATTTTTATTGTTTATTTCTTTTTTATGAGAATAATGTATTGGTCTTTTGTTTTTAAAATCATTGGTGTACTTTTCTCTGAATTAATGTCGTTCGAATTCAAAGTCAATCAATTAAAGAAACATCTACGTCGCAATTCTAAAACGTATAATTTTATTTTATTTTTTATCTTTTTATTTTTATTTTTTTATTTTTTTTTGTAGTTTTGAAGATTGAATAGACTAATTTACAGATTTGTATCCATTTCATCATTACAAATTTAAATAACTTGAGTTGATTCTAAAAAGAATGAATTGTCTTTTACGTTCCTTTGTTTTGTTTACGTTTATTATTATCATCCAAAAAAAATTTTTTTTTTTTTTGGCATCTGTATCCATAAAGTTTAAAATTTGATGTCATTTACATCTAACTAGTAACGCTATTAAAATGTGAGAAATGACTACTTTGGTAATTTACTTTTTGTTTCTGATATGAAGATCATGCCATATTGATGTTTAGGGAGTTGGTGTCTTATTTGGCTAGCAAATTGCACTCCTAAGTATTTGATAAGTTGTTACAAAGAAATGTTATGTACCTATATTATGCCATTATGGTCATTTTTTTATGGTTAGTATTTAATTCATCTATAATGATTATAACTTTGTTGTTACTTTTGTTGATGATTTATATTCTGTTAATCTCCTCACATAGTTAAATATTCTAATGCATTACCATGTACTAGTGGAGGAATGCAAGTTAGGTTAGTTTATATACTACCTTTTTCCACATCAATTGGTTACTTATTCCTATTTTTGAAAACATTTATCACTAATTGCAATTCGAAACTTCAAACGATTTTCTAAGTCATACCACAAAAGGTCTTAAATTTAAAGTTTGTGTCACAACTTGAAAATCTGTCTTGATAATATGATTTTATAATAATGTGGTCAATGAAATTTTATGGTGTGAGTGGTAAATACTAAAAAACATGCACTTCCTTATATTATATATCGTTGTAGAAAATTAAATATAATGTTTAATAGTAAAATTATCCACTCTTTTTCTTAGCTTGTTACTTTTAGAATTTCTATGATGACTACTAAACAAAAGGTCTAAAGTGATGAAATTATTTATTAACGCATCAAATATATGCTTACACTTTTAAAGTTCAACTTCAAACTTTATAATTAATAATTTGAGAAAATAAGGCCTTTGCATTTTTTTATAGTATGACTTAGAAAATCGTTTTGCATATTTTTGAAGTTTCGAATTACAATTTTGAACATAGAATATAAATATTACTCATCCGTATTTGTTTTGGATCTTGAATTTATATATTTTTAATAAATATAAAGTTAAAATTATTATTGGTTAAGCTAAAGAATAAAGACAAGATCTTGTAGAAAGTTGTGAAAAAAACTTCTTGTCGAAATACAACGTAAGAATATGTACATATGACCCAAGAGACCCCCACTCCTTCATTCCTCGCACATGTGGAAGCGTCGTGCATTGAGTTACCAATGACATGGCCGGATAATTGGATATGGGCAAAAGGTCGGGGAAATCAATACGAGAGATGCTCAAAAAGGATAACCCACCGGACGGGGGATTGGTATTTACATGAAAGAAATGGTCTATTAAGATAAACATCTTTAGGTAGAAGGCAATGGTAGATAAGCTCCTAACTGGATTGGCCTTGCAAAAAAGAAACATTAACACGAATTCCTTGGTGTGTCCTCTCTACGGTGAGGCGGGAGGAGACCTTGGATCACTTTCGATCTAGTGCTACATAGCCACGATGATTCGGCAAATGGTTTCGTCATGGTGCAAAGTACCACCCATTTATGGAACCCCCAGGCCAGCCATATACATGGACCCCAAACCAAACCATCATATGTTTTTAACTACTAACACGCATCCTAAAATCTACTTCTTCAATCCACCTTTTATCCATTTTATGGTACTAAAACTCGCACCAAGTTGGTGGAGATAATAGACCAAAAGACCATCATCACCAAACCACCACATGAGAACCCTATAACTTATCATTAGACCTCAAATATCACCATCATTTTGTTTCTTGTACTTGGTGTTAGATGGATTTCAAGAACTTCCTGCTTTCAGGATCAACAGGAGGAATAACTTTTGTAGGGATGTATAACTATGTGCATACCGCACGCCTATGCCACACATATGTATAACTAATAATGCACTGCGTACAACTACGAGCCTAATAGAAAGATCAAAACTTGTATCAGGATTACCAGATTAGTTATGCACCTATACATTAGTCAAAAACCTAAATAATAACAAGAAATCAATTCTTCATAGTTCATGCTTAACAGAAGTGGATCTCAAAATAACATGTTTACACCCATCATATACAAGATTCAAGATATAAGGGTTTAAAGATTTCGGGTTTCTCACAGTGATTATAAAGTTCCGTCCATTTTGCAGTTAAGAAGACAGGAAATACAAGCAAAAGGCTACATTGACGTATGGTGTTTTTATCGCATATGCACGATCAAAGAAATTAGCAACAAATTCAGGAAGTGGATCGCATATGTTAATATCAATTTCTTGTATATAAAAAGCATACCTCGAACGACATCAATTTATCTAGATTCTGAGCAGGTCTCATTCTATGTAGTCAAAGGCGCATAAGGTGCTCGCTTAGGCGCCCAACACAGCCATACTGCCTTGCGTCCATCAAGGTACAAGGGCGTCAATTCTAGCCAAATTATTGCATAGATTCGTTCTGAACAGTTAAAAGTGGTCTGAAACATCCAAAAAATAACATAGAACCAGCCTAAACTAACCTTAAACCAACCTAAAACGTGTCTAAAACTCCTACAAATGGTTTGTTAATGTTATGCATCTTGCTTGAAAAAGCCTTTACCTTTTTAAGGGTTTTGCGTCTTAAGTGTGCCTACCACCTTCGACTACCTACGTCTCATTCAAAGAACAAGACTACTCCTGTCACTAGCAGGATTCATTTGTCATGATGATGATCATACATTCATACCCATGATGCCAGCATCAACAATACTCAACTAAAATCATTCAAAATAATCACAAATCACCAAATAAACACATGTACACAGTTATAAAATTAGAAATAACAGCACCCGCACATTGGACAATATCATCCAAGAACTCTAACTCATTTCCTAACCAGATCAATCCACATTACAAAACAAAAACATTTCATCATCAAAACCCTAAAATAACACTTTTGCATTACTTCAATTCATTCAGCAACAGAAATCTCACACTCCCATAAGCCAATTACAATCTGTTGGTATAAGAGCTAATATTACACTCAATGTTTTCTGATCGTTTATTCAATACTCAAAGACTGCCTTATATAGGCTTACAATGAAACAAAAAAAACTAACTTCTTTCCTGAAAAACATGAAACGGAAAACATAAAATACGGATACAAGACCCACGTGCTTGACTCAGCAAGTCAGACTTATTCAAATAATTAAAAGACTCAACAAACTTCATCACGTGCATGCATAATTCCTCATATGCATTCATAGCTTGTACTGTACTACTCCTTCAAACCCTCCCTCAAACTTGCATGAGTAAACTCATCAAGTTTGTCTTTAAGAGTGCACATACCCATCATCTTTCTCAGCTTCATAAACATGTTTTGACTTAATGGCTTAGTTAGAATATCTGCAACTTAGTCTTTTGTTCCACAATACTCGAGCGTGATGATTTCTTCCTTCACCAAATCACGAAGAAAGTGGAACCTAACTCCAATGTGCTTGCACCTCCCATGGAAAACCGGGTTTTTAGAGAGTTTAATAGTTGAAGTGTTGTCACACTTGATTAGTATACCTTCAGTGAGGTTCAAACCCAACTCACCACACACTTCTTTGATCCACAATGCTTGAGTAGCACATGTCGCAGCTGCCATGTACTCTGCTTCGATGGACGATAGAGCAACGACTTCTTGTTTCTTTGATGCTCAGCTGAGGGCACCCCCATTCCACAAGAACATGTACCCGGATGTACTCTTTCTACTGTCGATATCTCCCGCAAAGTCACTGTCGGTATATACTTCGAGACCACAGGTACCATTTCATTTACACCACAAGCCAAGTTCACGTGTACCTTGTAGATACCTTAAGATCCTTTTTGCTGCAGCCATATGCTCTTTAGTTGGATTTGAACTGAATCGACTTATCAAATTCACTGCAAATTGTATGTCGGGTCGAGTAATGGTGACATACATTAAGCTTCCAACCAATTGCTTGAACCGAGTGGAATCAGTCTTTTCTCCTTCTGCAGTGAGTTTACACCCAGAACAATGGGGTTAAGAACAGAATTGCATTCTTGCATATCGAACCTTTTCAACACTTCCAATGCATACTTCTGTTGTGAGACATGAATTCCATAAGGTGTTTGAGCCACCTCAAGACCTAGGAAGAACCACATCTTACCGAGATCAGTCATCTCGAACTCTTGCATCATCGATTGCTTTAATTGCTTCAGCATCTCCTCGTTATTACTTGTGTATATGAGATCGTCAACGTACACATTTATAATCAAGACATCTCCTTTATCATTCTTTTTAAGGAATAACGTGTGTTCACTACCACTCCTTGTGAACCCCTCTTTGAGAAAGTACGATTCAATGCGACTAAACCAGGCCCTCGGTGCTTGCTTCAAGCCATAAAGGGCCTTTCGGAGCTTGTAAACCTTATGTTTTTTGTTCTTGACAACGTATCCTTGGGGCTGTTGTACGTAGACGTTTTCATGCAAGATCCCATGCAAAAACGCAGATTTAACATCCATTTGATACACACACCAACCTCGCTGAGCAACAAGTGCAATCATAATACGAATGGTGTCCATTAGCGCCACGGGTGCATATACTTCAGAGAAATCAATTCCTTCTTCTTGACAATAACCTTTCGCCACCAATCTTGCTTTGTATTTATCAATTTCACCTCTTTCATTCATTTTAGTCTTATAAAGCCACTTGACACCTATACACTTGACATTTGGGGGCAAGTCAACCAGCTCCCAAGTTTGATTTTTCTTAATAGATTTAATCTCCACATCCATAGCTTTCCTCCACACATCTCTTTTTACTGCTTCTATGTATGTAGTGGGATCTTGGGGAATATCTTCTGCTACATTAACTTCATCTTCTTCAGTGACATAGTCTTTCAGGTAACTTGGAGGCTTTCTTTGACGACCCTCCCTTACTGTGACAACAGGAGGATGCATGTTGTCATTGTGTTGTGTTTCTGAGTTTGTGCCTTCACCGTCTGAGTTGCTTACTTCAGCTACGTCATGATCAACACTTGTTTCTGGGTCTTCATTCCAGTCACCTTCATCGTCACTTGACTCCCATTCATCTGATACTGCCTCACCCCAAGTTAATGTGATTGAGTTCTGGTCAATAGTTTTCGTCTCCCAGTCCCATTCTTTGCTTTCTTCGAAGACAACATCTTTACTTGTAATAATCTTCATTGTTTTTGGGTTAAGGAGACGGTAGGCTTTGGACTCACTGCTACGACCCAGCAGAAAATATTTCACACTTTTATCATCTAGTTTCTTTTTTTGTTCCTTTGGGATTAGCACATGTGCCACGCATCCCTAAATTCTAAAGTACTCGACATTGGGTTTCACTCCTGACCACCTTTCTTGTGGAGTTACATTTGTGAGAGCTTTAGTAGGGCTTCTGTTTAGGACATGGTACGCCCATGTTACTGCTTCAGCCCAAAGATTCTTGGGCATTTTTCTTAGCAGCAAGAATAGTCACCACCATGTTCATAACGGTTCGATTCTTGCGTTCTGCGACCCCGTTTTGTTGTGGGGTATAACTCGTGATCAATTGCCTTCGAATACCATGTTCCCTTTTTCCACTATAGGATGTGGGGTCGATGGGACCACACAAATCAGAGTGAATTAAGTCTAGCTTGTCTTTTGATCTCCATAGACTTTTCTTTAGGGTAGCTTGTCTGTGTTGTTTACCAATGCAATAGTCACTGCACACATCTCCATCAACTTTAAAACTTGGAAGTCCATGCACCATATTTCCCTTTTGTAGCTTTTCTAGACTTGACTTACTTAGATGCCCATATCGCATGTGCCAAAGTCTGGGTACATCTTCTACATCAGAGTACATGCAATCTTCCTCATGTTGTTCAATATTCTCACCTTTGTGCTCAACTAAAGGAAATAGTCGGTTGTTGCTCATGATGCTTTGAAAGAGCAATCCACGATCCGGGTGAAATATCTTACATAAATTTGCTTGAAAAAGAAAAGATAGACCTTTTTCTTGCAACTGCCCAATGCTTAAGAGGTTATTTCTCAGTTCTGGAATGTAGTAGACATCTTGTATCACGTACACAACACCATTCAAGGTGAGCTTTACGTTTCCCTTCCCACGTACATTCAGCCGACTATTGTTACCAAGCTTCACGGTGTGTGTCACATTCTGATCCAGACTTGAGAATCTCTCCTTCACCCCGCACATATGGTTCGAGCACCCTGAGTCCAAGAACCACAGGCACCTTCGGTTTTCTTCTGTTGACCTTTCTTTTTCTTCGCCTTCTGTTGTGGCCATCAGCATCATCTCTTCATTTTCATCGAACTCCACGTAATTAGATTCCTTCCACATTGGACATTCATATTGGAAATGTCCCAACTTGTGGCATTTGTAACATTCAACAGTTTCTTTGTTAAATGAAGATCTTCCCCTTCCACGTCCTCTACCTCTGAAGTTAGGCTGACCACGACCTCGACCTCGTGATCCTGAGTAATCTTCCACCTTTAACAGCTGCTCATCATCCTTCTCTAGTCTCTTGAATTTTTGCTCATGAACAAGCAATGTGCTCTGCAGTTCATCTATCGTCATTTTCTGGATGTCTTTTGATTCCTCAATGGACACTACCACATAAACGTACTTCTCATTTAGCGTTCTTAAGATCTTCTCAACGATCTTCACCTCTGCAATTGTCTCCCCGTTGCTTCGCATTTGATTCACCACGACCAACACCCTAGCAAAGTACTCGAAAATCATCTCACTTGTCTTCATCTCAAGAATTTCAAAATCTCTGCGAAGTTTCTGTAGCATGGACCTCTTAACCCTTTCATTCCCCTCAAACCGTTGGTTCATACAGTTCCATACAGATTGAGCAGTCCTTCGATCCAAGATTTGTTGAAACGTTACCCTATCTATAGCTTGATAGAGGTAATGTTTAACCTTAAGATCTTTCTCTCGTAGTTCTTCCAACTTTTTCTTTTGGGCATCACTCACAGCAATGCCAACAGCAGGTTCTTGAATCCCTGGATCTATCAAATTCCAGAGTTTCTTTGCCCTCAATAGGTTTTCCATCATTTCACTCCAGTGCTCGAAGTGTCCATCGAACTAAGGCACTTTTAATTTCTCTTCACTCATTTTTTTTTCACACAGTGATCGATAACACAGAGGCTCTGATACCAAATTTGTTGGTATAAGAGCTAATATTACACTCAATGTTTTCTGATCGTTTATTCAATACTCAAAGACTGCCTTATATAGGCTTACAATGAAACAAAAAAAACTAACTTCTTTCCTGAAAAACGTGAAACGAAAAACATAAAATACGGATACAAGACCCACGTGCTTGACTCAGCAAGTCAGACTTATTCAAATAATTAAAAGACTCAACAAACTTCATCACGTGCATGCATAATTCCTCATGTGCATTCATAGCTTGTACTGCTACTACTTCACAATCATCGTTTCAAAAAATGTATACCAACAGATGAATCAAAATCAACAAATCACAAATTCACCATAGCATATCACAAATGTATACCAAAATCATTCAATTCAAACACTCAATCATCAATTTCTTCTTCCCTTTACCAGCAGCAGCTTTCCGCTTCGGCGTTGGCGGCGGCGGCGGCGGCGGTGGTGGTAGAGTTACAAAGATGAAGGATGTGTAACGGTCCTAATGGACGGAGCAATAAGGTTAAAGGTGTTGTGTGTTAACGTTTTACCAAGCGTGAAGAAATATGTGTGAAGGAATATGTGTGCGCGCATGTAATGATTTAATATTTATTTTTACTTTAACTGTGGGACGTGAAGAGGATGAGATTATTTAATAGGGGTGAGATGAAGTAAAAAATGATGAAATGGATAAGCGAAATTTATCTTAAGTTAAAGAACGTGAGGGTATATCTTCTTGAGGGTTTTTTTTTTTCCTTCAAATTCTATATATGGTATGTGTTATTATTTTTTAAGTTTGTATATTATAGCGTGCCTGATTGCCTGATTATACTAATTTTTCTCCTCCAACAAATTTTAAGTAGTTTTTGTTTCATGGGATTAGAGTCACCAGTAAGCTTTATTAACATGTAAAATGTGTTTTTTTGTATGAATGAAAGAATTATTAACATTCAAATATAATTCTTCTAAGATCGAATATTAATGGACCTTTGTATGATCAAACTGCAAGCAATAAGTAGAAAGATGATTTCAAAATATTGGTTGGCAAAGAGAAGAAAAGTTTGTAAAATTGAACCCACATCAGCCATGTAAACCTAAAAGGCTATGTATACATGTACCAACCGATTGATCATATAGCTACAACAAACATTCATCGTTCAGGATAGAAACTAAAATGTATATACATTTACACTCTTACTGTCTTACAGTCTTACACTCTTACAAGTTATAATCATATTCACCAAATTTGGTAAATGACTTGAAAAATGCCATAATATCAAGAAGATTTCTATACGTCGAAATAATTCAAGATCAGTTAGGCAGGCGTTGATTGGTTTATGAGGCCGCTATCTTTCCTCAGAGTTAAAACGGTTCCAAGCTGCCTGTTGATGACATTTAAAAATGTTATTAAAATCAAATTTTAAAGATTGAAAGTATTCATAATCAGTATAAGAGGCCGTGTTAGCACACCTTCAAAAGATCAAAGACTTTTTCACATATATACTTCTGCTGAATGCTTGCACCCCTTTGTTGTAGCTTATCAGGATGCACGCAGAGAGTCGCCTTTCTGTAAGCTTTCTTAACCGCACTGGTGGTTATGATCTCTGTTAGTGACACTGGTTGCCAACCACTGTCGGCTCCAAGAATCTGCAACAAAAAAAACAATTTTTATCTTCTATCTGCTTATATTATGAAATTAGCTACAAGATTCCTCTAACAGTAGCCCCTCAAAAGAAGATTAAAAAAAAAAGTACGTACGTATTGCAGTGTTGAAAGCAGTGCACGCAAGTTCCCTTCTTTCCCGGTTGACCACCTTTTGATATCAGCATCAAGAGTTTCTGATAACCGCTGAAAATAAAATCAGATACCAACATGTGAGGGACAAAAAGATTGCATCAGATAAGTGGTACATCAGTAAAACTTGATTCAAACAATGATTACATTTCTTTCAGCTTGTTCTTTAAGCACAAGCAGATCACGCTTCTCTTTCTCTGCAAGCGCTTTGGCCTGCAAGAAAATATTTATTAAAATTAACTAAAACTAACAACCAAAAGTAGTTAAATTATGACAGGGGGTGAGATGCATACCGCACGTTCCATGATCCTGTTATGTTTTTCAAGTTTTGCTTTACTTCTCAAAGCTGACTCGGTGTTTGTTTGACTTGTGGAAGAAGTTTGCTTACTCTCAATGACTTGTGTTCTTGGCTCAGAGGTTCTCATCGCTTTTTCTAAAGCTCGTTGTCTAGCCTCTGCAGTAGCTCTCTCTACCAAAGCACGCTCTGCTCTAAGTTTGGATTGTGCAGAAATTTTATCCATAGAGGCTTTAGTGACCTTTTCTTGAGTGTCAGCGATTACTCTTTGTCTAACTTCAAGAAATGCTCGTTCCCGAGCCTCACGGATTGCCCTTTCCACAGCTAATTTTATCCTCTCCCGCTCCTTTTCTTCTTTGTCGTCCACCACTTTGCTTGGCTCGGGTTCTCTGCATGCATCTTTAGGTTCTTGTGGTGTTCCCGTATCCATTTCTATTCTAATTTCAGGAGTTTCTTCATGAGACGTTTGGAGGTTGTTTTCTTCTTTCTCAACAATCTCCTCTCTTTCTTTGCATTCTTTAACCTCTATCTCCATACCATGTATCGCGTCCACAGAGGATTCAAATTGTGTTTCATTTTGTCCAAAATCCACGTCAGTCAAACCACAGTTTTCCAGATTATCAGCCTTTGCTTCACGTTCCTCCTTGTTGTCTTTTGTTTCATCTGAGGCAATGTCTTCAAAAATCACTTTTTCTTCTGGCTCTTTGTAGTCCACTTGAAAACTATGACTACAACTGACATCATCAATGTCTCGACTTATTTCTGCATTAAATTCAACTTGGTCAACTTTGCAGGCCTCTTCGGAATCATCTACGGCATTGCTTGTACCAGTCGCGTTCTCATTTTCTGCATCATCATAATCACTTGATGAATTTTCAAAAGTTTCTTCTGCCTTGTGATTTTCATAATTCTCTTTTTGAGACAAATCATTTGTGTCTATGCTATTAGCATAAGTTTGTGCATTCTTAATCATTTCCACCTCACAAACATCATAAAACTTCTCTTCTTCACTATGGCTTTCAGTGCCCCCATCCTCTTTCACTTGCCTCTCATCTTCATCTTGCCGCTCTGAGCCTACTACTTTTGAATCATGTTCTTGTTCAAGATTCTCTTGCGTATTATTTTCTAATAATCTAAATGATTCTTCACCGATTTTCTTCTCAAAACCATTTTGATCAGACGTTTGGGATATTTCCTTCTCGATTTCCACCTTTTGACAGATAGTGAAGTTGTTGGACTCAATGTCTCCTAGTTTCTTTTCACAACTTTCAAGTACAAGAAAACTATCAGGTCTCTCGTGCTTCTGTAGATCTTCACATTTATTGTTTTCAATCGATTTGGTTTCTGTTTTACCAACATCATGCTTAGAACTGCAAACCATCGTATTATTGTTCAATTCAAAAGAAGACTTTATTGGCATCTCATAGTTTTTAACTGATTCGGGAGTTTTCCCATGTATTTCATTTACAACCTTTTTAGTACCAAAAAGCTTCACGTCAACAGCAAAGTCTGGAAAAACTACTGTGCTTCCGTTTTTATGATCCATTTCTTTAATTTTATCATCCTTTGCTTTCTGTTCTTCACCTGCATTTACGTTTGCCACTCTAGCTTTAACCTTCAAGCTGTCTTTGAAACGTTTGCTCGAAAATCCCCTATGACCTTCTTTCTTTCTTCCCACTGATTCTTTTGCGATCCGTATGCTTTCTTGAGCCTTTTCTATAGCTTTTCTCAAAGCAGCTGTAGAAGCAGCCGCTGCAGAATTGACATCAAGTTCCTCATCAAAGCAAGCACGAGGAAATACTCCACTTTTAGCCGTTGATCTCTTCTGATAATCTTTATGATTATCCAAGTTAGTTGCTGAAGCTGCAGGTGATGATGATACTTTCGGGGGATATGATTTGAAATCAGTATGAAACGGTTTAAAAGTTATATCATCTGATAAGGATTCATCTTGAGCGTATCTACTTTGAGATTCAACCGATGTTTGTGAAGTTTGTTTCTCATGAATATCCACTTTTTCACCGGAACGAACAATATTTGTCACAAAGGACTTTTGCTTCTCATTTTCATTCTTTGGTTGAGGAGCTGCAGGTGGTGATGAGGGAACAATATTTGCTGCAGGTGACTTTTCATTCTTGGCTTCCTTCTTTGACTCCGGTGACAATACTTTGGAAGGATGCGACTTGAAATTGACCTCAAAAGTCTTGAAATTTTTATCACTAGATAAAGATTCCTCTTGATATTTACTTCTAAATTCAACACTAGTTTGTGAAGTTTGTTTCTCAGGAAAGTCATGCGTGCTGGTATTCACATTATTGTTTTCATCCATGGCCCGTTTCTCAGGAAGCTCGCTCTTGCCTGTGTTCACATTATTGTTATTTTCTGTCGTCTGTTTCTCAGGAATATCCTGCTTGCTAGACTTCACATTAATATTATTTTCCGTGGTCTGTTTCTCAGGAAAGTCGTGCTTGCTGGTGTTCACATTATTGTTATTTTCCATGGTCTGTTTCTCAGGAAAGTCACGCGTGGTCTGTTTCTCAGGAAAGTCGCGCTTGCTGGTGTTCACATTATTGTTACTTTCCATGGTCTGTTTCTCAGGAAAATCGCGCTTGCTGGTGTTCACATTATAGTTATTCTTCGTGGTCTGTTTCCCAGGAGTATCCCGCTTGCTGGACTTCACATTAACATTATTTGTTGAGGATGATTTCTGCTTAACGGTTTCCTTATCTAGTTGAGAAGCCGATTCATCAATGAAACAAGTGAATCCAGGTACAGCATGTAACTGTGTGACATGGGTCGTCCCATCTAGACCATCTTTACTCCTTTGGCTGATCTTGTTATATGACATGTTATACTGCTTCAAGGCATCAGAAGATTGACGAGACAGATCACCCACGTCTTGAGGGCTCTGGCTTGTTGATGAGGGAGCCCTACAAACAATATTAGAGGAAAAGATTACAGATTGCAATTTAAACACATCAAGAAGAAAGGGAAATGGATTACGCACGCCAAATACAGTTAGTCAATTCTCAGATCATTATTCTACCAGAAAACGGGCATTATAGACTGTTCAGGTCCCAAGAATCACGATTTGCTACTATAAATGGACATGTTGAGTCAGATCACAAAAGTTCAAGCACTGAAATAGAAAGATTACATTAACCCCTATACATATAGAAGTTACTTATTCTAATTCATGATACTACATTAATTAATTTACAAATCTAGAAAAAGATAACAAGTGTAACTCGAAATCCTAAAAGACCTAAAACGTTTAAAATAAACCCCGCTTGCGCCACTCTACGAAAGAGTGTGCCATCCAACTCATATAGGCCAATAGTTACATAACCTAGGAGTTGTCCAGGAAGAATGAACAAGCGCAAGCATTCGGTACCACTTGAAAATGTGATCCCTCAAATTTCACGATGACAGCATGCACTAAAAAGAATACTCATCATGACAGTGAACAAAGAGTCTAAATTTGTCATATAACTTGCATAACAAAATTGGAGATAGTTATCAAGACAGCATATTATAAAGCCCCTTATTTAACCATGAGATCGGAAGCTCAGGTCTCAAAAATGGCAGATGTTTAAAACCTTACATGTTCATAACTAATTCATACATGAAAAAAAAATGATTGTAGCATAAAAACATACAAATTTACTACTTTTCCCAGAACAATGGAACCTCAAACAGTCAAACTCTTGCTTATATTGTCGTCAATCAAGCTTAAACGATGATGATGATGATGATGAATAAACCCTAAATTCATCAAATTTACCACAACTCTAACAAATTGATTTCCCAAATTAAATCCCCCAAAACAGCTAATCATGGAGAAATCCAAATCAAATAAAAAACAGAAGCTAAAAACACAAACTTTCACCCTGCACGTTGCAAGATTCCTCAAATAACATCACCCCCATTTCCAAAAATCACTTCACAAGCATAAACCAAAAGGGGGTTTCTCATCATCTCCAAAAAACAAACAACAACAACCACCATCAATCTCCTTCAATCCCTCAAAACACACAAAAATTACCTATCTTTATCACGAGCAACCATCTCCTCATATGAAACAGCAATCTCCAACTCACGAAACCCCCCAAAAATCTTGCTGTAGTCCACATCCGACCCATCAGACGCTTCATCAACAGCAGAAAGATCAAGCACCGGAATCGAACAATCAGCAGCAAAAATCTCACGGTAGTCGTCACCGCTAACCGCCGGAGCTCCGCCGTGGGTCCGGCGGTGGCCGGAGAAGACGCCGTCGTAGGCGTTCTTGCCGGAGAAACTGTTGACATTCGACAGCTTCCTCCGGTGAAGGGGCCGTGAGAGGGACTCCATTGAAGAGAATAATCAAAGATGGAGCTCCACTGTGTGAGAATTGGTACCTAGGGTTCGTTTACTTTGTTGAACAATAATAATAATAATAATTATTGGTGTTGTTTGATTTGAATTTAAAATTGGTTTGAGTGAGAAAGATGTTGGCTTTTGTTTGTTTGGTTGCAGAGGGGATTCTGCATAAACAGGACAAAGTGGTGGTGGAGGAGGGGGGTGGTACTAATTTAGTGAAACTCAATAATCAATACAAGGGTATGAATGTAATTTCATAATTTTGTGTTATAATTGTAGGTTGTGAATTTTGAAGTTGTTTGATCATGTTGATCTTACTTTTTATGGTTGGAGTGTAAATTGTGGGATTTGAGATATGACCTTTTGAGACTTTGACTAGCATTTAATTTGGAACGTGTGTAAAAGTATTATGATGATATAATTTTTGAGAAAATCAAATGAATGAAAGATTCCAATGAGATGAAAGTTAAAATGAAAGTTTACATTTAGCATATTTTATTCTTGTCAATTAATGGAAAGCATTGAGTAATTTTTTACCGGTAAAGTTGGCTACTTTTTAACTAACTCAATCGTTGTTTTGAACTCACACGTGTACTCGAATGCACCATAGCCGACTTGTGGGCTACCGATTAGCACTTAGCAGACCTAACTCAGTTATACAGTAGTCGGACTTGATAACACCATACAGGGCTATAGCCTAGTCGAGTGTATGCGATGTGTCGTAACCCTATGGCTCCATTAAATTGGTCAGCTACCCAATAGCCAAGTTAGGCGAGCACGAGGGCTAGTTGGGAGGCCCACAAATGGACTTTGGTGTAGTCGTGGCGCATGTCAACTCCTTATTTTATTTCAGGTGGATTCAATGCAATGATTAGATCAGTTAAATAGTAGTTGGTTTAGCCAGTAGATGAATATTTAGCACCTTCATAATTGTTAAAAATGGATAAATGTTGTTTAAAATCTAATGTTCATCTTGACTTTTTGGATCGATCAAACATTCATTTATCTATTTTTTCCATGTTGATATATGTTTTTCATAATGATAATAATCTTATCCGGTAAATCTCATCTATAACAAACTAACAAAGCCAATAACAGAGTTTGGAAAGCGTGGGATGTAACATCCCTTATTGTAATAAAAGGTAAGTAACAAAATTTAATTTTTATGACAAATATTTGTGTTTCATAACTTAAATTTTACATCTTAAACATTATTATTTATATATTCAATTTAATAACCTATGAATATCTAGTGTTAAACAATGGTATGTTTGAATTCAGATTTTACTGAGTTTGGCTTTTAACTCTATTAAAAGGTTACATAGATAACACACACTACGTTTTACATATTTACATAATGCAATTAATTATCAGTGTATTGATAAAATTCTTGGAGGGTAATGGGTTCTTAAAATAATAAATGAAGTGCCAAAGGATTAAAAACTTACCTTTTAAGAGCATTCACAGTATGTTTTTTATTTTTAATACGAGTGTGTGTTCTATATTTTGGGGGATGGTTGTTAGTGGTTATGAGTGAATGATGAAATATATTTATGGGGATTGTACCGTGATTTCCCATATTTGGGGAAACACGGTACAACCCCTATAAATTGTTTAATATTTTTAAAAGTGGTTGTGAATGAAAGAGAGAGAAAAGTCAATGATAAATATATTAAAAAGTATTATTTAATAGAAAAAAATAGTAAAAAAATAATGTTTTTAATGTAAATATAAGAATGAAGATAGGGATGGGGATGGGAAAGGTATCGTGAATGCTCGGAGTTTTGGTATGTGAAAAAGCACAACTCGTGATTCTAGTAAAATTATTTCGGTAATCATACAAGTATAATTATTTCATAATTATGTTGGTGATACAAGTTACTAGTTTTACACGCATTTAAAATTGTGATTTTTTCACCCAAACTAATCCGACTTATTATTTAAATTCAAAAAATTATAAAATTATTTTTCACCTTTCTTGAAAAGCATAAAAAACTTAATTTTATTGTAGGGTATTAGGGTGTGCTTTTTTAATGGATTAGTGAGAATAAGTTTCTGGTATACCGAATCCAAAATCAAATATTGTTATTAATATAAGGACAATCGTGATTTACAATCAAATTGACTTTTATGTACAAATTTTGGCATTCAATTACTGATTTTAGAATTATTTACTTATTTATTATATCTACTTTTAAAATTTAAATTTACGATGTTTAGTAATTTATTTTAAATTTTAATGATATAATTCATTATTGTAATTATGTTTCATTTATATATATATATATATATATATATATATATATATATATATATATATATATATATATATATATATATATATATGTGTGTGTGTGTGTGTGTGTGTGTGTGTTTTTTTTTCTAAAATTTATTTTTCATATTATACGGTTTTATTATTTTTTAAAAGTCTGTGTTTGAGGTCGAAAATTATTTAATATTTCTTAAAGGTTTACCATTAATTATTTAATATCTTTTTTATTCAAATTGTATGACATAGGGGGTCTCTAGTGTATTATGTTATAAAGAGGAATCATATAACTAAAATGAACAAACAACTCTACATATGATCTTTCTTCTCTTAATATCAAATTTAGGAAAAAACATGAAAAAAAAACCTACCATATTTATAGTTTATCCTTTTAACTTTTCTTCAGACACAAATACCACTTATCTTTTATATTAAACTACATATAATGAATGATGGAGTCATACACATCATAAAGCTTCATTGGCTGATCATTACTTTTTCTTTGCCTTTGTGGGAGATTGGATCTCAATTTCCCTTTTTCTAAGACATTTTGCATGGATCCTACTTAGATTTATTTTTTCCTTTCTTAGTTCTCTGTGTTTTACAACAAAAGATATTAAAGTTTCAGACATCACCTCATGGTGAAATTAGTGATCAGATATGCAACCGATACATCTATTATTATTGTCAATGATCTTTAATCCAAATAGTTAAAATGGATATTTTTTTTGAACGGCAAATGTACGACCCTGCTTCGGATGATAAGTGTTATATTAATCGGGTCCATCTATCCGTTTCTCAGCCGGGACCGCACCTCCAACCCCGTCAGGAGGAAACTCATTGTTGAGAAAACTCACTGGCCCAACTCTGAGCATTTTGCTCAAAGTGAGACTTAAACCCATGACATCCCCTTATTTACATTTCATGGGTGTCTCGACTTAACCAGTTGGGCTAAGGATCATTAGTTAAGATGTGTATTTAAGACTTCATTAAAAACGAGAAGGTATTAGGTTCAAGTCTCACATGTAAAAAAAAAAAAAAAGACTCAAACTTGGAAAAATGGGGGTATCTCACCAAATGTGAGTTCCGTTTTCTTAGGTTCGGGATTGGTGGGGAAGAACTGATATATGAGCTTCCAACTAGGGACGTGCCAGCCTAATGCGAGTTCCATACTCAAGTAACGTTGATGATCATGTGGGCCATAGCCCCGTCGGTAATTTAAAAAGCTGTTCAAATTTTTTTTAATATTTTTTAATTTTTCTGGAATTTGTATGTGTTGGTGGGTTTCCATCGCCTTGCTAGTTACCACGAGTCAAGCGTCATTGGTCCACACAATTTTTTTTAATCTTTTTTTAGTTATTCTAGAATTTTTATGTGTTGAATATGCTTCATTCAATTAACTACAACTTCAAAGTTGGGGCTAAAGGAGATGGTTAGCGCGTCGCATTTTAGCCGACCGGTGACGCAGGTTCAACCCTTGCAACCAATATTTATTTTATTTTTTGGATTTATTTTTGGTTTTTATATTTTTTTCATTTAAATTACTCTTTTAATCTTCAAAACCGATTTGCCACAATTTCAGATGTATCTTTTATGTATTTAACCCCGTTAACGTCACCGTCACACACACTTAAAGAAGAGAACAAACACACTTTTAGCAATGTTAATGGTCATTGTACCGTCTCGCAGGTACCGTTATATAATTGTTTTCTATTTTTTTTTAATCTCTAAAATTTAGTCATCACGACTTCATATGTTTCCTTTATGCACTAAACTACATTAATATCATTGTCACAACACATGTAACAACGTGCGCAAACTCGTTACATCTCGTTTGAATGGAAAAAAACTCAAATCAAAAGAAACTGTATTTTGAACTTGATTTTACAACAAACAAAATGAAATAACGGTTGTGATTCTTGAAGTGGAAAGTACATAGAAGAGGAAAGAACTTAACCATTTCTAATCGTTTAATGATCCAAAAATGAACTTTACCAAGCTAGTTTGAAGCCTGCGAAATATAATGGGAAACACAACAACTATGTTGGTGATTTTAAGAGTACGCATGAGACGATTATGATTAGCATTGAGAGAAAATGATAGAGAACACAACACATGTAATTTATTCATTTTTTAAAATGACAATAATATACAAACCTGGGTCTAGTGTTCCCTGTCGTTAAATTCTGTAATGTGTTTTTTAAAATAACAGAATAAATTGGATTATAATAATTATATAAGAATTAATATGTCATTTTTAAATAACAAAATTATGTCATATAATACTAAAATTCTGTAATGTATTTTTTTAAATAAAAAATTATTTTATAAAGTAAAAAGATATATGTATAGGTGTGTATATATACACAATATATGTATGTATGTATGTATATTAAAAAAGCATATTTGATTTCATATATAGTAATTTAGGGCGGCTGGTTATGATGCCAACTAGTTGAACCGGCAAACCAGATTGGTCGTTTGATCGTATTTTTAAAGTTTAAAATATTATTTATTGACTTATTAACTTATGTAGACTCTAAGTTTGATTTATTCTAAAAGGGTGGAGATTGAATGAATGATAAAATTATCATATGACATGTAGGTTGATCTGGTTGTCAAGATTCGATCAAAAACAAGTTAATATATCGGTCTTAGTCCTTTATTGCGTAAGGGTAAGTAATGTCGTCTCCACAGGGAATATGTGTAAAGTATTTAATAATATGACTCGGTTACTTAAAGGCACGAACTTTATAATTAAAAATTAAAACGTTGGATGAAATTAATAACATCAATGTAAAAAAGCAACAAACTTTAGAATGAATTTACTTAATTAATGAAAGACAATCACTTCCGGATCCTCAATTATGCAAGATCAACACTTTATATGTCTAACTAGGGTTGGTCAAAACTTAACCCTCAAAACTTCAACTTTGGATTAACGTAATAACAAAGGATCAAATTTTTAAAACTCGATCATTCACAATGTTATTAATTCATCTACTTTTCGATCTTAATGAGTTCACGATGCAAGAAAACCGAAAACTGATAATCTCAAAGTAATCTTATTTATAAACGAACCTCTTAACGTAACCAAAACATAGAATTACATTCAAAAATCATTGTTTACCAAAACTCTAATGAGAACACATAAAAGTTTTACTTAACATAATCGATTCTTCCAGAAGCAATCGCGGCCACGCATTATCTTCTCAAAATCCCGAATCTTTCTTGAATGATAATCAATGGTGAATTGGAATGAATTGGGAAGCTTGGAAGCACCAAAAATCTCCTTGAAATCACCTATTTTCGGCTTGGAAAAGTTGTTTTTCAAATTGGGGTTAGACATGGTTAAATAAACTTGAAATTCTACAAAATTCGGAAGATTGTTGGACTACCGGTGTATGATATGCCGACCCTGAGCGTATCATACGCCTCCCTCAGCTTTTCTACGCACAAGTTTCTGTAATTTTTTTCAAATACGCCCATTGATACGCCGCCCATACGCCATCTGACATATTATACGCCCATACCCGGCGTATGATACGTCGATACACTTCTAATTGTGTCTTTTTTGTAACTTTTAATATTTACCACTCCAGTCTTTATAGTTTTTTGTTTTGTTTTTTTTTTGCTTCCAATTAAGTTTGTTTAGACTTCAAACACCTATAAATAAAACATCATCAAAGTAAACTCATTCCATAATAACAACGATGTAAAATCACGTATTTAGATCAATTAAATACTGAATTATTAGCACGCGATCATAGGTCACATATTCGAGTTGTAGAAACAACTTCTTGCATAAATGCAAGGTAAGAAATGTGTATGTCAGACTCAAGTTGGGCTGACAACTTCCCACGGATGAGAGATCCTAATGCACAAGGTATTGCGGTTTGATATTTCGGTTTTAACGATTTAAACAAATTCTTTTTCAAACTTATTAGTTACTATCAAAATGATAACATGATTCATATTATAACACATATAAATAGCTACATATTCTAAAACTTAAAGGATATATGCATATAAATAATAAAAGTTAATTGGTTGGTCCGGTTCCAAATTTCAAATCGGATTGATATGTAAACCTAAAAACAGTCATAACCTAATCATTAAGACATAAGCTCTATATGTCGACTGATTTGCTTAGGTTTTATGGTTTGTTTAGTTTCAACATCTAAGAACACTCCTATTCTTAATCTTTAATCCAAACTTAATCATGTTAAACATTGAGTTAGTCATGAAGCATTTGGGAACTATTGGATCTTAACAAAGTTATTATCAACATACAAAATTAGGGAACAAATAACTTTTAATCGTCATATTCTCTAATTATATCTAATATATTTAACACATTACATCTACGTCATGATATACTATAATTATTTTTATTATCTCACTCCTCTCATTTAAAAATTGGTTGTTGCTCTTATCACTATTGGTCACTATAACTATATAGTTTAAATAACTCTTAAACATATTAGGTATGGATTTATTAAAAACTATTACTTTCATGTGACACCAGTAAAATATTATTTATATGATATATAATATTTGAGACTTATTATATATTATGTGTATGATACATAAATGACACTGATTTATAGAACGTTTTTTTAAAATTCGACGCTAATAAAAAATAGTTATGAATTTGCCGTGGGGAAACATGAATTCAAACCTTTCTGATAATAATGAAGTTTACAAATTTTAATATGTTTATCTTGGTAACTAAGGATAATCCAAGTGCAAAACAAATGATAGTTTATGGAATCATAAAGTGTACGTTCCACCACCGGTAAATCACTACTTTTGCTTTATTTTCTTTTTTGGACATAGATTGGATCTCAATTTGCCTTTTATACATATTCAATGTTAATTCATTTTTCAAGAAAGTGTTTTTCATAAAAAAAAAGCACGATTCATACATTATTCAACTTACTTTTTTCACGTAACATGCAACACCATGCAACACCATGCAACTTATTAATCATATCTAATGATGTAGATAATAATATATAATGAGTCCCCAAGAGAACGTTTGGGTGGTAAAGTGATTCACTTTCTGATTGTGGGTTAAAATCCTATATAAAGTGTAGACGTATGATTATATGAGTGTTGTGGATGTACAGTAAAAAATGTGTGTCATGGGTAAAAATAAATAAATATTGATTTTGTTTGTTTATCATATGTAATTGTATTCCCACCAATTTTGGATTTTGATGAGTTAGTTTATCTTTTGGACAACTAAATTTCGTCGCATCCAAAAACTAGCGTTCGCATAAATGATAACGCCATACAAATCATTTTTGATCTTCTATTGATGAGTTTGATTAAGTTTTACTAATTTAATCATTTCGAAAATAATGTTACAAGAGGTTGTCAACTGAATTAGATGGTGTTTGTTTTTTAAAAAAATATCTTTCTGACCTCTTTTGTTTGTACTGTGCAGACATTTAGGTCTGCAGGGTGTTTGTTTTTTAAAGAGCTTTCATTAAAAAATATTTTCCAAACCTCTTCTTGGTTCATATATTATTCCTACTTCTCAAATCTTCCTAACTCTTCTTTGCCCCTCAAACCATAAACACAACTCCACCTCCACCTCCCTTCCTCCATCAACACAACTCCACCTCCGCACACCTCCCGCCATCTGCCACCCACCTTCCGCCATCTGCTACCACCTTGTTTTTAAAAAGCGCGCCTGAGACGCGCCTAGGTGCAAGGCGACTCTTGAGAGGAGGGTTGAGGCTTTTTGTAACACAAGGCGCATGCTGTACAAGAAGCGCAAGAAAAACGGGATTTTTGGGGGAAAAACCCCCCTGAGGCGAGCGCTTCTTGTACAAGAGGTGTTTTTTTGTTTCAAAGTGCTATAGATATTGCTAAAGAGAGTTATACGTACATGTAATTTATACATTAAAGCATATGTAAATATTATTTATAGCTATATTTTGGGTGGGGATGCTAAAAACCTATAGGATTATATTAAAAAAATTATATAAACACTTAGCGCTTCACGTAGGAAAAGCCCTCCGCTTTTGCGCTTCGGTTCTAGACCTTATCTCCTCAGTGCGCTTCTCGCTTTTTAAAACCAAGGCTACCACTTCCCGCCCTCACTTCCAGCAAATCCGTCGGCCCTCATCTCTATCAGACCCGTCGGCCCTCACCTCCGCCGTAGACCCCACCTCCTGCAGACTTGTCGCCCCCATCGTCTCTGCTGTCGTTGCTCTACCCCCGCCGCCATCGCGTCGATTCATTTCCGGTAGTTTGCAGAAGTTAAACCCAAACAGTCATATTCTTGTAGACTGTAGAGGTTTGGTCCACATTTTCTTCTACAGATGTGATCAGCATATTATAAATATTTTACCTCTGAAAAAACAAACTTCACCTAAGTGTTGATTGTTATTTCAAGATAGAAATTTTATTAGAAAGAAAAGTGAGGAGCAAATACAAGCCATCTACAAAAAACCCCTAGCTAGCACATACGTAATAGAAGAGAAAGCATAACTCCTAAAGCAAAACATATTTTTTAAGTATTTTCAAAACCATAAAAATCTTTAGTCTTGTAACAATCAGTGAATATGATATAAGGAGACATTTGTATAGACGAGAATACACTTTATACTTAAAAATTTATCAACATAGTCGAATCCTTATAGTCATGTTCTTTATGGTCATGAATATTATAGTGGTTCTAAGATAACTCTTAAGCATCACCTCTCAACCCTTAATTCCTATCGAAAAGACCAATTTCTATTTTACATTGGTGATTTTATAGAAACAATCAAAGTTGTATGCTTATACTCCTATCACTATCACAAATTGGTATAACAACACCGAGAAGTTCACTAACTTTGCCACTTTATACAAATAACCTAGATGTGTGTGAGTCCACTCAAATGTAAGGTTCATAACCTCATTCATCTAATGGTTTTAGTCTCATTTCTCATAAGAACTTGTAAACTAGCTCATTCTTTAACCATTTGGTAAACGGATCTTTAAAGTTATCAATGAACTTCGCATGATCCGTAGTGGTAGCTACATATGAGAGTACTTTGTCGTGTAACATGTCCACGTTAGATAGTGTGCTAGTTTACACTATGCTATGAGCTTTGACAATAACTGATGGATCGTCACTATGTATACATATGGCCAACACTAGCTTAGACCATCTTTGTGTGTCTTTAACAAACTGATGTAGTCGATAACATGTCCTATCTAAGGCGATGAACTCATACATCATGGTAGACTTAGTTATAATAGTTTGTTTGGAATGGAAGATTCTAAATTATTGTTATACCTTGAAGTGTGAATAAAAATCAAATAGTAGACGAGCCGAGCCAAACCGACTTCGTTTTGTAGTTGTTCTCGAATGAGATTTTTCGAGCAACGTTCAATGAGTTTCGAGCTTCAAGCTATTTAGATAGTTTTAATACAAACTTAGAAAATACCAAAATAAACAACCCAATTCACCAAAATTTATCAATGAAAATAATCAAAAGCCCAAACCAAGGAGTCTTATTCGAATCAACCAAATGAAGATCTTTGAAATAACTTATGGGCTTATGGCCTGCCTAATTGGTCAAAACAAACCTTTTAGTGCCTTGTAGTCTTGTACTCAAGTAGTCCAGTTTTATAATTTTATTATCCACTCTAGGCCCATCACGCTAACCATCATCCTAACTCCTAAGCTTTTATCTCATAAAATTATAACGATTTCGTTTAATTTTATTGTTATTTTTACCTTTTTATATATTAAAATAGAAATATGAATTAAAGATTTAAGTTTTAACGCTCTCACGAATACAATAAGTAGATTTTAGGCTCTTAAAATTATTCAAAGATGGTATAAAACTATAGATATAAGGTGTTTATAAATGTAACATATATCACATGTTAGAGTATTAGGTTTCTCATTTTGACGTGAGTGTGTGCCCTGTATTGTGAGGATGTTTGTGAGTGAATGAGAGAAAAAATTTATAGAGGTTGTACAATGATTCCCCATATTTGAAAAAATACGGTATAACCCTCATAAATTTTTTAATATTTTTAAAAGTAGTTGTGAGTAGATAAAAAAAAAAAGACAATGATAAAAATATAAAAAGTATTAAATAATTGAAAGTGATAATAAAAAAAATAGTGTTTTTAGTGTAGTTATAGAATGAGAATGGAAAAGCTAGTATGAATGTTCAAGCCTACATACTAGACTTTTTATTACTAATTTAATTTGTTATATATTAAACAAACAAGGCTGTATGTAAATAAATTATGATTTTTTAATGTAAATTGTTTAATAATAACATTTTGAAATTTGATCAAAGAGTTTAACTTTTTAGAAAAACGCAAAACGAGAAAGCTTATGCATTCAAAGACGTTTTTAACAATTTGAGAGGTGTTGGAAAATAATTCATTTCATTAGGGCTACTATAGGTAATACATACATCGTATGTTAATATAATCATTAAACCCGGAAACCTATAAACATTAAATGCATTTATAACAAAAGACATATATTTATCGAGTACGTTTCTGTCCGAACATATGAAACTTGACAAGAGTTCAACTTTTTGAACAATACTTAGTGAGGTGGTTTGTACATTTAAAGACATTCTTATACTATTACATTCGAGCTTTAGGTGAATAGTATTAAATTTCCCTTGGTCCACATGTCACTCTTTGATTTGCCTGTAAGTTTATTTTTTATTTTTTGATTTTATCAGTGTTTCAAAAAAAATATATGGTGCACTTTAATGTAACATATTTTAACTTGTAACATTTAGTAGCGTAAGTACGGAAATATTGCTACACCGATCACATAGTGCGAAGCATTAATACTAGTTTTTAAAATATTATTAACTAGGTTACCCGTGTGATACACGGTTTTTTTTTTTAAAACATCAAACTTCATTAAATATTGATGACACAATAAACATTATGAAAAAATTAAAAAAAAACTAAATATTAAAGTTTGAAAATAGAAGTGATAGAACATTCGTATTCTCAAAACTATCTCATAAATGTGTAAACACTTCTTTGTATACAACGTTTTGTGTCTCGTTGGTAATGTTACCATTTTGATCTAAAATGAGTAGTTTTACACCGTCTGTAGTATTCACCCTTGACAAAGCCACATATAACTGTCCGTGAGTGAATACTGGTCCTTTTAAATACAAACCAACTCTTGACAATGATTGTCCCTGACTCTTGTTAATCGTCATTGCAAAAGAAACAATTATTGGAAATTGTATCCTTTGAAACTTGAAAGGGATTTTTTTATCAGATGGCACGAGATTTATTCTTGGAATAAATGTTCGACATTCAATATTACTAAGAATAACTGAAAATATGCAGCACCTTCTGCAGCTAAGAATAATTGAAAATATGCAAATTAAACTTCTAAACATAAATAATAATGTATTAAATGTAATAGATTGTATGTTTTATAGCATATACGTAAAACACATTATTATATTAAATCTAAATCGTTCAATGAATGTTTAAAACAATGTACTATACATTAACGTTTTTCAAATATGAATGATTAAAAAGGGATGAAATATTATAAGGTTCATTAAAAACCCATTATTGTATTAAATCTAAATCATTCAATGAATGTTTTAAACAATGTACTATACATCAACGTTTTTCAAATGTGAATGATTAAAAAGGGATGAAATATTATAAGGTCCATTACCTTTATTTTTAACCGTTATTTGAACTTCATCATCAACATGCATATCAGCAGCATCTTCTGCTTCTTAAAATAAATGTAAATATGAAAATTTAAATTGTAAACAAAAAAGTTAATGTATTAAATGTAATAGATTGAATGTTTTATTACTACGTAAAACCCTTTATTATATTAAATCAACGACATCCAATGAATGAACAAAACAATGGAATATACATTAACGGTTTTTAAATATGAATGATTAAAAAGGGATGAAATAATAAAAGGTCCATTACCTTCATTTTTAATCATTATTTGTGGGATTTGTGGATGCGGTATTGAGGGTTCGAAGACTTCATAACCATCAGCATTAAAAACAGATAGCGACAACGTGGAGTCATTTGTTAAGACAAATAGCAGAAAATCTCCATTTTGTAAACAAAATTGACAGCGTAGTTCATAAACACCAACTATAAAAGCGAATTTCCCATGATGTGCATGGACCTTCAACCGACCCTCAAAATCATGATTTGCTCGAACGGTAAGTAACGGGTATGCACCTCATGGCCAAGATAGTTTTGGTCAAAGCTATTATCAATCGGCTGAAACATATACATATAAAAAAATTAAATTGTTAAAGAATGGAATTAATAAAATTAATATGTTTACTGTATAATAGGATTCATATTGTAGACACGGAAATTTTAGTAAGAAAACTATACTTACAATGTAAGGATCAAAGTGATTTGTCACGATATGATAGAACAGAGGAAGATGTTATGAAGAAGAATCACCATGAACATGGATGAGATACCAATAGTCAGGATGAACTGGATAAACAAAGACATAATCGTTCTTCTTTAAACGTAAGTACACACCAATCAATGCAATCTTACCATGTTTGGTACCAATGGTTAAGTTCCAAAGAGTTTGATCATGTAGTTGGACATGAATCATTGGAACAGGATGTTCATGTTTGTAGTACTCTTGAAAAAAAGAGTTTGGAAGTTGCTAACATAAGATAAAAAGTTTATGTTAGATAAACACAATACGTGTAAAATACGAAATCATAATTATATAATCGCAACTTACCAAATAAGCATCAGCAGGATAAGTAATAAGGTTTACAAAACCTCATGAAATATCCATTTCAGATGAAAATAAGACCTGTTTATGACAAAAAAAAATAGCATTTCAGATGGGTGGAATAATGTTTTTGTTTGAATTGAACTATAAACAAAATATGACTAAGGACCAAATTAGGAGTGGTGATACATTAAGTAACAAAATATACCCGAACAACACTTGTTTGTGGCAATTGATTATTAATACAGAAAGATTTAACAACATGAAACCTAACATATAAATCTATATGAATGGAACTTTAGCACACTCCTATTTAGGGCGTTAGACTTATGGTATGTTATTTTTCATGCAGAACAAAACTCGATTAAACGATGTTGAGGAGGAAAGTAAGCATCAGGTTTCACTCTTTTCCAAACCAAATAAGCTTTTGGAGTTTGTGTAATAATTGATGAGTCAATTCACAGGCTGACATTTAGATTCTTCAGATTCACATAATAATATTTTAAAATCAAATTTGAAGCACAAATGTTATCTACTTATCCACACACACTCCAGGTGTTGGATACCCTAGAAATACCCTGCCCTTTGAGGTGTCAAAATTCAAATTTGGGATAAAACTTCACACTGCTATTGATTTACAAACTAAAATCAAGAAAATTAGCAGTATTAATTGTACAGAATGAGGCTATAAATTATGAACTAAAATCAAGAAAACTCATACTGGTCTTGATTTATGAACTAAAATCAAGAAAATTAGCAATAAAAACGGTAGCATCAACATTGAAAGTAGAAGGAATCTCGGGTTATGCAGTGGGTCAAAGATCCGCGTGGTTTTCTTTTTCCAGGTTGATTTCTTAGGCGGGAAAATGAGGTATGAGGTGATGTAGAATGAGGACACGTGGCTATAGAAAAGCTTGTTTTATTAGAGGTGATTTTATAGAAAAAAGCAGCGGATGAAATAATAGAATTAAAAAACCTTCATGTGGTCCATCAGCATCATCATCAATAACAAATTGATCGGGAATTGGTAAATCGGATTGTGGACCATCATCATCAGCATGCACATCAACAGCATCTTCTACACCTTAAGTCAATTGAAAATATAACAGTGAGCTTGTAAATATAAAAAGTTTGTATTAAATGACATAGATTAATATAATGTTTCAGACCATATATGTAAAACACATTAATATATTAAATCTACGACATTCAATGAACGATTAAAACATTGGAATACACATAAACACTATTCAAGTGTCAATGGAAATGTGTTTATAATTTCATCTAAAAAAAGGAGGATGAAAGAGTATAATCACATAACCTTCTTTTTGAAAAGAATTTTCAGGGATTTGTGGATGCTGTAGTGAAGGTCTGAACACCTCATAACCGTCGTATTAAAAACAGACAATGAAATTATGGAAAGGTTAAAAGCAGGAAGTATCCATTGTGTAAAGGAAATTGAGTGCGTAGTTCATAGACACCAACTATAAATCCGAAAACCCCAAAACGTGCATGGACCTTCAACCGACCCTCAAAATCATGACGTGCTCGCACCGTAAAGTAACGATTATGCACATCCTGGCCCAGATGATTCTTGACAAACGTTTTAGCAATCGGCTGGAATATATACGCATAAACATCATTAGATCAATAAAAAGAAGTAATTAAAAAACATAAATGTTTACTGGATATTGAGATTCATACCCTATGAAGAATTATTTGTATATAAAATAAAATCAAAAGGCATGCAAATAATTATAAAAAAAAAGTACTTACAATATAAGGATCAAAGTGATTTGAAACAATATGAAAGAACAAAGGAAGATGCTCTGACAAAGAATCACCATGAACATGGGTCATGGGTGAGAACGCAATTGTCAGGTTGAACGGGTGAAACAACGATGTAATCGTTTTTCCGCAGATGTAAGTGCAAGGCCATAAGGTGCCAACCGTTGATCAATGCAATTTGTCCATAATGGTCCCAGTGGTTATGTGGCAAATAGTTTCATCATGTAGTTTGACATGAATTAGTGGAACAGGACCCTCGTCTTTGTAGTAATGCTGAACAAAAGATTTAGGAAGCTGCTAATAGAAGATAAAAAGTTTATGTTAGACAAACATAATACGTGTAAAGTAACAAAGAAGTAATTTTATAACCGTAACTTACCAAATAAGCATCGGCAGGATAACTAATAAGCTTTACAAAACCTTGTGGAGTAGCCATTTCAATCAAATTAAGAACTGTGTTGAAAAAAGTTACCTTTATGATGGGTAAAACAATGATTTTGATTGAATACTACTATAAACAAAATATGACTAAGCAACATCACTTATGTTCTGACTATTGAACGTATCATGCAACTACAAACTTATGATTCACCAAAGAAGAGTATTTTTCTAATTTATTATTTCTTTTTTATAAATGGTTGAAAATTATTAATCTTGAATCTGTTTGGCTACATAGGGATTTTAAAAACTAAAATTGTAAGAGCAAAAAATATCTGTATTTTCTCAATGTTCTTTTTTTTATTATCTCATGTGAAAGCAGGTAATGAACTGCTTGATCATTCATATATAATACTTTTAGTTGTTCAAGTGTTACTTTCTAAACAATGTTGAGCATGATCAAAACTTTCTTTTTGTTGCCTTTTGTTCATTAATTTCAGTACAAACATTCTCATTAAAAAAATAATGTTAAACTCTTGCAACACAACTTATGGTTTCAGAAACACAGGCACTTGAAATCCTAAAGAGTGCATTAGATGGTGGTAGTAGGTTGCAGAGCAACAGTAGCTTGAGCATGATCAAAACTCTCTTTTTGTTGCTTTTGTACATTACTTTCAGCACAAACATTCTCATTAAAAAATAATGTTATACTCCTGCAACACAACTAAAGGCTTCAGTGACAGAAACATCCAGAGGTAATCCTTTGATTTAGGTTTGTCATATAAACCCAAATGTTAAATTTCACATTGCATGTAACATACAATCTGGAATATTAAATTTAGCCAACCCTAAATAAAAAACGGTAGCATCAACATTGAAATCTCTAATCAGCAGGAGACAAAAGAATATGCAAAACAACACTTGTTTTGGGTCTAGGGTTTCTGTCGAAGGAAGAAGATAATATATTGAAATGTTTAGTGAATTATGGATTGAAATACTCAGATGTGGAAGTATTTTATCGACTATCAACAAAAATCATCCAAAAAATACGATTAAAGAGAAAATAGTGTCGATTAGGGAAGATTTTGAAAGGTTAAGTGAAGAATCTAACCTTGGTATATCAATTTCGGAACAAATAGTGTCGATTAAGCGAAGAATCCAACCTTGTTATATCAATTTCGGAACAAATATTGTCGATTAAGGCTTCGAAAAGTCCCTAGATCTGCAACATTGAAGCGATTGTGAAAGGGTGGGGTGGAATAGAGATCGATAGATGGTGGTTGTAGGGTTTTTGTGGAAGAAAGACAAATGTTACAGGGTTGAATGTAACCGGGTTTAGTCCATGGGTCCTAGATCCGCGTTTCTTTTTTTCCTTGTAATATTTAGGCGGGAATAGATAGAATAAAGTGATAAGAGGCTGCCATGTGGCACTTATATGGGTTAAGAGATGGACATGTGGCTTTAGAAAGCTTGCTTTATTAGAATCTATAGATACGTGTACCAGTTCATATATTTTATAAGTAAACAAGAATCTTACTTGATAAAATCGATTTTCTTCCATCCAAGTTATCATTGAAAAAAATATAAGTAGGACATTTTGATGACAACGTTGGTGTAAATTGTTAGGAAGATATAATTCCCGATAATCTCGAGCTATGAGATTAAAGGGATAAGTATTGGAGAAAGTATATCTGATAGAGTAAAAGATAAAAAGATAGGATCAAGTTGAATTTTAAATGTCTAGTTTGAAATTTGAATTGTAATAGTAGTAACTATAAATACCTTGGTTGAGCATATGATCAAGGTATGTCAATTGAATTGAGTTTTGAGTAATTTTCTCAAATCAATAATATTGGAGAGTTATTCCAAATCATGTTTGATTGTGGTAGTTAGATCCAGATTCGCTTTGATTTGGTATCAGAGCCTGGATCCACAATCTCAGATGAAGCAAAGCCCGCGGCAGGATCTGAGAGCGATTCAGAATCAATCAGGTGCATTCGAAGGACTGGAAGCTGGAGGAAGATGGCTGCAGAAGATCGTGCTAACAATACCAACAAAGAGTCCAACTCACTTCACCTCACATGCCCCATGTTGACCCAAACGAACTATACAATATGGAGAATGCGAATGAAGGTAATCCTTAATGTTCACGGAGTTTGGGATCAGATCGAACCTGGAACAACAACTGATGCAAAGAGGAACAACACAACCATAGCACTGCTATTTAGTGCAATACCCGAAGAACAAATATTGCAGATAGGGAACCTGAACACAGCCAAGGAGATGTGGGAAGCATTGAAGACACCCAACATCGGGGCTGATCGAGTCAGGGAAGCAAGGTTGCAGACACTTATGTCAGACTTTGATAATCTTAAGATGAAAGAACAAAGCACGATTGATGAGTTTGCAAACTCCCTCGCGGGTTATGCATCAAAAGCTGCAGCCTTAGGATCGACGATCGAAGAGACCAAACTTGTAAAGAAGTTCCTAAATGGGCTGCCAAGATGGTTTATTCATATGGTTGCATCCATTAAACAACTGGTGGATTTAAAGACAATTAAGTTTGACGATGTAGTTGGACGGATGAAGGCATATGAAGAAAGGATCAAAGGAGAGCCCGAGCCCGTAGATAACCAAAGCAAATTACTGTACTCTCAAGCTGAATCAGGAAGCACCAAACGATCAGGAGGACGAGGATGGGGAGGTACAACCCACCGAGGGCGAGGACGAGGCCGAGGCAAGGGTCAGACCCGAGAACAAAATCGAGATCAGAATTGTCACACCCCCGCTTAAAGCGGAAACACGATGATGTAACGGACGGGATCGTCATAACACATTGTTGATTAGTGAGATGCATTAAATGATGAAAAGTCAACGTGTCATGACGTCACCCGACACAAATGGAGACTTATGCCGTGGCTAGTCAATTCCACGACAAA
This sequence comes from Flaveria sonorensis, assembly GCA_025506505.1. Taxonomy (NCBI): domain Eukaryota; kingdom Viridiplantae; phylum Streptophyta; class Magnoliopsida; order Asterales; family Asteraceae; genus Flaveria; species Flaveria sonorensis. Next base: position 44,460,442 of record CM046439.1, on the reverse strand, counting down.
CATAGCCAAAGAATCAAAAGAATTGTAAGTCCCACAACCCGGGAGCAAGTTCGCAAGACATGAATAATAAAGAAAATTCAATGTAATAGTCAGAGACATCCAATATGTTTCAAATGCAATCCTAAGGTCGTCGCTAAGGCAGCATCCCTAGCTATCCTCAATGATTGTTACCTAAAAAGATATGCTCAAAAGGTCAACATATTGTTAGTGAGTTCGCAGGTTTAAGTAGTAAACATAATTGTTGCTGTGTAATAGTTTTGTAGGACATAGAGTAAACAGTTATAAGCAAGCAATATCACATTTGAACATGAGCATCACAACTAAACCTATGACGTACACACAGATCTTGTCGAAACATATTCACCCTATGGCCCGTTCCTGGCCACTGTCAGTCCCAACTAGTATACCAACAAACAAGGGTGGGGGTGTCAGCCCAATAGTACTATCAATACCTGTCCGTCGGTTCCAACACCGGAATTAAATAGTTGTGAATAAAGAACCACACAGCAAACTCATGCATGTACCAGATATAAACTTACAAAACAGTAAACACAACAGTCCCAAAGAATAAATGAGTTCACAGCATAAAAATGGGTGAGCATACTTTTCCCCCAACTTTGTAAACAATTGAAATGAAAACGGGGCCGCGAAACTCACCTTGAACGAGACGAATTAAGATGAACAAAGATTCCAAAGGATGGGAGCAAACGAACGATTAAACACCTATTATTAAATGCTATCAAGTATTAAGATGCGTTCAGTGAGAATAGATGTATTCGGTTGGTTCGGGTCGGTTCGGGTTCGACGCGCCACACACACCATAGATATATATATATGACGCAAACCTTATGATCATAATAATATTAATAATAATGATAGTAATAAAAATATTGATAATAATGATAATATTAATATTAATAATGATAGTTATTTATAATACTAATGATGTTATTAGTGTTAATAATAACATTCACCACTCACACACAATTTATATATATATATATACATCGATACACACATAAATATACATACATATACATGACTCACACGTCAAAACACACACATAATATGCATACACCCACACACTCGGTTACACATACATACGGGTTACATACGTATGCACACATAGTTACCTATAATTAACACACACACACACACACACACATATATATATATATATATATATATATATATATATATATATATATATATATATATATATATATATATATATATATATGCACATTCGTACGCACGCACACAATCTATATACTATACATACACGTCAACACACGCAAGTATACACATGGTGCACCCATCCGCAGCCCTACACCCAAACATACACACACAATATAATAGAGACATATAATGCATGGATGCACACAATCATACATACACCATCACATGTACATACATGTATATATACCCACATAACCACAACCATATAGACATATATACACTGCAATAAAGCTCCAACACAATCGACAAGCTATACATACACTTACATATATATATATATATACAGCCATACACACACACGCAGCACGTACGTTCGGCGCGTACACAGCAGCCGAAGGCTGCTGTGCTTCGTCTCTCTTGAACGGCCGATCCAACCAACACCTACACAAAACACGAATACATCTACGTACATACAACAGCAGCCGCATACACACCCACAACGAGTCGCACAATACCAGGCATCACGAAACCCAGTCGGGACAAACCCAACAGAAACGCCAACGTCGAACGTAACACAACGAAACCAAACCGAAACAAGATCGAGCACCGCGAAACGAAAGAAAACGAAGTCTGGATGAATCGAGTACCTGCGAAAGGACCAAACGATGAGTGAGACAAAAGTGAATGCACAAGGTGAGTTAACGAGCTTAGCGTTAATTGACGGACCTGTCGGTGACGGATGTCACAGTATCCCCCAGTTGAGAGAATTTCGTCCCGAAATTCAGCTGGAGTTAGATCCCGAAGCTCTATCCACGAACAGATGCAGATATTTGAGTTTCATCTGGTCTTCCCGTTCCCACATGAATTCTGGCCCTCGTTTGGAGTTCCATCGTACTCGGGCAATTGGGATTTTGCTGCGCTTCAATTGTTTGATTTCCCAATCCATAATTTCTATAGGTTCTTCGACAAAATGAAGCTTTTCATCAATCTTGATTTCCTCGATTGGCACATGAAGCGATCCATCTGTTAGGCATTTCTTGAGGTTCGATACGTGGAACGTATCGTGCACACCGTTGAGCTCTTGAGGTAAATTCAGGCGATACGCCACAGGACCAATTCTTTCCGTGATCTCGAATGGTCCCACATACCTTGGAGCCAATTTTCCTTTCTTCCCAAACCGTACGATCCCTTTCCAAGGAGAAACTTTCAATAATACTTGATCACCCACGCTAAATTCCAGAGGTTTCCGACGGTTGTCGGCGTAACTTTTCTGACGGTCTCTGGCTGCCTTAAGTCTATCTTTGATTTGAAATATCTTGTCAGTCGTTTCCTAAATGATTTCTTGACCTGTCAATTGATTTTCACCAATCTCAGTCCAACACACTGGAGACCTGCACTTTTTTCCATACAATGCTTCGAACGGAGCACATCCAATGCTCGTATGGTAACTATTATTATAAGAGAATTCGATCAACGGTAAATGAGTATCCCAACTAACACCAAAGCCGATCACACATGCCCTAAGCATGTCTTCTAGAGTCTGTATCTTACGTTCACTTTGACCATCCGTTTTGCGGGTGATAGGCAGTACTTAAATCTAATCGAGTGCCCATTGCGTTCTGTAGAGTCTACCAAAACCGCGATGTAAATCGACTATCACGATCTGATATAATTGACACAGGCACACCATGCCTTGCCACGATCTCATTTACATATAATCTCGCCAGCTTTTCCATCTTATAATCCTCGTGAATCTGTAAGAAGTGAGCGGACTTCGTCATTCGATCCACAATAACCCAAATTGAATCGTGCCCGCTACTTGTTCTAGGAAGTTTAGTGATAAAGTCCATCGCATATTTTCCCATTTCCATTCGGGAATTTCCAGTTGCTGTAATAATCCTGATGGTTTCTGATGTTCGGCTTTGACTTTCGAACAAGTCAAACATTCACTTACATACGTGGCAATGTCCTTTTTCATACCTGGCCACCAGTACAATTCCTTGAGATCTTGATACATCTTGTCTGCACCAGGATGAATAGAATATTTGGACTTGTGCGCTTCGTTCATAACCAAGGTTCGAACATCTCCCTACTTGGGTATCCATATACGATCTACAAAGTACCGTACACCATCTTCCTTGTAATTCATCTGTTTATCCAACCCTCGAAACTCCTCACTTGCAATATTCTCTTCCTTTAGCGCTTCACATTGTGCTATCAGGATCTGGGTTTTCAGATTCGATTGAATGGTCATTCCTAACTCTTTTGCACGTAAAGGTTTCACGCGTTCCTTTCTACTCAAGGCATCAACCACCACATTTGCCTTCCCTGGATGATATCGAATTTCACAGTCATAGTCACTGAGAAGTTCCACCCATCGTCTTTGGCGCATATTAAGTTCCTTTTGATCAAAAATGTGTTGGAGACTCTTATGATCAGTGTAGATAACGCACTTAGTCCCATACAGATAATGCCTCCATATCTTAAGTGCAAACACCACTGCGCCTAACTCCAGGTCATGTGTCGTATAATTCTTTTCGTGAACCTTAAGCTGACGCGAGGCGTAAGCAATCACCTTATCTTTTTGCATTAGGACGCATCCCAATACTTGATGTGATGCATCGCAGAACACCACAAAGTCATTGGATCCATCTGGAAGGGTTAATATCGACGCGTTACACAATCTTTCCTTCAACGTCTGGAATGCCTCTTCTTGCTTGTGCCCCCAATCAAACTTCTTATCCTTCTGAGTTAGCATTGCCAACGGCTGAGCGATTTTAGAGAAGTTTGCAATGAATCGACGGTAATAACCAGCCAACCCTAAGAATTGCCGTATCTCCGAAGGCGTCTTAGGTGTATCCCATTTCTTAACTGCTTCGATCTTTCCAAGATCAACGTGAATTCCATTCTCATTCACCACATGTCCTAGAAACTTCATCTCTCGCAACCAAAATTCACACTTTGAGAACTTGGCGTAGAGTTTCTCTTCCTTTAATAGTTCCAATATCGCCCGTAGGTGCTGATCGTAGTCTTCCTTCGATCGAGAGTAGATAAGTATATAGTCTATGAATACGATCACGAACTTATCCAGATAGGGTTCTGGTTCATCAAGTCCATGAATACAGCTAGAGCGTTAGTCAGTCCAAACGGCATGACTAAGAACTCATAATGCCCATATCGAGTTCTAAACGCTGTTTTTGGTATGTCATTCTCGTAAACCCTTAGTTGATGATATCCCGATCGGAGATCCATCTTGGAGAAGTAGGAAGCTCCATGTAATTGGTCGAATAAATCATCGATCCTAGAGAGAGGATATCGATTCTTTACAGTCAGCTTATTCAGTTCCCGATAATCGATGCACATTCGGAACGATTCATCTTTCTTTTTGACAAATAATATCGGTGCTCCCCATGGTGAATGACTTGGTCGGATGAAACCTTTTTCCAGTAGTTCCTGCAATTGGCTAGATAGCTCCTGCATTTCTGATGGTGCTAACCGGTATGGCGTCTTCGCTATGGGTGTTGCTCCAGGAATCAGGTCAATGCGGAATTCCACTTGTCGAGGAGGAGGCAAACCGGACAAGTCGTCAGGAAAAACTTTCGGAAAGTCTCGCACCACCGGAATATCCCCCTGTTTCCTTTCCTCTGCTTTCTTTTCCACTAAATGTGCTAAAAACGCGTAGCATTGCTTCTGCAGGCATCGACGGATCTTCATGTAGGAGATAAGCTTTAGGTTCCTTCCTGGATTTTCTCCTTGTATCCTGAGCACATCACCGTCAGACATAGGGATTCGCACCACCTTTTCTTGGCAAACAATTTCAACTCCACATTTTGATAACCAATCCATCCCCACTACCACGTCAAAACTTCCCAGTTCAAATGGTATCAAATCTATATCAAAAGCGTGGTCCTCTAACATTATTGTGCACCCTCTAATTATCTTACTAGCTTTCACAAACTTACCGTTAGCCATTTTTACAGAGTAACTAGTCTCCAGACAACTAGGGTTCAAACCAAGCAGAGGTGCAAATTCAGAAGAAACAAAACTATTGTCTGCCCCAGTATCAAATAATACGGATGCGAAATGATTATTGAGAAGGTACGTACCCGTAACAACATTCAGATCCTGACGAGCATCGTTTGCCCAAATCACGAACGCACGTCCTCGGGCAGCATTTCCTTGATTCGCCTGACCTTGATTGCCAGCTATCGCCATCACCTGATTTTGATTATTCCCCTGTTGACCCGGTGCCCGATTCAGTCTAGGTTACACATTCCGATAATGGTCGGGGCTTCCACACTCATAGCAACCCTGGCGTTTCCTGCTGGATTAACTGCGTTTACCGGTGCAACCAAGTTGGGCGCCACCCTACAATCCTTTGCAAAATGCCCCGGGCGCCTACAGTTTACGCACACCTGGCACGGCATCGCTTGCGGATGATGAAAATTGCACTTACCACACTTAGGATGTGGCCCAACATATTCTCTCCTACCTTGGTTCACCGCCACGAAGTTTCTAGTCACCTTCGCCTTCTTATCAACCTACCCCCGGTTTGCTTGTTCGACTCTCCAACTTCTTTCTACTACTAACAGATTTTCCCAATGTCCATCTCAATCCCTTTTGTTTTATCTAGATGCCACAAGGTGTGACACTAGTTTTGCCAACTTATGAATTATGACTGTATAAGGAGCATTACTAGACCCTATTATTACACGATTTCATAATTCCAACTCTAACCTCTGAATCTCATTTACCGAGAAGTAGTCCTCAGTCACCAAAGCTTTGAGCTTATCTCAAACCATAGCTATTGCAGACACACTACCTTAGACTTAAGCTTGGGCATTCTACCATGTCAGTGATTTACCCATTAATGAGTAAGCAATATACTTCATCTTCTGGTTTTCAGCATAGTTGTTGATACCTATTATAGTTTTCATTTCTCTCAATCCAATGGGTCAGACCTACTGTTTCTCTTTTCCTGTCATATTCTTTTGACTATCATGTCAAGAATCCCTTGTATGTACAACCAACCTTGTTACCTTATCATTTCTACCATTTCCTACTTCAATTAATCAAGATCATCACATAGCAAAGTTCAAGCATATTCTTAGTATACCGGTGATGCTTATATATAGGGTTCCCCGCAGCGTTCCCACCACATCCATGATATACCGAGAATAGTGCTTAAACTAGTCATGTGACATCTGATTACTCCATCAAGGTAAACTGCTAATGTTCCAAGTTTTACGATCAATCCATTGAACTAGATAATACATATGAAGGGAGTATCATTATTCTACTGTAACTCTCCAAAGGCCATGTACATTCCAAACAAATAGTCAATTGCATAATTTCTGAAATGCTAAAAGCAACAATGTTTCACTGGAAATAGGTCTAGTATCATAATATGAATCCCATGTAGATGTTTCCTCATCATTAACAAAGTCTTATAAGGACTGAGAATCCAGTGTCCCAAGAAATAGAATGAAGGATTTGTACTAACTATGATCGTTATCTCACGAAAGGGTTTGCCAGATTTCGCATGCACTGCAAATTGCAATTACGTGTGCACCCGTAATGGTAATTTGCTTTGCATGGTCACCCCTAGCTCCTCCTGCCGGAGTCAACGCATCTTGCCAAGTACAGAGTGTTATCCATGATCGGAGAATCGAAGATATGGTCACTAACCTAAGGTTAAGTAACCAAAGTTATACAGAGGAATTGATTGAGAAAGCATTCACTTGGGTAAGGAACAGTCAAAAGAATCCATTCCTATAAATCATAATACTCCAATCATAACCAAATACTAAAATCAAAGTCAACATACTAATCCCGATAATCTCAAGCCAACAATTCTTAAGAAGAATCTAATAATAAGTAATAATCAATAATGGCATAAGGCGTTCCTAGTTCAGTCCTTCTTATTGCTCCATGAGCAAGAAGCAACAAGTCCTCCTGTCATGCGACGTGCAAACTCCCTCTTGCCCTTTAGAGCTGAAGGGGTAGGCAGACGGCCACCATCATCCTGAATAATCGGTGGGTACGTAGCCGCCTCCCGTATAGGCCCCACACGACTCTCACAACTGCTAACAGATCTAGGAGAATCAGGTGGTGATTCGGGAATGTCCCTGATATCTCCTCGAAGCGGTACAACATTCCCTGGTTGAAGGAAGGTTCTCTTCATAGCATAGGCTCTCCTGGGTGCTCCAAATCCATAGGGTCTAAAGCATTTCGTCATGGACCTCTTCTTCGGTCTACGCCTTCGCGCACCTATTGCTAACTTCACTTGTTTCGACGGGCCAGGTGACACCTCCTCACTCTTCGAGTCAGAAGAAATCACAATGATAGAAGGGGGAACGGAAGAACCAGTAGAAGACATCCTATAAGGAAAAAGTAGGAGTACTTTTCCTCAGGTGAAGTAGATCAAAGAGTAGAGAAACAGATAGATAGAATAAGAGGAACATACATGTACTATCAGATGCACACAAAACCCTAGTATGCATTCTACATGAAGGTTCCTAGGTTATAGTCTAGGTCGAATGATTCGCCTAATTCTCTATAACCAATGGCTCTGATACCAATCTGTCACACCCCCGTTTAAAGTGGAAACACGATGATGTAACGGACGGGATCGTCATAACCCATTGTTGATTAGTAGAGATGCATTAAATGATGAAAAGTCAACGTGTCATGACGTCACCCGACACAAATGGAGACTTATGCCGTGGCTAGTCAATTCCACGACAAACATAGCCAAAGAATCAAAAGAATTGTAAGTCCCACAACCCGGGAGCAAGTTCGCAAGACATGAATAATAAAGAAAATTCAATGTAATAGTCAGAGACATCCAATATGTTTCAAATGCAATCCTAAGGTCGTCGCTAAGGCAGCATCCCTAGCTATCCTCAATGATTGTTACCTAAAAAGATATGCTCAAAAGGTCAACATATTGTTAGTGAGTTCGCAGGTTTAAGTAGTAAACATAATTGTTGCTGTGTAATAGTTTTGTAGGACATAGAGTAAACAGTTATAAGCAAGCAATATCACATTTGAACATGAGCATCACAACTAAACCTATGACGTACACACAGATCTTGTCGAAACATATTCACCCTATGGCCCGTTCCTGGCCACTGTCAGTCCCAACTAGTATACCAACAAACAAGGGTGGGGGTGTCAGCCCAATAGTACTATCAATACCTGTCCGTCGGTTCCAACACCGGAATTAAATAGTTGTGAATAAAGAACCACACAGCAAACTCATGCATGTACCAGATATAAACTTACAAAACAGTAAACACAACAGTCTCAAAAAATAAATGAGTTCACATCATAAAAATGGGTGAGCATACTTTTCCCCCAAGTTTGTAAACAATTGAAATGAAAACGGGGCCGCGAAACTCACCTTGAACGAGACGAATTAAGAAGAACAAAGATTCCAAAGGATGGGAGCAAACGAACGATTAAACACCTATTATTAATTTCTATCAAGTATTAAGATGCGTTCAATGAGAATAGATGCATTCGGTTGGTTCGGGTCGGTTCGGGTTCGACGCGCCACACACACCATAGATATATATATATATGACGCAAACCTTATGATCATAATAATATTAATAATAATGATAGTAATAAAAATATTGATAATAATAATAATATTAATATTAATAATGATAGTTATTTATAATACTAATGATGTTATTAGTGTTAATAATAACATTCACCACTCACACACAATTTATATATATATATATACATCGATACACACATAAATATACATACATATACATGACTCACACGTCAAAACACACACATAATATGCATACACCCACACACTCGGTTACACATACATACGGGTTACATACGTATGCACACATAGTTACCTATAATTAACACACACACATATATATATATATATATGCACATTCGTACGCACGCACACAATCTATATACTATACATACACGTCAACACACGCAAGTATACACATGGTGCACCCATCCGCAGCCCTACACCCAAACATACACACAGAATATAATAGAGACATATAATGCATGGATGCACACAATCATACATACACCATCACATGTACATACATGTATATATACCCACATAACCACAACCATATAGACATATATACACTGCAATAAAGCTCCAACACAATCGACAAGCTATACATACACTTACATATATATATATATATACAGCCATACACACACACGCAGCACGTACGTTCGGCGCGTACACAGCAGCCGAAGGCTGCTGTGCTTCGTCTCTCTTGAACGGCCGATCCAACCAACACCTACACAAAACACGAATACATATACGTACATACAACAGCAGCCGCATACACACCCACAACGAGTCGCACAATACCAGGCATCACGAAACCCAGTCGGGACAAACCCAACAGAAACGCCAACGTCGAACGCAACACAACGAAACCAAACCGAAACAAGATCGAGCACCGCGAAACGAAAGAAAACGAAGTCTGGATGAATCGAGTACCTGCGAAAGGATCAAACGATGAGTTGGCGGCAACCGACGACGGCTCAAGACGGCAAACGGGGCTGCTACGATGGCTCACGGCGGTGGAATGGCACGAAAACGGCAGTAGGGTTTGCGGGAGAGTCTCGGAGGTTGACCGAGGTTTTTATGAAAATATATATATAGTATTCGATGTTACGCTTTACACCCTGGACTTATTAGTTATAATAATAGTTATAATATTACTTTTAATAATTTTTATTGATATTACTAATAATAATAATAATAATATTAATCATAATTTTAATAATAATAATAAACATTATTAAAAGTTTAAAAGAAAGGAAGAATATTAGATAAAATTTTTTATAATTTTATCATTTAATTATTTATATAACATTAAAGTCAACGCGCGGAACGGATGAGACAAAAATTCTGAGATCAGAACGAATTGATTATGCGACAAAAGTGAATGCACAAGGTGAGTTAACGAGCTTAGCGTTAATTGACGGACCTGTCGGTAACGGATGTCACAAGAATCGAGACCAAGGAGGGAACCAACATCGATTGACACCAACATGAAACCAGAATCAAGGGACGAGTGAAAACATGCAAAAGGGAAAGAAAGACAAAGATCAAATCCAGTGTTTCCGGTGCGATAAGTTCGGACATTACGCCTCAGTGTGTCCGGAACGAAAACAAAAGAACTCAGAAGCAAACTATGCTGAAACCGAGGAATTGGATCCAGCATTATTCATGATGACATGCTCAGGAAAGGTATTTCTAAATGAACACAATGTAATTCCCAAGAAGTTTGAATCCGAGCAGATGGAGGAAAACGTATGGTACCTAGACAATGGTGCATCCAACCACATGACCGGAACAAAAGCATTGTTCTCAGAGTTGAACACCCGGGTAACCAGAAAAGTAAGGTTTGGAGACGACTCTTGTGTCTTGATAGCAGGGAAGGGATCCATATTGTTCACAACCAAAACCGGTGAACATAGACTACTTACCGACGTATACTACATCCCAAGCTTCCGGAGCAACATTATAAGTCTTGGGCAGGTCACCTAAGTAGGGAACAAAGTTATCATGGAGGATGATCTACTGCAGATATTTGACAGAGCAAGAAAACTAATAATGCAAGTCACCCGATCAAGCAATCGGCTATACAAGATATGCCTACAAACTGGTCATCCGATCTCATTACTGTCAAAGATCGAGGAACCAGCTTGGCTATGGCATGCACGACTTGGACACTTGAACTTTGAGTCTCTAAGACGGCTAAGTACAAAAGGAATGGTACGTGGCATACCCTTGATCAACCATCAAACCAACCTATGTGATTCATGTTTGATAGGTAAGCAATCACAGAAGTCATACCCAGAGCAATCATCGTACCGAGCAACCAAGCCTCTCGAACTTATGCATGGTGACATCTGTGGAATCATTACTCCATGCACACCAAGTGGAAACTGATATATCCTATTAATTATAGATGATTTCTCTCAGTTCATGTGGATGGTTCTACTGAAAAGTAAGGTCCAAGCATTCATGATGTTTAAACAACTCAAAAGCGTGATAGAGATGGAAGTAGGGGCAAAGATTCAAGCACTTCGTAGTGATCGCGGGGGAGAATTTACATTAGCCGAGTTCAATAACTAGTGTAAAATGCAGGGAGTAAAAATACAATCAACTGCTCCCTACTCACCTCAACAAAACAGGGTGGTAGAAAGGCGCAACCACACAGTTGTAGAGATGATTCGATGCATGCTGCAATTTACAAAAGTCCCTCAAAGATTCTAGGGCGAGGCGGCGAGACATGCCGTGTATGTCCTAAATCGCTGCCCTACAAAAGCTGTGACCGCCAAAACACCCTATAAAGCCTTACTCAATCGGAAACCCAGTGTAGAACATCTACGAGTATTTGGGTGCCTATGTTTTGCAATGAAACCCAAAATAAACCAAAAGAAACTTGATGACAGAGGCAAAGCAATGGTATACTTCAGATCCGAACCAAGATCAAAAGCCTATCGTTTGTTTGATCCGGCCTGAAACAAGATATGTGTAAGACGAACCGTAGCACTTGATGAAAAACGAGGCTGGCCATGGGGAAACGAAGAGTAGCATACAAAATACCTTCTTGATCAAACTCATCCCACACAAGTAACCATTGAAGTAGGAAACATGGAGGGCCTAACCAGGTCGAGTCAATCCTCATCTGATGAACAATTAAGTCACGAGCAACCGGGAGAGGAAGAAAACATCGAGCAACCAGCCTCAGCAGATGAAGAAGCTGAGCATGCTGAGCAAGTAGCTGCTCCAGAAACAAGCACGTTACGGCGGTCCGAGCGTCCTAAAAATCTCCCGAGCAGGTTCAATGATTATGTAATTCAAGATGGAGTAAACCGAGAAACTGGCACAACACTGATGTTATGCACAGGTGATGAGCCACTATCATACTCACAAGCTAAAGGAAACATGCATTGGGAGAAAGCCATGCAAGTAGAAATGGAGTCCATCTTATGAAACAAAACATGGACACTAACCGACTTACCACCAGGGCATAAACCGATAGGGCTAAAATGGCTATACAAGATCAAAAGCGATGCATCGGGCAAGATAGTCAAGTACAAGGCTCGACTTGTCGCTAAAGGATATGTCTAAGAACAAGGAATCGATTTTGACAAGGCCTTCGCACCAGTGGCATGAATGGAAACCGTCCGTTTACTCCTTGCCATAGCTGCAAAAGAAGGCTGGCAGGTCCACCACCTTGACGTCAAATCAGCGTTCTTACATGGTGAATTAAAGGAGCTTGTGTTTGTATCCCAACCAGAAGGGTTCGTCAAAAAAGGTAAAGAAACCATGGTTTACAAACTAACAAAGGCACTATATGGCCTTCGCCAAGCCCCACGAGCTTAGAACTTAAAACTTGACAGCACTCTCAAGCAACTCGGTTTTTCCCGGTGCCGTCAAGAGCAAGCAGCATACGTAAAGAAACTCGAACATAATCGACTCATTGTCGACAACCTTATAATTACAGGATCATGCACGCGACATATTAACTTATTCAAGCAGCAAATGGAACGACAGTTTGAGATGAGCGATTTAGGGTGTCTATCATACTACCTTGGCATTGAAGTCTTACAAGGAGAATTCGAAATCTCAGTGAAACAAGAAGCATATGCCAAGAAAATATTAAAAGAAGCCGGAGTGGAGGAGAGTAACGCAACCAAGTATCCGATGGATCCCGGCTCAAGGTATCTAAAGATGAAGAAGGAGTATCGGTTGATGCCACCAAGTATAGAAGACTTGTAGGCTGTCTTAGATACTTGTTGCATACGAGACCAGACATTTGCTTCGCAGTGGGTATAGCAAGTCGCTACATGCAGAACCCCAAAGTGTCTCATATGGCCCTTATAAAATAGATCATAAGATACATCAAAGGAACTATGTCATATGGCCTGGTATATATAAGAAAGGGAGATGGAACCGTCACTGGTTACAGTGACAGCAGCCATAACACCGATCGAGATGATGGCCGGAGTACCACAGGACACATATTCTATTACGGAGACACTCTGGTCACTTGGTGCTCCCAAAAATAGAATACGGTGGCTCTATCATCATGTGAAGCCGAGTTCATGGCTGCCACAGTGGCTGCATGCCAAGTCATATGGTTGCGGAGCCTGCATAGTGAACTCACGGGTAAAGGTTTACAAAAGGTTGTGATTCGTGTAGACAACAAATCCGCGATTGCCTTAATGAAAAACTTCGTCTTTCATGGACGAAGTAAACACATTGATACAAGATACCATTTCATACGAGAGTGCATCGAAAGAGAACAAGTATTAATCGAGCATGTAAGTGGAGATATTCAGAAGACAGACATCTTGACCAAGCCACTTGCAAGGGTCAAGTTTGGAGAAATGCGGGAGCTAATTGGATTTGAAGACCTTCCAAGTTCGACTCGGGAATTAGGGGGTTGAATGTTGGAAGATATAATTCCCGATAATCTCGAGCTATGAGATTAAAGGGATAAGTATTGGAGAAAGTATATCTGACACAGTAAAAGATAAATAAATAGGATCAAGTTGAATTTTAAATGTCTAGTTTGAAATTTGAATTGTAATAGTAGTAACTATAAATACCTTGGTTGAGCATATGATTAAGGTATGTCAATTGAGTTGAGTTTTGAGTAATTTTCTCAAATCAATAATATTGGAGAGTTATTCCAAATCGTGTTTGATTGTGGTAGTTAGATCCAGATTCGCTTTGATAAATAACAGTGTTGAACACGAGTAGATTACGTTACGCTTAAGTATTGATGTATAATACAAGTAGATTAAAAGTTTTTAAAAAATAAGGTTGTTTGATATTCTCTTAATAATATCATCAAAAAACTACTTCTAAATCAGTCAAATGTAAATTATGTTTGGTTCACTTAAAAGTCACATCTTAATGTTTCATGGAGCCTCTTAACCATTGTTTTGAAAACCGGATCGGACCGGCCGGTCCGACCGGTTGGACCAGGAACTGGACTCCAATCCGGCTCGGTTTGGTGCTTAAAAGCGTTTTGGCATTAAACCGGTGGTCGGACCGGTCGAATCGGCGGTCAAATCGGGAACCGGACCGGTTGAACCGGGGGTCGAACCGGATGAACCGAGGGTTGGACCGGTCGAACCGGTTTTTCATATATATTTTTTAGAGTAAATTATCATTTGCATCCCTGATGTTTTTTCATTATAACCGTTTGTATCCCTATGGTTTCAAAATTGTCATCTGCCGACTAATGTTTCATGTTATCTTCATTTGAGTCTATGTAGTTTCATTTTTATCTTCATTTGAGTCCAAATGACTAACACTGTTAGTTTTTCTGTTAAAATTATTATTGAAAAAACTAAACTACCCTTAATATTATATGAAAAATATAAAAAACCTTGTAGGTCATATCCATCAACATCTTCTTCTTCTTCTTCAAATCACCACCAACACAACCAACCCCATCACCACTACCACAACCGCTTGGTTGCCACCACAGCCGCCCAGTTGCCACCACAACAGGCCTATCACCACCGCCACAAACCACCCCGTCGCCACAACAACAGCCTCATCACCACCGCCACAACCACCCGATCGACACCAAATTACCCATAAATTACACCCAAATTACAAGAATTTGCCAACAACCGATCCAAACTTTGTATCAGAAACAGATAAATACAAGCATTTGCCAACAACTGAAGCGGTGGAGCAAGATACTCGACCCGAATCAAAACCCATCTCGAATAAACCGAATCAAACAACCCCTTAACTGCGGAGGCGAGAAAGAACGTCGCCGGAGCAATGGAGGTGATACAGCGAGCGGCACGATGGGCTTTCAGCAGCAGAACCCACGTGAGCTGTTTAGCGTTCTTGTTGCGACCCTTTGACACACCATCGGTTAAGAAACCATCCTCCGATGGAGCTTCGAGCTCCACCGTTGACCAATTGTTAAGGTTCTCCACTTGACGACCACCGGAGTCCCTCTGTGAGTCTCTTTACGCCACCAGTCGAACGGTGGCGCTGCCATGGAATCGATCGGAACCCTGTGAAATTGGAGTCGATTAGGTGGAGATCATAGATCAAATGGTGGAGAATGATTGCAGCATTGTAGGATTTGGGTAACGGTTAAATTTAACGGCGTTAGGGTTAAGGGCCCAAATGGTGACAAAAACGAAACGTCAGGGGGCGAATGGTTTGAAACTGCAGGGATGCAAGTGGTTAAAATGAGTCAATATTAGGGATGCAAATGGTAATTTACTTTATTTTTTATTTTTTTAGTATTTTTTTACATATATCTATAAAATAATTATAATTTTTTTTTGTTCTTATTCCGGTCCGACCAGCGAACCAGTAAAACATCCAATTCACTATTCGATCTGGTTCTGAAAACATTACTTTTAACAAATAACTTTTAAAAATACACTCAATGATTCAGATGATCCTCTTTATTCAGTTAGAACTTTTAAAGACCCCGCACAAGATTACCAAACGATCCTTAAGAAAAAAAGAAAATAAGAGTTAATTATTCATTTTCTTGAAAGCATTTGTCTTGAACAAAAAGAAAACCTCCTCTTTAACCCTCACCAGAGTTCACCATCACACACACACACACACACACACACATCTCCGGCAACGAGATCAACCAACCCACCGAACCAACGATGTTCAGAAACCAATACGACACCGATGTGACCACATGGTCTCCGGCGGGCCGATTGTTTCAGGTAGAATACGCCATGGAAGCCGTCAAGCAAGGATCCGCAGCCATCGGCCTCCGATCGAACACTCACGCCGTTCTCGCGTGCGTTAACAAAGCCAACTCGGAGCTATCGTCGCACCAGCGGAAGATCTTTAAGGTCGATGATCATATCGGTGTTGCAATCGCTGGTCTCACTGCTGATGGTCGTGTGCTCTCGCGGTATATGAGATCGGAGTGTATTAACTATGGGTATACGTATGAGGCTCCTCTTCCTGTTGGACGTTTGGTTGTTCAATTGGCCGATAAAGCTCAGGTCCGTTTGGTTATTGATAGTGTACTTATTGTTATTCTGTTTGAAGTTAGGGTTTGATTTGGGAGATTGTTGGATAGTTGTGGTTTGTTGGTTCAGTTAGATGTTTAATTGATTAGGGGAAATGAGTTATGATGCGTTAGAAGCTTTTCGTTTTAGACTGATTTTGAAGTGTGTGTATTAGGTAAAATAGTGGACACTCTGTTTGTTATGTATTTATGTGAAATTTGGAATACTGATAGTAGATAGAAAATTGTTCTTCAATTATATTGCTTCGGCCTTCTGACAATTAGAGTCAAGTAAGAGGTTTTGGGAGATTAATTATGCATACTGCTGTGAGTAGTATGCATAATTAAAATACTTGAGCTCAATGGGTCGTTTACATGGCACAATACTCATATTTTGAAATTGAATCCTCAGAATTGGATTAAGTTGGAAAACAGCTGCAGTATAGCTTTCTACTTTAATACTTTATATGGAAAATCTTTTTTGTGTTTGTGTGTGTGTGTGTGATGCCTAACAACAGAGATTATGGTAGCAGATGGGTACAATGGTACATATACTGTGATTATATGTTTGTAATTAGGTTATTCTCCATTCAGCTTGTGCCCTTTTTCTTTTCCTTCTTTTTAGGTGAAACTATGAATAATCTTGTTTTGGTACTTTATATGGACTATGGATCACTCGTTTGAGGTTATAGTTGAGTAGTTGTATCATGTATGAAGTTCTGTCTGTTAATTGTTTGTCTGGCATTTGTTATATTTGAGTTACTAAACACCTGAACCTATGCAGGTGGTCATAACGAGTCTCACTAATAACGAGACATGTAGAAATGGGAGTCCTAGATTGAGATTAACACCTTATCCCACCCCAAGTATTTGCTCCTTTGTCTTGTCTAATGTCCAAATAAAGCGTCCACATAACAGAAATTATTTCATGAACCATTGATTTTGAGTGCATATTATTTTTATCAGTTCTATTGCATTATGTTATAGATTTACATATTAAATTAGCTATTATGCAATTTTTATTTACATTCTATTACATTCATATAAGATTTAAATGGTCTGTGTTATTTTTTCTAGTTTCTCAGTTATGTTTACAATATTGTGTCCACTGAATTACAGATTACTGTTAAGTAATGGTGCAAAATCAAGATGACAAGTGTTATCTGTTTGTATAATTGTTGACTAATATGTAAAAGTACTATGAATCTGCTTGAAAATGTGAAATGGCATAATCAGAGTTGTCAGTAGTGAAGGTGCAATTGTAAAGATTGATGTTCAGACTAATAGAGAACCTGAGGGGGTAGAAAGATAACGGAGTTAAATATGGAAACACCTAGCCGTTCTAGAAGTTAGTCAGTCTACTGTTCAATTACTGGGACTGATAAAATAGATGCATCCTTTCTTATCTCTGAATCATTTTAATATTTTATATAATACATTTAAATACTAGATAGATTGGGGGTAAACATGATAATTTTCTTCCTCAGAGGTCTTTCTATATCATTTCTCCGTTGAGAAAAAGAAGCTGTCTGTACTCAAAACAACGTCGGCATAATAATGTTGTTACTGAAATTGAGATCAATTTTGTTAATTTGCTCTTTTTCATACTAATGGTTATAATCCTTACAAGTCAAGCCATTGCTTGTGTAAGAAGTCAGATTCACTAATTTTTATTTATAAATCTGACTATTTTGAGGTCTCATTTGTCAAGCTATTAGAACCCTGTTTCTTGGATTTGAATCTTCCTGATCCAAGCATATCTGCCAAGTCTATGTTATGGGCCTTCATCTTCAAATTTTGCCTATCTTATGAACGTGTCACTTTTTTATATTAGTATTGAACCATATTAAATGCAACCAGTTTCTAGACACAAAAGAGTATTTGTCAGCATGATTAATACATTAGTGTTTTAATATTAATATATTATGCATGTTTCTCTTGGATGACAGGTGTGTACCCAGCGGTCATGGAAACGTCCTTATGGTGTGGGTCTATTGGTTGCTGGTTTGGATGAATCTGGAGCCCATCTCTACTACAACTGCCCTAGTGGAAACTACTTTGAATATCAAGCTTTTGCCATCGGGTCTCGCTCACAAGCTGCAAAAACTTACTTGGAGCGCAAGTTTGAAAATTTCCCAAAATCTTCCCGAGATGAACTCATCAAGGATGCGCTATTTGCCATAAGAGAGACCTTGCAAGGCGAAAAACTCACCAGCACTGTGTGCACGGTTGCAGTGGTTGGAGTAGGAGAAGCATTCAACATATTGGATCAAGCAACTGTACAAGCATTGATCGATGAGTTTGAGATTTCTGGAGAAGAAACCCCTGCTACTGCGGGTGCTGCAGAGGAAGCCGCTGGTGATGCCCCCGCTGATCAGGGAGGAGCTGCTGCAGAGGAAGAGGCGGCTCCGATGGATATTTGAGGACTGCAGGTGGTTCCTTGATTCTACTGTTTGTTCTAGAATTTATATGGACGTTGTTGGAATCTTTTAATTGCAATTTTAATTTTTGAGTTTTCATTTCAGTGATGGGAACATTTTCTACTCTTAATTAAGCAAGTTAAAGATGTCACTTTTGTTGTGTGAAAGGGTCTAATTAGCAAATCTTTGGTTTCTTTTCAAAATTGTGTTTTGCCTTTATTAAACATTTGAAGTCCTGTATTTTTCAAACCTTTGGATTATATTCATACTTCTGGCAAGATAAGTGAGAAGTCGTTGGGTCAGATTGTAGGAATACTTCAAGATGCGACGTGCACATGCGTGAGTTTTAGTGTGAAGAGTAGTTATCTTGCTTAATTATACGTGGTTTTGATAGCAATGCATGAGTTTTAGTGGTTGCTATTTTACGAAGTTACCCCTAGTAATATATGTAGGTTGGATGCGCGCTTTAATGGGTTGAACACACCATTTTAATAGGGAAAGGTATTTGTGCAATGAACCCTCATTACAATGGTGATTCAGGCTTGAAAAGTGAGTCGCATTATTAATACATTACAAGTTAAAACCCTATCGTAAAAATCAAAATTGAAAAGCTATATTGTAACAAGTTAGATAAACCTGTACATATTAGGTAACACTCCATTAATCGTTATAATCAAACCTTGACACCATCTCCCCTTTTAGCCATCAATGTCATGTTAACTTGTTGATTACAATCTTGTCATCTTAATGATGCCAAATTTGCTTTTGAACACAATCCATATTGACAAGTCCTATAATTTGGTAGAAAAATGATCACCCAAACTCACCTCTCTAACGCCACAGGTCAAGATTGTAGGACATACATCATTACTTGAGTCTGACATAAAACGGCTTGTTTTACAGAGAACATTAAGATAAATGCTAAATGGATCAAACCTGTAAATTTCAAATAACTTTAATTCCAACTCGGTCCCCATCGACATGGGCACAAAATACATCAGATCCATTTAAAGTCTTCAATGTTAGAATGGTAGAACAAGCAATACAACAAATTATAACCATGACCATTCTAACACTAATATGTTCATTTTTTATTTCAAAAAAAAAAGAGACCGTTGATCCACAACCCATTCATGAACATCAAACTTGCCAGGAGAAAAGTACCTTGATGACAAACTTATTCACGAGAAAACCTTTAGCGCTATTGTCATTTGTCAAAAGTTACTGAATTAGTGGTTTGGGTTCATTAGCCTTCTTTTGAACCACTTTTAAAAAGTCAGTCTGGTCAAGTGGTTCGGCATTCTTGGTGGCGTGAACCTGGGCTAGGCTCTTGTAGTTGGCAGCTGACTCAGCAATGAAGGCTATCTCCTTGTCCGTAAGCTTCCTTAGGAACTTCGCAGGATTACCTCCCCATACCTGTTACCGCATTCCCATATGTTAACGTCTTTTGGCCCACTTATGTTTACTCTCTAACGGGTTTGTCTCAATTATGTTTAATCTCTAACGGGCTGGGCCCATTTATGTTTAATCTTTAACGGGTCAAAAGAGTTAGGTTAAATAAACTCTAAATTAAAAGGAAACAGGTATTTGAAGTGTATTCAAATGCATCTTTCTTTATTAAAAGAAGTTATACCAATGTATTTTTGTAAAAAGATTTAACATGTTATTTATTTAGAAAATTAAGTGATAACAATGAGGTGTTTATGGGTTGCCTGCCCAACCCACCCAGTTGCGCCTCTAGAAATCTATATTGGTTAAAAAACCTGTTAAAGAGATAGAAAGAGGGGGACCTCGCCACTGGGAATTCTAGTATCTTGTCTAACAAGAGCTCCAGCAGCAACCATGGCATGTTTCTCTACAACAACACCATCAAGAAGTGTAGCTTTCATTCCAACAAATGCTTCATCCTCAACCGTGCATCCATGTAAAATAGCACTATGACCTGCATCATATTTATTTAAATCAAAATCACTTCGTGAAAACAAAAAGCGCTTAAAAACAATATAACAGGTTGCTCACCAACAGTCACGTTGTCACCAATCACTGTAGGATGCACCTTTCCAGGTAGATTAGATTTTGCAACATGAACAAGTGAATGGTCCTGTATATTAGTGCCAGATCCGATACTAATGTTGTTCACATCACCTATACACAACCATATTTCATCAGTAAACATGTCATTTTATAGAGTGTATCCTGACAGGACTTTGTGTTAACTGTTGCATCATTTTGATTTAAACATGTGCATAGCATAATACATTGAATTCTTTTACAATGTTCCAATGAATACCTATGTATTAACGTTTAAGTTGCTGATTTGATTTATGAATTTTATATTCAAATTATTGATCCTCCATATGAGCATGATTTCAAAATTCAAAGACAGGAAAACACCTTAGCTAAAGGAATGTACAAGACTACTGGAGTCCATTAATAAAAGCCAAAATGCTTAACCCTTACCTCTCAAAACACATCCATACCAAATAGACGATCCTGACCCTACTTGGATATCCCCAATGACGGAAGCACTTGGGGCCACAAATGCATCCTTAGCAACCACAGGAGCTTTATCAAAGACATTCATAAGGGTTCGATGCCTGGACACTGACAAAAAGAAAAACTGTGAAAGATTGTTTCAAAGGAAGCTTAATTACATTGTATTGAATTATTGTTAAACACATATCTGATTAAACAACAAAAGGAGAGAGTGAGGAAATTTAAGCGAGCATTTGGAACCCAAAGGAAAATAAAAAATTATTGCAGTCATTCCTATCAACTTATAATAAGTCTCTTGTTATCATGTCTTTCATGCATAACCGTCTAGAAGTTACACTTTTTCCTTTTAATATGACATTATTTACATGTCCTATTCTCAGGAATGCATACATGTAAATAACTACATTAAGCCTTATGATATTAGTAGGCAGACAAACGTCACAAACACACACACACACAGAGTAAATTCTCAGTTCACTATCCAAATTCCAAAGTGTCAATAATGGTTAACCCTGAAAGAATGCATTTTTTGTTATAATAGAAAGCAAAGCCTGCAAGAAGAGTCTTCTTAGTGGGTAGCTAGCATACACATATGTACCATGCTAAGAAGTCTACCACGCAAGCTACAACTCCCAGTAAGAGATACTTTTATTTAGTTGTCTACTACATGAAATATATCACAAAGTATGCTTCACCTTATTCATATAACAGTTAAATATATTATGATTCCATGAATCCATTATTACACTATACATGGTTATGACACAAGAAGTGTGAAACTATAGTTTACAACTCCCTGCACCTACGAGGACTGAGATCAAAGGATGATTGTGGAATTTCATAATGGTTACCATTTACCAAGATTTACTATGCAAACAAAGATACTAATCCAACTGAAACCATCCTGCTTCATTTCTCTAAGGTGTTGATACAAACTTCTATAAACTTTAACAGTATGCCACTGTCTTGCATTCTCTTGAAATCAATTTGTGATGCTGCTCAAAGGCTGCTTAATATGAAAGTTCACATATTTATACCCTAAGACACCATTTTAACTGAATCAAAACTGATACCTATAATAATAAAAACTAAACCCAATTACAACCCAATTCGAATCAAATCAAACCGGCTAAGAATGTCACAGACTACCATTCTTCAGTTCACACTTAACAATCAACTAATCACAAACGACAACATCAATTCCAACTACAAAAATACATGATCCAGAACAGGGACTCTGTAAAGATTTCGTTAAAGACTGATGCTTTGATGATAGATAAACAAAACCCACAATCGAATAACTACAATGAACGAGTGTTAAGGTTATGAAACTTAGAAATGAGAAGTGGTGAATCGATTGATACATACGTTGTTGTTTGAAGAAGTTGTTGCCCTGAAGGCGTGACCCGAGACGATCCATGGCTTGACCCGTTTCCCGGATCCAGAAGCCGACGGTGTAAGCAGCTCTTCCTAGGGTTCCCATCGCCGATTACTGCTTCTTTGACTCTTCAAGATTAGCCCCTTTTTTCGTCTTTCACCACATTGTTAAAAGTTAGATTATTTAAGGATCCAGGACACCCTTGTTATAAATCTAACACTGTTGTTTTTTTATACGTGTCGTATACTTTTATACGTGTCGTATAAGAGCCGTATAGTTTTGTTTGGGGCGTATAACCCCTATAACGGCCTTCTAAAATTTTCATCGTAACCATTGTCAAATTTTATTATACGCATCGTATAAGCTATACGTATAGTCCTCTAACAACCCCTTGAATTTACCTCGTTTCAGTATATTCGACCATATACGTCGCGTATAGGAGGTGTCGATTTAATGGTGGATGTATTAATATTAAAATCCTTATTTAATGGTTATGTTTAAGTGGGAATGGATGTCTTAATAATCTAGTGGTAAGGTGATATATTGTTCGAGTGAAAAACATAAACTGAAATCTTAAAATTAGCTTCTAGAAATACTTGTTGAATTTTGTTTTGATTTTGGTTTTTTTAGTTTGGTTGAGTTCGTTATATTAATTACGGTTTGATTATTTTAGTTTCATGTATATCTTTATACTGAGTATTAGGTGTTATCCCTCATTTATGCCTCTTTTGATGCATGATTTGTAAACATGTATAATCATATTCGATCCAATGAAGTCGGGTGAAGGATGGTTCACTCAATAGTTGTTCTAGCATGTTAAAGTATTTGCAGAGTGTAGAATGATTTCTATCTTCTTCTATAAGCAAACATTTATCCCAAATAATATTCAAGGAGATCAAACCTCTTGAATTTTTTTTGAGTAAAAGATCAATCAAAATTCTAAGAAATTAGAGTAGTTTTATTGCTGTAAGTTTGTTTTTTTAGGTCACCCGCTAATAAAACTCGATTACTCTCGAAAACCACTTCATTTAAACTTGGTTAAAAATCATTTATGTATGGTATAAGGGTAAAAGAATAAAAAATAAAAAAACAAACAAACCCTAACTTGATTTGATTTTAAGATCTGACTACCCTAAACCCCAAATCAAAATCTACTAGTGGAAATCTTGATAACTATCGTACCACGCAAAGCGCAAAGAACTCTAAAAAACAAAACAATTTCATCTGGGTAAGCTCCTAAGATCTCACTAGTGCTATCTTTTTGATCGATTAACATGCTTACATTTCAATGATCAAGATTCGTACTCATCAGTTTCTTGATACATACATACATACGCAAATCGGGTAAAGTATTATTGTATGATTCACTTTCCATATATGATCATTTTAACACAATCATTTCCCTAATCCCCTTGATCTTAACTCGTTCATAGTGTTCTTATTAATTCATTACACCCCCGATTAGTGTTGTTACATTCTTCATTTACTTATGTTATCATCTGATTACACTATGGTGTTGGGTTTTGAGTTATGTGTTACTTTGTACAGAAAGATTTAGAAGTTGGTTCAAATGGAAGCATCAGGGGGTGATGTTGGTTCCCCAATGGCACCACTAGCTAAGTGGAAAGCTGAATTCTCAAGGGTGTTTCAGTTTTACCTTGATAAATCAACACCACTTACTGTTCATAGGTGGGTTGGGACACTTGTTGTTGCAGCGGTTTACGTGTTGAGGGTGTATTATCTTGAAGGATTTTACATCATCTCTTATGGTCTTGGGATTTACATCTTGAACTTGTTGATTGGGTTTCTCTCGCCGAAAGTTGATCCGGAGTTGGAGGCTTTGGATGGAGCTTCGTTGCCTACGAAAGAATCTGATGAGTTTAGGCCTTTTATTCGGCGGCTGCCAGAGTTCAAGTTTTGGTGAGTTTAGCATCTATCTCATTTTGTTTTTGTCTATTTTGATTGTCATATCATGATGTAAAAGCTAATCTGTTTATTGCATATGCGTTTATCGTATGGCTGCAGATTTTGTAGTTATGCCTGCTTGTGCATAATATTATCGTATTGACAAGAGACTAAACTTACTGACATCTATTGTTGTATGTTGTTATGAAACAACATGAAGTAGGTTCGTAGTTGTTCTGTTGTTGGAGTATTGTTGTATGGAAGTATGAAACATTATATTGCTTCGTTACTTGTTATTGGATGATGCATATGTATTTTTGATCATTATTTTTTTAATCTTCTGCTTTACTTGGATGATAAGTATGGGAATGAACTAGCGACTAGCTGTTTCTGCATCTATCTTGATACTATTTTTCAAGGAAAAAGAACTTGCATTGGGAATACTTTTATTGAGTTATGCTATACTTATAGTAGTTCTTCTGAAAAAAACATATACATTTGTCCCTAATTTGCAATTGTTATTTCTAATTATAGTTACAGTTTCCTGGAAAGCTATTAATTCATAAGATATTGCATGTCTGTAGATTTACTCAGTTTCTTATCACTTCTGTTATTATTGTAAAATATTATTGAGACGTAGAAAGTATATGAACATTACAGTATTTTTTTACAGTGCATGCATTTGGTACACATTAACTGCATCATGAAGAATTCAAAATACCTTCCTGTATGAAAAATTAACATGGTTGCTATATCATATATGACTATATGTATGCCAACCTTGAGAAGTGTTACTTGTATAAATATTATATATTTACTTTTTTTTTTAATGTATGAAAGACAAATACAACAAATGAACAAATTCTATGCATTTTACCTCTTGTTCTTTATATGAGTTTATCATGTTTTGGCTCATTGTTCCTACAAGGTGTTCTAACAGCATTAAGTTGAGCTAAATGGTCGGTGCATAAGGGGTTTTTGGGATTGTTTATTTGAATGCTTTTTTAGGTGCTTATTTACTCGAAAATAAGCGAATAAGAGGTCCCAAGAGAGTGTTTGGGATTGCGTATCTCCTTTAATAAACAAAATAAAGCAGCGAACCCAAATACCCTCTTAATCACCACTTAGACATAAGTTACATATATTATAATAATGGGATTGTGGTGAGAAGTAAAATTCCGATACAACTACTCTGGTGGATTATACTATCTTTCCGTAGTATTCATGATGAGAACTATTTTTATTTTCAACACAGTGATGATTTGGTAATTTGTTTGGACCATTATGTTTTTGCACTACGCTCATTAAGGATCTCTTATTTTTTTCTGAATCATTTGGAGTTAGTAACTAAACAGACTCAACTAATTCATTTGTTTCATAATCACAGGTATGCCATCACCAAGGCCTTCATCGTAGCCTTCTTGATGACATTTTTTTCTCTTTTCGATGTCCCTGTTTTCTGGCCGATACTGCTCTGCTATTGGATTGTTCTTTTTGCCCTCACAATGAAGCGTCAAATCATGCACATGATAAAATACAAATACATCCCATTTGACTTTGGAAAGCAGGTAAGACCACCTAAATTTCTTCAATTATTAAATCCCAGATAAGAAAATCAACTTGTATTTTTCTATTATTATATTAAAGTTTTCTTAAAATCTAACAGAAATACGGCGGAACGAAGACGCCTGCAGCTGGTGGTTCACCAACTCACCGAGGTTGAAGAAGCAGTTGACTAGGATTCAGGATAGTGTAGGAGTAAGAGTTCTAATATTTTGCTACTATAACACAGTAGAAACAACTTGGATTACAGATTAAGCGTAAATGATTCCCTAAGAATAATATTGTCTGCTGGTTTATTTGCAATGCATGTATCAGTTCTCACAGAATCACAGGTGGGCTTTTTGTTTAAGAACCTTATAATTGCACAAGGTATGTATAATTACAATTTTGGCCCCACCAAATGGAATTTTGGCCCATGGAGATGCCAGATGGAATCTTTGTCATACTTGTATGTACCTGATTGGTACAACCACTTCTCAACTACCAACTAGAAAAAGTCACATAGTTCATTGTTAAGTACCTTCTGACTTTTTTATGTCCAAATAATATAGTTATGTGAAGTGGTGGTTTTAATAATCTTATATTCCTAACAACACTATCTTCTTTAATTATTTCTATTTCTTACAGCTCATATTTTTATGTATTATTATTTCTGTTTTAAAGTGTCTTTCTCACCTTACACACCATCTGACATTTTGCTCATATAAATCATATTCTACAACAAAGTTTCAAACTTTGTGCTACCAATCAGTTCTTGAAATGCTGGGGAGAACCTTTCTTGTAATATTGTTCTTCTGGGCGGCTCTGACGGTCATCACACCTATTCTCATTCAGTTGTCTGCATCTGCAAGCCTCGAGGATCAAAATGGTATGTAATTTTAAAACACTATTGTTCTTTGAAATTTGTCTCTTCTTTTACCATATAAATGATCATTTGATGTTCATCATCTTGTCCATTGATTCTTGTTTTACATTCAACAAACGCATATCTTTGAAATAACTTTTTGTATGTTATGTCAGGAGAAATAAAGAATGAAGGCATCCAAAGCAGTGAAGATGTCGGTTTATTGTCCAGAAGAGCACTTGGATCCATCGGACGCCCCAAGAAAGAAACACCTGCATCAGCATCAGCATCAGCATCACCATCATCACCATCACCATCACCATCACCATCACCATCACCATCACCATCACCCCACCATCACCATCACCATCACCATCACCATCACCATCACCATCACCATCACCATCACCATCATCAGCACCATCATCAAAACTTCATAGACAAACTGCATTTGACCTGGAGGTGAGTGGTGTGACGCAAGAACTGCATCCAAACCGAATACACAAAACAGAATAACTTAAACGCCTCAGGATCAACTTATTCTTGATTTACTTGGTTCTACTTGTATAGTTATGTACCGAACCAAGTTGATCATTTTGTTTTCATAGATCAACACTTTTACTCGTATTCAAGACAGACAAAGAAACACAGGTTATCTCGACTGTAAGTAATATTAAGATTTTTTAAATGCGTGTTGAGGTTTCAAGGTCGACAAGTGTGCTGACAATTTTTTTGGCTAAGAGAAGAGGAATGATGTGGGTCATAATAATATGAGTTGGCGTATATGATACATGTCCTAATGATGGAATCTTTAAAGCTCATGATTGTTGCTTCAAGGTGAATTAACCATCATTGAACAATAATGAATCTTTATCTTGTGTGTTTGTGAATACCTCTCTATGAGGATTAGCATTTAGGGTTTGTACAAAATAATTTATATGCTTCACAATAACATTGTATTTTTCATGCACTAATCCGCTTAATGTTTGGGATACAAATTACATATATATTTGCTTTTATATCTCCCCTCATTTGTCACATATCTCCTGTTATGAGTGGCAAAAGTTTAGGTTGGGTTGTGTAACGGGTTTAAGTTAAAATAGATATTTTTAAAAGCAGGTCAAATGGGTTGGTTTGGAGTTGTTTTACTAGCTATATTTGTTTTTATGACGACTAGTGGTGAAGATGTAACTGATAGCAGGTGTTTGTGCCCGAGGTGGCGGTGATGACAATAGTAGCGGTAGTGGTAGGGTGATGTTGGTGTTATGATGACAATAGTGGTGGTGGTGGGTGGTGGTGTTGGTGTGGACGATAGGTGGCGGCAAAAAGACAGAGACGTATTCTTTAAGGCGAAGGGGATACTTCTTTTCGAACCGTCTTGAACTCTCAATGATACCCAATCACGATTTTCGTCTTATTTGATGTATCTCTCAACCTTAACTACCGTCAAAGTGTTGTGTCAGTTCTTTTTATTTCTTAAATAAAATTTTAAATTATATATGTAAAAAACATTAAAACATTATAATTAAAACAAACATGGTTTTTATTTAAAAAATTACATAAATTATGAAAAGAAAGTTCAACCTAACCACTTGTCATTTTATAGTATTTTGGTCTTTCAATACAATAATCATTTATTAGAATTTCATGAGCTGCTTCACAATCACATGATACATAATTGTTTTTATTGTGTTGTATCTTCGGATGTTTTTTTTTTTGTTTTGTTTTTTTTCCTTTGGATGTTGAGGCCACCAGAATTAAATGAGTCGGAGCTAGATGATAGTAAAAAATATAAAATAAATTTAGTCATTTATTGTCTTGAGTAGTAGAATTTTTAAAAGTAATAAAGAAAGATTTGTTTGTTTAAATATGAGTGGGTTAAATATATATTTATAGGGTGAGAAAAAGAATAAAAGTTCTATATTATTTAATCGGTTAAATGATCTTTAACGTTCAAACTAACAGCTTCACAAGCGGGTTCACGAACCCTCAAGTCAACCCGCCACCACCACCCGCTTCACTTTGCGGGGTGTACACGCCTAAAACCAATGGTCGAATCCGTGAACGCGGCTTCCACCCTTAATATTTCCCCAATCTAATCTGTACCTAAATTAAGAATTTATGTTTAAGACCTAATCAACTAAATTCAATTGTTAGTGTCCATATTCTCCGAGCTATTAATTGAATGAAGCACTAACTGCATCTTTCCTGTTTTTTTGTGAATGGACATAAATGAATCTCGAAGTCGATTATTATTTGATTGATGACAATTCACTTTAAATAATTGGATTGTATAAAGATTCCTTCTTGTAAAATATTACTAAAAATATAAAAACATATCATACAGTTCACATGTCACTTTCTTCATAAAGCCAGACAATTGTCGACTCGTGACTATTGCCATCTCTTCCAACCTTGTTAACATTTAATCGTATCGGGCTGGTAACGTAAACAAAACAAACGAACGGATGGTCGAATTTTAGAAGATATATAAAGAAACATGATAAATTTAACAATTGTTACAAATCACACATATACAAACATGTTACAAGTAACATTATGATCTTTATGACTAAAGAACAATTATTATTTAAAAATATTTTGTGATTTTTAAGCAATAATGCTTTGAGCAGGAGGATGGAGATCAAGGTGTATACGAGCAATGTGAAATTGTGCTACATAATTGTATGATGTTTCCCATGACATCTTTGGTGGTTCATTCAAAAAAGCCCACTTGCTACTAATCCACCTGCATAAAACAAAATTTAAATTTAAAATGTATTGAAAATGCAATAAAATAATAAATAATAATAAAATAAAATTATGAAATAAATAAAAATAAAATGTCACCATCCATGTTTCTTTAGTAGTGGTTCCATATTATCTTTCTCTCTTTCAAGGAGACTTGTAGGATGAGGCTCATTTCCATCATCTACATCTTTCTTCAAAATCAAAATTAAAACTAGATGTTAAAAATATACCAATTTGACTTCCTTTTATGCTTTGCTTTGAACATCACATTAATTCACTTTTTTTATAACATAAAATACTCAAAATCATCGCAATTTACAGTTACACATTGTGTTACATACTTTTACTTTCTAATACGATAGTATTTATGTCACATAATGTTTTACCTGCATGGTCATAAAATGTGTGAAATAGTTCACACATCCATTTTATGTTCATGAATCATTAAAAGAACAATAAATCTAAATGAAACTCATTCATCTAAAGAGAGAATATTAAAAACTAAATAAACAATTAACTACCAATGTAGGACTAGCCCACTTAGTAAAAGTTATTGCCTCTTAGATTGAAAGTTTTGGGTTCAAACCTAGACATAATGTATATTGATATAATTTAGGAGTAGAATTTATTTGCTGTTCAAAATAAATAAATAAAATTAGAAGATTAACTATCTAACAAACCCAAGTGATTTAACAACCTAACAAACTCTATATTTTATATTCTACCAAACAGGACTTTGAAAATGTACATATCCAACCCCCTTGTACTTCTGAAAAATTAGATGTTGAAAAAAATCCGTTTATTAAATTTCTAAGTACTAAAAAAATTAATGCAAAAATAAAAAGATACTAATGTATCAGAGTACTGATTTGTGAAAAAAAAAACTTAATAGATGAAATTTGTTTGCGTATTTTATAACTTTAGATGTATAAAAATCCCAAAAAATATAGATATAAAAGATTTTATGTTTCTAAACACATACCTTTTCTTCCTTTGAGAGTCTATAAGAAGCTTTAAGAAAGAAAAGTTCTTCCTCTTCGATCTTCTTCAACCTCCAAAAGCTATCGATCTCTTCTTTGGTCAGCGACCAATTCATCTCTGTAAACAAAAACCCGTTAGAGAAACTAAAACACGCGGTTGATCAATTAATCATCGTGCTTGTGCTTGTGTTTGTGATAGGGATTTCATGAGGGATCAATCTTGAACTCAAATCAACGAAGAAGAGATCGAAGAAAACATACCCGATTGTAGACAACGAGCATTCGAGGCCCAACCCGCCATCAAAGAACCCATATCCTTAGATCTTCAAAGCAATTTCATATGATTAGATCTTGGAGTGGTAGTGTGTATATATAGTGTCACTTGATGATAATCTATATGTGCACACTAGTTATTTTTATATAGAAAGTGGTGTTGAATGGTTGAAAAATTGATGTCGACAATTAATTACGTATATATATGTTGTTACAAGATTCTTATGTTACGTGACCAAAGCCTGCATACGTATACATCTTTTGTAATTAATTGTTTAATAAAGAAACACGAATATTCAAACTAACCTACTAGTAATAAAAATGAATTCTTATTTTATACTACATATGTATTGTACAAGAAATTATTTGATTTTGTCTTGCTGATTTTAATTTTGTTGGTCCTCGTGATCGATGTAACAGTGCAATTGATGAATAAAACTTAGAAATCCCCTCAAACAATACAATACTCACAATAACATAATGAATAAGTTTTGAATCTATTCAATAATCACAAACAAAGGCTCAAAAGTAGTAACAAATATGCTTCCAGCTGAAAACACAGAGTTGCAACAATAATATTTCTGTATTAGGGTTTTGTAAAGCTTGCTTACAAAGATAGAACATGACAATATATAAGCAGTGTTAGTTTCGCTGGCAGTTTCACTGGATAGCGAAACTGTCTTGACCATCAACTAGATTCACCCGATAGCGAAAGACAGTTTCGCCGGGTAACCTAGGACAACTGACTCGTAGTTTCGCTGGGTCAGAGAAACTAAACAAATACAAAATACATAGAAATAAACTAACATTCATCCTATTACATAAAAGACAAAATGATCCTAACAACTATGGTAAGTCCAACCTATACTGAATCATCAATACTCCCCCTAGGTTGGGCCTCACCCTTGATCTTCTCCTTCATCTTTCACTTCCTCAGCAGCTTTATCTGAAGTTTCTTGATTTAGTGATGATAGGAGATGGACATTCTCTTTTAAAGTGCCCCAGCTGTTTGCAATTAAAGCATCTCAATTTTGACTTATCAAAACCAAGTTTAGAGTTTTGATTTTGATTGCCAAAGTTCTTCCTTCTAGTTCGTTCCATGAATCTTCTTGCACGCAATGTGAGCATGGCCATCTGCCATTGGATATCAGTTTCCTCTAAGTCATCAGTATCCACCTGATACATGTCTTCAACAGTCATTCCTTTTCCCTTCAGCTCCCCCGCAACCAAAGCTTCATATCTGTGTACAAACATTCCAAATAATGCCATTGTGTCAGATGGAATTTGAGCAGTGACGGATGTATTTGAGCTTGAACCAACACTTGCAGATCCACCACCAGACTTGTTTGATACGCCAAATCCCGTGGAACCACCATAAGCTGAACCATACATGGATGAGTTTGCAACGGACGAGATCAATGCAGCATTTTGTGGATATACTGTGGCTGGCATCATGGATTGATTGTATTCCCTCCTTTTCACATCTAAATCAAAAGATTTTAGTTTGTTGATGACATCCATGAGTTTGTAATCAACAAAGTTTCTTTCTTGCTTCAACAGCCTGACTTGCAAGCTCCATTGCGGTGGAAGAGAGTCCAAGAGCTTAGTAACTTGTTCATGGTTACCCAACTGTTCATCATATTTCTTTAAAGTGCTTGAGATAGACAAAAATCGATTGGTAATATCCGTAAGGCTTTCATTCTTGTGTCCTACGAATGAATTGAACTCATTTTTAGCTTGGGCTTTCTTGTCCTTCTTTAGATCTTCATTTCCATCATAAAATTCACACAGAGAATCATACAATGATTTTGCATTCTTGTGTTTAGCAAAACGATTGTAGATGTCTTGTGATGAACATAAGGTTAAAGCCCCGAAAGCTTTCTGATCACGATCGATTAGCTTGAGGTCTCTTTCAGTAAAGGTTGATGGATTAGTGTTTGGTGAGGTAACTTGACCAACAGTGACAGTTGGAGTGTGTGGACCATTTACTATTGACTCCCATTGATTATGATCAGTATAATAAGAGAAGGCTTTTAAACATCGCTTCCAGTCCTTAAAGTTATCTCCATTTATAAGCCTCGGTGGCCTATTGGGTGCAACACTCTCCAAGTTAGAAATGGTGATGTTGGTGGATGTCATTTTTTAAACAGTATTAATTTCGCTGAAGAATCTCTGATAAATTCGCTGGTAGATTCGCTTGGAAGATGAACAACAGTTTCGCTCGAATGAGTGCTTAGAAACTTTAGTTTCGGCGACAGTTTCGCTAAAACTAGTAGAACTTTCGTTCTGAGGACAA
This sequence comes from Flaveria sonorensis, assembly GCA_025506505.1. Classification (NCBI taxonomy): domain Eukaryota; kingdom Viridiplantae; phylum Streptophyta; class Magnoliopsida; order Asterales; family Asteraceae; genus Flaveria; species Flaveria sonorensis. The sequence goes on along the minus strand of CM046439.1, from coordinate 44,427,307 downwards.
TTTCGGCAGCACTTTCGCTTGCTTTGGCAATCAAACAAGGTGAACTTTCGTTCAAAATGAGGTACTTTCGCTGAGGTAAAGAAACCAGATCTAAAAACCACAAATTATGTTAGTTTCGCTGAATCAAAGGCAGTTTCGCTGGAAGAACTCTAGTTTCGCCCAATGTATCTGAAAAACTTTTTCAGCACTAAATCAACTCAAACTCATCAAAATCTCAATGAATTTGAGATCTGATGATTTCTATAGCTTCCCACACCAAATACGAACAATCCTCAATCAATTTCCATATCCAAAACACACATATCAGAACAGTATTGAATGGAACAGTGACTTTAAGCTCGAAATACACAAAACTCAACAAATCTAGAGCACAATGGCTCTGATACTATATTGTTGGTCCTCGTGATCGATATAACAGTGCAATTGATGAATAAAACTTAGAAATCTCACTCAAACAACACAATACTCACAATAACATAATGAATAAGTTTTGAATCTATTCAATAATCACAAACAAAGGTTCAAAAGTAGTAACAAATATGCTTCCAGCCGAAAACACAGAGTTGCAACAATAATATTTCTATATTAGGGTTTTGCAAAACTTGCTTACAAAGATAGAACATGACAATATATAAGCAGTGTTAGTTTCGCTGGATAGCAAAACTGTCTTGACCATTAACTAGATTCACCCGACAGTGAAAGACAGTTTCATCGGGTGACCTAGGACAGCTTACTACGAGCGAAACTATAGTTTCGTTCGTAGTTTCGCTGGGTCAAAGAAACTAAACAAATACAAAATACATAGAAATAAACTAACATTCATCCTATTACATAAAAAATAAAATGATCCTAACAACTATGGTGAGTCCAACCTACTGAATCATCAAATTTTCTTGAATTCTCGTAGTTGGTATAGCCTTTAAGTGATTGAATATTGCTTTGTTATTAGTTGCTATACTTTAATCTTAAACACCAGACAAACATATTTAATATGATATACTATATCAAATAGATGATACAATAAAAGAAAGACAATAAAGTTATATGTGAGGGTGAGGTTTATTGTAGAGCATTATATTATTACAAAAACAAAATAATAAATGTAATCGTTTCTTTTTATCAATAGTTAATATATTTAATATTCTACACTCTTTACATACAAATAAATAAGCTTTTTATGTACAAAAACTTATGAAACTAATTTTTGCATATTATCTTAAAGTTTTAACTGTTTACCTATTCATGTTTAGGTGATTTAACCTATAACTGATTTAGATATTTGTAGGTCATATATATAAACAAAGTTTATTATTTTTTTAGTTTCAGAAAAGATATGGATAACATTTTATATGTATCTATGTATGTAGAGTTACAATCATTTAAAAACTTATAAATATTTTTAAATTGTTAGAACTCCTATCAGTTACATATTTTTTTATGTCTTATGAATAAAATGGTTGAAATATATTATTTATTCGTCTCTCAAAAAATTTTAAAAGAAAAATAATGAACACATTTTATTTTTGTAAATAACCTACACATGTTTAAGTCATGCGTAGATCATACTACCTACACATTTCTTGGTTGATAATCAAAAATAGAAAAACGTATTAAAAATTACTTTGATAACTTTTTATATACATAAATATATGAAACTATATATAAAAAATAAAATTTTAAAAAAAGTATTCACTACTTATATGATATCTCATTTATAAGTTTTTAAATGACGTAAATGCATGTTAGTTGTGGGGTAATCGAGATGTTGACTAATACCTCTTTTAAGTTTTAACATTGGTGGCCTTTAGAATGAAATATGGCCAACACACACCACCTACGAGGCTACAAATGTAAATTAAAAAATACATATAATCACTTATGGCAATTTTATTAAAATTTTAAAGTAGAATGAAAAAAAAAATGAGATGACGGTGGTAATTCATGAAGTAAAAGTGGAAGAGACGTAAGAGGGGGGATGTCACCAATCCTTTAAAATATTAAATACATACTCTAAAGGTTAGAAAATGACTTATAAATTGTTGACTTATTTAACTACTCCTGTTAATTATATATAACTCTATTTGTTGGTTATCTCTTAGGAGCATCTCTAAAAACGAGGGCATTGAAACACTAAAAACATATCATCTTATTTTCACATCTGATTTTTATTTATTCTTTTAAAGTTACTTTAACGATACTTTATATTTAAACTTTTTTTTGTTTTATGTATAACCAAAAAAGTTGGTAGAATGTTACCCTCTTACCGCAACTTATTTCACAATGATATTGTCGACTTTTTGTTTAGTTTCTTAAAGTTTTAGAAACTGATGAAAATCAATTGTCTCTTATGATTTATGTACATTAGTCTATAACTAAAAAACATTAATCTTTAGTACGTTCGGTCCACCTTATTGGTGCATGTTTGGGATTACTTATTTTTTTAAGAAGTTAGAGTATTCACAGTGGATTCCTTATAAATATGTGAGTGTGTTTTTATATTATATGAAATAGTTGTAAATGGTTATGAGTGGAGCAGAGAGAAAATTTACTGTTCATTTGTATATTTGGGGAATCACTGTTTAAGTCCGTAGAAATATTTTAATATTTTTAAAAGTGATTGTGAGTGGATGAGTGAGAAAATATAATGATAATAGTATATAAATGTATTATTTAATTGAAAAATAAAGGAAAAAATAATAAATTTTAGTGTAATTATATAAATAGAAATAGAAAATTCACCATGAATGTTGTTACTTTTGAAAAGTAACTTTTTATTGACCTTTTAAAATCAACTTATTAACCATTTAAAATAACTTATTAATTTTTTTTTAAACACATTTATTAACTTATTGAATTTTCAAAAGTTAATAAGTTAAAAGTTAATAAAAAATAAAATTTTCAAATATGACCTTACATTTATTAATCTATCGGTAAAGTAATTTAATTTTATCTAACAAATAAATGTCATTGTCATTATTGCTGTAACGCACATCCGACGTACACTTACAAATCATATATGACAATATCTTATCTTAAACGTAATTATTTAAAAATATTTTTTATTTATTTCCATAACTCCTCGTTCACCAATTTCAAATGTGAATCGAAAGCTGACAAAATCAAACCATAGTTGTTACAAAATTATACTGCTACAATATATTTTGTGAGTTTTAGATTCCGGGCATTATGCTTTTTAATGTTTTATGTTTGCTCGTAAAAATAGTGTCTTTCTTTGATTTTGTTCTCTGCAAGCGATGACGGTGACGATCTATGGTTTTGGACTCTTGGTCTTCTTCGGTTGAGCGATGATTGTGAAGTCGTCTTTAGTCTTTTTGCCGAAGCGTCGATATAAGTTTTTAAACGGACACAACACGATTGTATTAGCTTTTTATGTGACGTTCCGATATTTTTTTTGAAACAGAGTTGTATTAAAAGTCGAGTACTTTTTGATATCTTATGCAATGTTTTCAGAACCGGATCGGACAGTGAACCGGACGTCTTACTGGTTCACTGGTCGGACCGGTTCAACCGGTCGGACCATATATAAGAACCAAATAAAATTATAATTATTTTAAAAATATATATGTAGAAAATACTAAAAAAATAAAATATATATATGAAAAACCGGTTCGACCGGACCAACCCCCAGTTCATCCGGTTCGACCCCCGGTTCAACCGGTCCGATTCCTGGTTCGACAGGTTCAACCGGTCCGACAACCGGTTCAATGCCAAAACGGTTTTAAGCACTGAACCGGACCGGATTGGAGTCCGGTTCTAGGTCGGACCGGCCGGTCCGATCCGGTTTTCAAAACAATGATCTTATGCTATTGCGAGTACAGTCACCATTGCAGTATTGTGGTGCACTGAAGCGATTATAAATGAACTTTATCGTTTCTAGTATTGGTGTTATTGGAACCGGTATCGGTATTTTCTTTTATGATTTTTTATGAGTAGAACCGATAACGACCAATGTCATGCCACGTAGCGCCAAGGGAAAACGACAAACTCCCGCTCGAGTAGCGTAAAAAAAAACCTAGTTAGAATAATACATTAAATGACTAAATGTGAACTCCAATTAGTTTTTACTTTATGATATCCATGAAACAATGTAACTAGAGTTTGAGTTTGAGAATATTGCCGTGAGTCAACTCAAGTTTCTTCTACTTGCTTTTTGCATATCCCTTTCTTTTATGAAGGTAGTAGCGGTGGTGGTGGCGGCAACAGCGGTAACGGTAACGGGAGAAATGGTTGCGGGGGGATTGTTCCAACGGCCCAATGGTGGTGACAACAAGAGAGGTGGATGCGACTATGATTAGCGGTTGAAATTTTTAATTTTCTTTTTCTTAATTCTTACATACTTTAGTATATAGAGGAATTTAAGTAATTAATTATAATTAATTATAATTCTTATCATTTTTCAACCAAAACACATCCAAACTTCATATTCCAATTTTAAGAAATTCCGCAAGTCAAACATGTTAAAGAAATAAAATTCATGTTTCAATTTCATTGGATCTCGTAAACTAAACACACCTTAAGTTTATTTATAAAAAAAGTTCAATGGTCACTCGTACAAGTGCAAGGTTCGACCATTGAGATTTAGTCGAGATTTCCATATGTCAATTGATCTTTATACGTGTGGGAACTTGTTAGAGAAAATTAATAAGCGATTTGTACAAAATATGAAGTTTCTTAATTAAAGCTAAATGTGAATGACACATTAACTGCAATTGAACATTTACATTTTTGTTTTAGCTCATAACTGCAACTGAATTAAACATATTAATTATAGAGCTAATATTCTTAATTACAGAATGTAAGAACAAACACGTTAATCTATTTCTCCAACTAGATATCCAGTCGCTTACTCATTGATTTAATATGAAGGAAACGATGCCGTGGAAACATATGATAAGCATGTTTTAAAAGAGTCGTGTCAGTTATAAGACTTGGTTATGTTATATGTTTATCTATTGTCTCTTTCAAACGAATTTTATGTTTTTTTGTCATGAATTTCTATTTCAAATAGTTTATGATTCGTATTGTATCTATAAAGTTGTTTGGGCACGTCAGCTTTACAACATCAAGAGGGTATACCCCGTGTTTAATTTAGCTCCTAATTTGTGCAGGAGACATATCATTTTGCAATCTTATAGACACACTACATTTTATGCATGAGATTGTTTTTTACGCATAGAACTCATTGCCTTAAGATCACAGAGCAACTATTTAACCAACTACTCCAAGATCCGTCCTCTCCATCCGATATCAAGACCTATCTTTAAAAAGGTACATTGTGCTAACAGAAAATATGGAATAACTTATATTCAGATATTAGTTTAAAGTATATATATAAAATAAGAAAAATAGTTTTTCCGCAGGTCAAAAAATTAAAAGGGGAAAAAAGATGAAATCTAGTTATAAACAGAAATGAAAATTTAGAAGTCGTCATACCCCACGTCATCGCTAATTCACAAGATCTTACCACTATCAATATATATCAAGTGATTGTTATGATTAATATTTAAATATTCGGTTGTTAATAATCTAGAAAACAATTAATTAACGATGTCTATAACCTACTTTACCGCATATTAATTCAAAGGTTTGCAACATTTGTCATTAACAACTAAAATAAATGGAAAACGAAAGTTTTGATAACTAAAATGCCTTTCTTTAAATTTATATTAGAAATAATGAAATATCACTCAAACAAATTTTATATATTTATAAGTTCGACCGTGAAAAGTATCACCAATCTGAGCTCGTGTGTTGAACATATAGTCAAGCTTTCCTAAACTAAACAAGTTGGACTTGAGTTTAGACGAATTCAAGCTCAACACTGAAGGTGTGGCAAATGTTTGAATTATTCTAGTTAAAAATGATGTTTTCAAAATGATTTACATTGAGCGACGTTGTGAAAACGTGTAAGCTTATTTGCTTAACTTGATATAATATTAGTGATTTTAGTTTAGCAAATCACTAATATTCTTGTAATAGTGTGATTAATATCCCGGTGGGTACGTTAAATGGGAGTTACGTGGGGACATATGCAAAGGGTTATCAACAATTTGTGCAAAGTGTTAATCACTATTTAGTTAGATGTCTATTGAATATATATATATATATATATATATATATATATATATATATATATATATATATATATATATATATATATATATATATATATATATATATAGGGTTAGGATCATTACAGAACCATTTTTTATTTTCAGAACCAAAGAATCAATAATTTACATAAATGTAACTTAAGTCTGATGATACTTGATCTGTTTAACATATGTGTATATCATACATGTATGTAAAATAACTAAATATCACCAGCTTTAACTTATATTTATGTAAATCAATGGTTTATAATTTACATTTATATAAATTAGTGGTTCTTTTGGTTCTGAAAATAGAAAGTGGTTCTATAATGATCCTGACCCTGTATATATATATATATATATATATATATATATATATATATATATATATATATATATATATATAGAGAGAGAGAGATGAGGGTTCAAATGAAAACCATACTTTTAGGAGAAAACCAAAAAAACCACACTAATCCAATCAATTTTTTTCTTTATTCTTTATATTTTTTTAATTAAAAGGTTAATATTGTAATTTTGACACCACCTATTTATGGTAGCTATATATTTTTTTTAACATTACTTGATTTACTCCATAATATATTGACTAAATCGTTTTTCTTTCTCTTCCTTCAAACTCAAAATCAAACCATAATCAGTTCTTCAATTTGGATGGAAATGAAAATGAAGAAAAAGAAACAAAAGAAAACCTAACTTGAATTGAACAAGAATGGCGATGAAGAAACTAGTGCTCTTTGAAACTTGTACAAATTGATAATGAACAACAACCAAAGAAATCGATGATGATGATGATGATCAAGATGGTGATGAAGAGACCATGATGATGTACAACTCTTACTTCTAACCTTCATGATGATGAACAAATTTAATGATAATGATGTCTAACTCCTACTCGAAACCTTCATCATCATCACTGATGATCATAATGATGGTGAAATCGAACCCTGAAGCACATTGATAATGATTTATGTATATAGGTTACGTATGTGTAACTGCGTAATAGAAAAATAAGCCATGTATATAGAAGAATTGATGCTGATGATAGAAGTCATCTACTTCCTGTTGATATGTACGTATATGTAACTACATGGTACATATGTAAATTGTGGTTTACGTATATGTAACCTTGTATTTTACCTATGTGACTCATAGTTACATATATGTAACATTTGTGTTACATGTACATAACACTTCTATTTCAAGGATTTTTAATTAACATGGACTTTGTGGGTGGTACATATATGTAAACTTTCATTCTTAGTACTTCTTCTTTATCTTTTTTGGTTTTTGTTAATGGAATTTATAGCTAGCAATGTATATAAATTATTACACACATGAACCTATTTATTGTGTTATCAAACATTACATTGTTGACTTATATGTAATATTATATATATATATATATATATATATATATATATAAACAATATGCAAACAAAGAAAAAACAGACAACATGTATATTTTTTCGTTATTATGGTAAAACTTCCGTATATGTAAGCAATCAAAAAATAAACAAAATGGCAACATGATTACTTTTACATTAAAATGATGAAACTTACATATACGTAAGGACTCATTTAAATGCTATACAAAATCAGAAAATTCAAAAAAAATAGTTTTGGTGTCGATAATCAGTTCAATAAAATAAACTATTACCTTCTTGATCAAATGAAAAGATGAATGCTTGAGTCAATTAAAGTTTCTCTAAAATTGGTTATGTAGAAACAAATGACGAAACGATCTATGACGAATCAAATTTGTCAAGTATGTGTACGCAACTCATACAAGTTATGTATGTAGTGAGTTACGTATACGTAACCAAGGTTTTACATATCCTTCCTTGTTTTCACTGTTGTTCTTCCCTCTAATGGTACCTCATATCCTTTTTGTGTTTTTCAGTTGCCTTATTCTTCGGTTACGTATATGTAACCCAAGTTACATAACAAGTCGTCTTCTTCTTTCTTTAATCACCATCCATGGCTGAAATAAAACAAATGTACTCGTGAACCCATCCATTGATCAAGTCTATCAAGAACCAATTTAATAGTCGCTAACCTCTACCTTGATTTAATCACCATAACCCTCTTACTCTTTGGTTAGCTAACAAACCATACAACATCTGAGTCATTTGATCATCATCAGCAACCTTTAACTTTGATTTTTGAGATACCACTCGTATATGGTTGATGAATCGGTCAAGAACTCAATTGTTCTATGAATTAGGTTTTTCCAAAACTCTGTATATTGATTTGTTAATTATAGAGAAAAAGATGGGTGTTGGTCAACAATGAGTAGTTACTAAAAATATATTATATATAGAATTACTAAAACACCCTTTAAAGATAATAAATATAAATATATAATGAAAAATTATGATTGGTTAGAATTGATTTTCTTGATTTTCTCAAAACTTTTTGGTTTTTTTTGAATCCCTTCTCTCTCTCTCTACATACATACATACATACATATATATATATATATATATATATATATATATATGTATATATGTATGTATATATATATTTGAGAGGCTTTGATTGAAAAAGAGTACTCTTTTAATTTATTCTTTGATTGTTTTTTTAGAAATTTGTTTTTAAAAAAAAATTATTTTTAATTTGTTAAAACTAAATGATTAAACCACCCATAAAGTTAACTGGTTAATTTAACATTGTTAAAGTCAAAGACCGTTGATGAAAGCAAATATAATAGTAAAGGACTATATCTGCAAAAATAAAGTTTAGAGAACAAATTCAAAATTTATACCAAACCACAGGACCATCCATGTAATTTATACTTAATTTTAAGATTCCTAGATTTTTTAGAAAATATACTATCACACACCACAAAAAAAAAAGTAACTATCAACTTTTCTTTTTGGGACGCATCACTTAATTACGAGAATATCTCTTTAGAGACCAGAATCTCTTACCAAATTCATGCCCCAAACCCTATCCAAATCTCGACCTGAATATATTGGTTTTTATTTTTCTATATCAATTTTGATTTTTCTATCATTCCTTAAAAAACAGTAAGACTATTAAAACAATCAACTTCCCTTTGGTTTCATGAGAGTACAATCCTTTTGATAACATTGTTCTCAAGTCAATGTAAAAAGGAAACATCGAGTGCATGTAGAATCTTGCGGCAAGAAACATTTTATCTAACTTATCATAAGTCTATAATATTTTCTTGTTTTCAAACTCAATAATCTGTTTAATATGATATCATAACATGAAGAGGAAGAGCTGCTATAAGTCTGATACATTAGACAAATGACACTAAACAAAACCTAATCTTCAAACCTCACGATAAATAAAGGTAAAACGGTACGTGAACACACCTTAAAAATAAAAGAATATAACAAATACCTTTGTACAATTGTGCCATAATCTTCAACAAGAAGAATAGCTAGCTACCATAAGAATTTTCTGTATATTTATTTTATCCCACCAAACAATTTAACCGATGATTTGGAAGACGTTTTAGCATTACCATTCGTGCTTTGGGGGGTGTCGGAAATGCTACACGCTTGAGAATGGTCATCAGGGACATCGTTCAGTAACCTGAGCAACTCAACTGACATCAACTTACCTTTACAACTTCCATTTCCTGACAAATGAACCAATGATGAAACGATACTGTCTTGCATCAAAATGTCACGCACTTCTTCACGTTGGTAATATAACGAGATTAGAATCTCGAGTGCGTGTTCTTGTTCTTCAACATTACCTAATTCAAGTAGCTCTCCAATGGATGTTATGCAGCTGTTGTTTTCAACAAAATGAGCTGCAGCTTCTTTAATGGTGCATAGGTTTTCAAAGATTTTGACACAATAGCCAGACAGCAGAAGTTCATCCAAAAAGGGCACCAAATCTTGAATGAATCCTAGGTATATCATGTGGTGTCCTAGATCCTCATGAGCCGAAAGATTACATAGTACTCTTAAGGCCACATTGTGCTGTTTGCTCTGTGGGTCTTTTATCACTTGTAGAAGGAACAATAGAATGCCAGATGCCACTATTTCACAAGTGTAATGTTGTTGGCAGGAGAGCACTTCTAGAACTAATAAGGCTTCTTCGGTGATTTCTGAATCAAGAAACAACGAGAGGTCGCTCATTACACCTTTCGGTAAAGGTGGCATGTCAGGTCTGTACAATGTCAAGAGAATCGAATCAGTGAAATCTTATATAGTTCAGATTCCCCTCATTACAAGTACCATATGTATCAATCATGAAGGTGTTTGGATGTGCATCCTAAAAGTGATTATGCGAATTGAATAATCAGAATCAGATGTGATAGAGTGGGCTATAGAAAACAGTGTTTTGAATGTGCTTATGTTGTTTAAGGTTGTAATAATCAAGTGTTTTAACAAATTGTGATTGTTTAAAGTACAATAATTAAGATATATTATCTTCCCTTAGATAACTGAGTCTTGTTCCAGTGTGAAACTAACCATCCATACGTGGTTATTGTGACTTCAAATAGCATATACAAACACCCCCCCTAAAATCCTAAATATTAGATGTAGCACATCATACTAGAATCTGCAGCCTAAAAGTCGAAGTTCAATATCTAATGCCTGAACATAAAAAAACAAAGTAGCTATTAAGAGTTAAAACTGAGAGCATTACCTGCACTCTTTCAAGAACATCAAAAGCAACTCTGCTCCATGTCTTTTTGCTCCCAAGTCACCCAACTGATGAGCCTCTTTTAAAAACTTGAAAACCGGGGTAATGTAACTTGAAGATGTGAAAATATGAGATTCTTGATCATTTTTCAACTGATTTTTCACATCTTCAACCGCCTGACGCCTTGATGCCCAAGGAAGCACCGAAAGATTTCCAAGTATGAACAGGTTTGGCCCTATGGGATGACAACTATATCCCACAGATTTTTCTTGGATCTCACCAGATCCATCATCAATGCCAGCATCTGAAGATATGATCGAAACATTGTCTACTTGAAGATTTAAATCACCTAAAGAACTGTTAAAACTGGGCACCGAACTAGAAGAAGAAAGTACGCTCAAGTGACGGTTTTTGAACTTCAAAGGCGTTTCAAGTGAATCAAAAGCATCATCCTCGTCACCTTCAATGCTTTTTGTATCTTGTTGTTGAATTGATTTTCCATATTTTAGCACAAGATATAACAAATAGTTCAAGATTTTCTTTTTTGCAGGATCTGTATCCAAGATTTTGCCCAGTAGCTTTCTTATGGATCGTTTTTCTATCACGATAGCTAAAGGGGATGTAATATGTAACCTCGAAGCTGCAAACTTGAAAGCTTTGAGTTCCTGAAGTTGAGCTATTTTTGATGCTTTAATGTCCTGATGGAGTAAAGCAAGTAAAACTCTCCCTGCTTCATCTTCTGAGGAATCCAAAGTAAAAACTACACTTTTGATATAATCAACAATTTGGGATATCTGCAAATATGAGTCCATCAATTCTTGGATCAGCTCTGTATCATAAAAATATGATAAAGAATATCGTTAAGTTAGATGAAAGTGAGGACATGAAGTATGACAAACCTGAGCAGCCAATGTTGGTTCCACCATGTTTTGAAGTTGACTCAAACATGATTCCAAAGAATAACAAATTCTTTCACACCTCAAAATTATTTTCTCTCCACTAATTGCCTGCAAAATTTTTAATGACATCAAGCATAAATTGTGGAAACTCAAAAAACAAATGGAATTACTGTATTAAGTGAGTAAACTGAGATAATTTACCAAATACAGTTTGCTGGATTCAGAACAATGACGAAAAAGCAATTCGCATTTTTCCATACACTTGTGTAACGAGCACAACGCCTGTAATCCTGACTTGCACCGTGGTCGAGCAGACTCAAGTGCTGAAAATATTTTTGTTATTTTTTCGATAATTTTTTTAACTTCCCAGCATGCCAGACGATGCACCTGTTCAAATTAAATATGTCCTAAAATTACATATAAAATTCATAATGTAAAATACAAAGTACTCAAATTAAAATGTCTTTATTGGCCATTCAAATATAGAAACTGTAATGGAAGTTACCCAACTCTGCAAATGGTGTCTATTACACCAAATCTAGCCATGATGACGATAAAAAAAAGTGGTAACATGATCATTAAGCCCTTCAATTCCATCTTAAATTCAAAAATCATCAGACGAAAAGATATCCAAACTTTCAAACTTAATTAGTTTTAGTTAAAATTGATTATCAACTTATCATGTGTAGGTTTAAACCAAAAGATATACATTTTTATGCTTATTCTTTAGTAAATACTAGAATTAAGCCCCCGCGTTGCGGCCAGGCATAAAACCGAGCCAAATTGCATTAATGTCATACCATCGCCAGCTACCAGCAACACTAAAGTTGTGATGTATTAATGCTAAAAAATTAGACCGAAACGTAAAACATAGAAAAGTATAACTAAGTCGATCTAGGAACAACGCGTTGCGACAAACCTGTCAAACGAAAAAAAATAGATGTAAAAATGTTGAACCACACACGCACGTTACGTCGTTTTAGGTCACACAATTTAGAACAAAACCTAAAGCAACATAAAAATGTTGAACAACACATGCATGTCGCATCATGTTAACTTGCAAAATTTCGAACGAAACGTAAAAAGAAATTTTACGAAAGATGAAAAGTATAGTGGACCAAAGTATTAAAAAAGTTGTGAGGTTAAAATGAAAAATATAAAAAGTTTTTGGTTAAAAGTAAAAAATTAAACTTTGTGAGGTTACATTGCAAAAAATAAAAAGCTTTGGGTTATAAGTAAAAAATCAATTTTTTTTTAAAACACATAAGGTGCAACACCATAATGCATAAATAATTTGATGATTAGTATAGTTTAAATAGGCCAGGGGTATTTTAGTCATTTTAAATAGGCCAGGGGTATTTTAGTCATTTTAGCTATTTCAAGATGTAAATGACACAAATTTTGATGTTGGGTGATATGATTTGCTGGTAGCGTTGAGGTAAAGTAGTTGTAGTTGCAGTTTAAACATATAAAATGATATACACAGAGATATATATACTAGATGCATAAATACATGAAAATCACTAAAATGACCAAGTTGACTTATGTTTTTACCAAAATAGACCATTCGTTTTTTACATAGAAATTAGCGTGAATTAAATCTTTTTATCTGTAAAAAAATTAAGCTAAATCTTCCGTTTGTAACAAAATTAGGTTAAATCTTAGCCGTCTGCAATAAAAGTAGGTTAAATCTTAACCATCTGCAACAAAAACAGGTTAAATCTTAACTCTCTGTAAAAAGTAGACTAAATCTTAATTGTCTACAACAAAAGTAGACTAAATTTTAGCCTCTTAGAAAAGTAGGCCAAATCTTAGCCACCGGGCTAAAGTGCAGCCGTTTCTTACACATGTAATTTCAAAGTTTTTGTGTAGGCTAAGCTTTAGTCTTCTTAGCCGGTGAAGCTTACATGGTATTCTCTCATTGGTTGGTTTTGCATATGAATGAGCTAAAGCAAAGGTTATTTTCAAAAATTCAATAGTCAATGGTCATTTTGGAAAAACGAAGTCAACTTGGTCATTTTGATGATTTTTCAATGAATATTGTAAGCGAGCGATTACGTTTTCATAAGCTCCAAGCTTATTATTTCTTTCAAATGAATTCAAACCGAAAACATATTCGCTGCAATCTAGACTCGCGCTTGTTTAAACTTTGGCAAGACGATCTTGTGTAGCTTACAACTAACCGGTTAGTAAAATACTAGAATACACAATCAAATGCTTACTTTCCATGTAGTTGTTGCATACATATGTTCCACAAGAGTAACCCCTTGCATCTTTCAACACTATTTCCTCTAATCAACCCTGCAAATACAAGCTCAAAACACAACAAATCGACCCTAAACACCTCATTAAACAGTGAAGTCACTCTAAAACAAAGATAATTAACCAAACAACAGTAAACCATCACTCACACACAGTTGGGAATTAGGGCGGCAACAATACAAGTTACAGCTTATAACGGAAGACGAAAATGGTGCAGTAATCATGGCTGGTACACGATTCTCTACAGCAGCTTAATCGAATAAGTGAAATTGATGAAGAAGTTGTGGTGGATCTTCAATGGAGATTGTGTTTATAACTTATAAGAGCATGAAGTTTAGAATTGACGAGGGCAATAGTGAGTGAAAGCTAGGGTTTGATTGGCTACTACCACAACAATGGAATCTGTAAATATCTGATGAATGGTCTACTGAGTCAACTGATATGACGTTGAAGTTTGAAGGCTTCCTAATGCTTTTGGACGATTGTCTTCTTCCCACCGAGAGTGAGACTACACCAAGGGGTAATCACTCGTTCTCATCTCATGTCTATTTTTTTATATTTTTATTTTTATTTTTCTCTCTTCTCGCTCACTAACTATTTTCAAAAATATTAAAAATTTAAGTGATTGTATCGTGTTTTTTTTAATATAAGGATGAACGGTAATATTTTCTATCACTCCACCAGGGGCGGAACTCCCCTCTGGGGAACGGGTTGATTTTTAAGCTGGTAGTGGACCGTATAATACTGGAATTTCAGATGAACCCATGGTTTTTCTGGAAGTGAACCCTTAGTATTATTAAGTTTAGAATGCAAACAACAATGCAGTCTTAGGGGCTGTTTGGTTGGGTCTGACTGACCCCGATCAGACGTGCAAGTCTGACTAGGTCAAACGTGACTTGTTTGGTTGCTTGCATCTTACCGGAGAAGAGGTCTGACCGAATCCCTTATTCGGTCAGATCTAAACCAACATCTGACCCGAGTCAGACGTGAAGTCGGTGGTTCGCGGTGGTCTGGTCTGCGATGGCGATGGCCACGGCCATGGCGGTCTGCGACGGCGAGGGCGGATCCGGCGACGGCGAGGGCGGATCCGGCGACGGCGAGGGCGGATCTGGCAACGGCGAGGGCGGATCTGGTACTGGTCGGCGACGGCCACGACGACGGCGGCCGCGCGTCCCCTTCAACGTACTCATCTGTTCTTCCGGAAGTTGCGAATGAGATCCGGCGCTGACGGTGGAGAGTCAGACGATGGTGGAGAGTCAGACGGTGGTGGTGGTGGCGGTGGAGTGAGGTCTGCGAGAGAAAAGGGTTGGGCAGTGGGTGGTGTGGGTGTTTAGGGATGAAATAAAGGGTTAATAAATTAGGGTGTAACCAAAGACACTTATTAGTTCAGACCTCTTACTAGTTCAGACCCTCTTATTCATTCAGCACTTATTCAATCAGATTTTGCCAGACGACGCCTTAGTTCATTGGCTGTAGGTCACAAGTGCAATTCTTATAAGACACTTCTTTTAAATAAATTACTTTTATAATTACTAAACATCGCTGTTTACTGTTTCTGCTAGCAAACAAGGCCACGTTATTTGCTAGGTTGATGTAGATGGGTGACACAAACACACTGGTAGGATACTTCTATTAACCTTGTAGGGCTGCTTGTTTTATCTTCAAACGTTCAGTATGAATTTGAGCAATTAAGAAAGGGGCATAATGTTAAATGGCAATTATAAAGCTTATGTAGATTGCATTGAATTTAATACTCAGATAGGTAAAAAGGTTAAGACGATTTATTTTTGACTTAACAAGGTGGTTTAAATTTTGCTTTGATGTTTATTTTGCTCGCTCTGTCTGCATTCTCTCTTGATGCTTAGTTTTGTTAATGGGTGTTAATACGTAATGTTCGGATTACTTTTGTACATTTAATTTCTAAAACAATTGAGTTTAATGATTTGTGGAGTGATGGTTCCATTCCATGGGTGTGAAATAAAATTATGATTATATAATGAAAATTTAGGGTTTAGAACTAATTCACTTGAGAGAAGTATGAGTAAAAGTTAGTACGCCAATTTAACACAAAAAAATCTAAAATATATCGCCTACCCGACCCGAAAATTCTAAAGTCGGTTATTAAAAATCCAAACACCGAAAAATAGTGACCCCATAAGAAAAAAATACTAGTTCCGTCACTAACCTCCACTTACAACCATCTCTCATAATATAAGGCACACATTCACATGTTGTTGAAAAATTATCAATCATAAACTTGAAATTGTAATGATTTAAACAAACGTCTCAATTTTCAGGACAATGATCATCGATCATCAATAACACTAGCCGACGTCAAAACTTGTAAGTCGTTACTGAGAGCAGCAAACACAGACATGAAAGAACTTATATTTTTGTATTTTAGTTTTAAAAATTAATCAACTGAAGAATCATGCTTAAAATATTAGTTACAAGGCTAATATCATTCTTACAGATCCCAATTACAATGGTTCGTAATTTAAGGCGCTTGTTTATATATTGTATTGGACGGTTTGTTTCAATATGTCGCTTGATTTTATAACACAACACGGTAATAGTCTATATCCAAATAAGACAGATGAAACATCTAAAAATTATAAGGAATAATGACAAACAATACAAAACCAAAAGAAAACGTCAAAAGATTGCATTCTGAACTAGTCATGTATGGAAGATAAAAATTGTTGAGTGTAGTATCATATGTCATATTTCTACTTGATGAACCTCTATCTTTTAACGTTTTATATTGGTAATATTCCTTTTTTTTACATTAAGATACAAAAAATTCCATTGATTTGATGTTTTCAAAACATGTGATGAAAGTTTAGGAGGGTTAACTCATATGTAGTGGCGGAGCTTGAATACTTTCGTAGGGAGTCAGAGGCGAAATTAATTTTTTTAGGGGGGCGAACTTGATATTTATGTAAAGATTTACCTTACCGGGCAAAAAATTTACACTACCGAATTAAAGAGGGGGGGCGGCGGCCCTCCCCCCCGGCCCTTGCTATCCTCCGCCAGTGCTCATGTGCTAGGGGTGTATAAAAAGATCTTAATATGAATGTCCGAGTTAAAAACCCAAATTTTTGGATTCGGATAGGTATTTTTTTAAAAAAATCCGGATGGTTTGGATATTTGAGCATACTAAATATAATATTGATTATAATTTTAATGTTAAAAGAACAAATCTGGATAGTTCTTATGTTGGGTAAGTTTTACATTTTATTTTGACAAATTGTTGTAATATGTTTTATTTTAGAATTTCATATGCAAATTCAAATACTGAAATTGTCTAAAATTTCGAATATTTGATTTTAAACACATCTAACACCCACGACACATTTGTATATTTTGTTTTTAATTATTTTCATTACCATTATTTTTTTATACTTTTAAACCAAGTAGCCAACAAACCCAATGAATGATTTGTAATCAACTTCTCACAAGTCACAGGTCAAAGATATTAACAATCCAACAAAATAACTCTTGAACAAACATTCACCAAGCTATTCACAATAGAAGGTTTTTTGTGTTTTTGAAAGAGAGAAGGTGATGTGAGTGAGAGAGATGATTAAGAGTACGTATGATAGTTTTTGAGAAAAAATGTGAAAAAGAAGGGATGTGAGGGGGAGACAACAATAGAGGAGAGAGTGTGTGTCAATCAAATTTAAGAGAAAGAACATGGATGTGAGAGATGTAAGTGACGCAAAAAAGAAAAACATAGTGCAGGATCGGTGTTAGTGGTTCAATAACAGTTTCACAGTTGGAGATAACACACTTACTAGATCAAATAGGGAACCAGACAAAAGAACAATTAACAGAAAGTAAGAACACTCAAGAACACAAAAATTGGTTTTCAAGGATGATGTATATTGCTCTAAAGTGTTTTACAAAGGTTACAAGGCTTAGTCCTAAGACTGATACAATGAGATACTTTATACTACATCGTACAGCCGGCCATACTTTGAAGGCCAGCTGGATACTAATCTAGACAATTAGATCAATGTAAAGTCAAAAGACAGATTGCCTTTTGACATGTGACTATGACATGCCATAACTCATATTTTATTTTTTTACAATAAGGATAAAAGTACTAAAGTAGAAAGTTACATATAAAAGACAATATTGTACAGTTAACAAAAGTAAAAAGGTAATCACCAACTTATATAAGTTAGTGAGTCTTCAGAGCTGGCAGTGGAAAGGTGGTCTGCTTTTATCAAAAGTGTGTCAGTAGACACATGGCTTCTTAGTCTTCAGAAGAGTTCAATATTCAAGCTTCGGAAGACTTTGTCTTTAAGTTTCTGAAGACTTCACTTTTGGCTTCGGAAGATTTATGTCTTTGACTTCGGAAGATTTGACACTTGATTGTTTTTCATTGTACATTATCAAATCTTCCAAAGTACTTTTTTGTACTTCAGTGCATGCTAAGAGATCCTTATTTAGCATCAGCTTTAAGATAAACTCTTGATCCTACACATAGTATATAAGAATTTGTTTTTTTATTCCTTATTGACAATGGTCTTACAAGAATTGTAGCAAAACACAAACAACAAACCTAGTTATTTTCAACTCAATCAAAATCAACATATCCCCTTCTCTATATTACCATATGCTTAAAGCATACGTTCCACTCACCCCGCATTCCTAATTTTGGGGACGAGGCTAAACAACGGTGTAACTAAAAACTCCACATTGCGTATACGACTCTAATAATGGTGTCTACGCTCAAGGTTGTGGCTCCACGTGAGAGGGGAGAAACAAATATAAACCAATAAAATTTTGATATTTAATTCATACTTAAAAAAAGTATTTTATAATGTACAAGTTTCCGGTTGTTTTATAGAGAATTCTTTTTTACTTTGGTAACTATAAGTCAAAAAGACAACACCTTGTTATAATTTCTTTAGTCCAATAAAATAGTAGCTAGTAAGAACACGTGACAACATTATATTTTTTCTCATCAATTTTTTTTCGTTTCTCCTCATATTAAATAATCACATTAATTACTAATAATATTATTTTTTTAGATTAAAATATTTATTTAATAAATCAAGAAATAGATTTTTTTATTAATGTTATTTTACAAAAATACTTTTTTATAAAGTAAGAGATTTCATAAAACATCAATTTTTTTAAAAAAATACAAAATATTTTGAAATTGGTGTTTTTATAAACAAAAAACAATTAAAATTAGGAGTTATAATAAGAAAGTTTTTAAAAATGACATATTTTCTAAAACGTTTGTTTTGAGACAAAATTTTCATTCTATATATAATACAAAATATTTCAATCATAGCTTATCTTAGAATATCATTTTATAATAAATAGATTTTCATTCTATTTAATAGTTTTTATTCAACCCGTTATAATACATGGTTTTACTAAAACTAGTTATTATAATATATTTGTGATGATCATAGTAAACACTTTGTAGTCTCTTGAATATTGACATCGAGTCAATTGCTTTGGGCCCAAATGAAGAGTTTCATATTTTTCATTCTCTATTTTCATTCTCTTCTCTTCTCTTCTAGTCGCAAGTGTGAGCTCCACAAACTTTATTTTCTACCCGGGTCCATGCTAGAAAGCATGTTTTAGTGACGTTTACACACTTACGTAGTTACGTAGGTGATTTTATAGTGAACAATACTTTGTATCTTTTTAACATTTATATCAACTAGGATGTCATAAAAGTTTCAATTTTAGCAAACAATTACGTAAATAAAAGTGATTGAATTGTATAGTTTTATTTTTCTAGCAATATATTAGAAAATCATCCGAGAATTATTGTTTTAGGATTACTGGTGTTCTTGTATTCGTTTGATTTTCAAGCTATGAAACGGAACATAATGTTATAATAAGTTAGACGAACTATCATATGTACATGGGTATCAAAACTCAAATAGGGACTACAAAAAGTGGTATATAGAGGTGATTTGTGTATATGATTATTAATACATCAATACATATTGGTATTGGGTCGGATTTTATATATAGGTAGACTTGGGCATAAAAACCGGGTTCGGACCCGACCCGGTGGACCCGACCCGGAACCGGGTACGGGTACGACCCGGTATATGCATACCCGGGTTGGACCCGAAAAAAAACCGTAGGGTTGGAACCGGGTATGATTTTCTAGAATTTCTTAGAACCCGACCCGAACCCGACCCGACCCGGAACCGGTTGAACCCGGGTTGTACCCGGTTTCGACCGTTTTTTTTTTTTTTTTTTAAAAAGTGGCCGTTTTTTAACGGCTATATAGCCGTTGGGATCGATTTGTGACCGTTTTTTTGTCACTTTTAGGCTTATAAGTTAGTATAAATAGGTGTGGGTTGATATGGTTTAGTACCCAAGTCTCAAACGCAAAAACATACGCAAAAAACGCAAAAAATACTCTCGTTTACTCTCGCTTTACACGTTCACTCTCTCGTTTTACACTTTCACTCTCTTCAATCTTGATATGGCTCACTCACAATCTTCCGTTGGTCAAGGTTCGTCCAACGCTCCAACCGTCGTTCGTGTTCTTGCACACAATCGTAACATGGATGTTTGGTGCAATTGGGATATGGTTGAGTTGAGTGACGGGTCTGTAAAGGCTCGTTGCAAGTTTTGTGGAGCTTTGCTTGCTAAAGATTCTAACACGACTTTAAACAAACACATTAGCAAGAAGTTTTGTAAGTCGTTGAAAAGTAATCCGGATTCGCAACAAACACAATTGGGTGGAGACGGTGGAATCTTTAATTACGATGTTAATACGGTTCGAGATCGAATGGCGAAGTTCGTGATTCAAGAAGCTTTGCCTTTTAGTCACTTCGGCAATCCTCGGTTGACCAACTTAATTCGAGAGACGCTTCAACCTCGTTACACTACGTAAGTCGTACTACACTTAGACGTTATTGTTTAAAATTATGGAAACAAGCAAAAAATGATTTAATTGTATTATTTGAAAATTTAAATACCGGTGTAAACTTAACTAGTGACGTTTGGTCGGCTCCACACGGTTTACCCGAATCGTACCTTTGCGTCACCGCTCATTGGGTGGATCCCAATTCATGGCAATTGATGAAACGTACGATTGCATTTGATCTTTTTCCGCATCCACACACCGGAGAATTTTTGTTTTATTTTTTAGATAATGTAATAAGTACTTTTAAATTAGAAAATAAACTTTTTTCAATTGCATTTGATAACGCCTCTAACGACACAACCGCGGTTGAAAAATTAAAATTAAAATATCTTCCGATTGCAAACGGTGATTTTTTCCATACTCGTTGTGTTGCACATATTATTAATTTAGTAGTGCAAGACGGACTATCCGGGCAATATGTTAATAACTTTATTACATCTTTTCGATTTATGTTACATGACGTTTTTAAAAAAAGTAGAAGAAGATATCAAGATTATAAACAACTTTGTAAGGATACGCACTCTAGATTTTTAGGTCCTAATTGGGATGTACCTACTCGGTGGAATTCGACTTGTCACATGTTTGAATGTGCTTTAAAACAAAAGGGCACTTTGAAAGCTTTTCATAATAGTCTTTCGGATAATGGTGAAGGCGACCCATTTCCGGATGCGGGTTGGGAGAATCTTCAACGTCTATCCGAGTTTCTTGAGGTTTTTAAAAACTCAACAACAAAATTATCGGGAGTTTATTATTCCACTAGTTATTCGGTGCTTCAAGAACTATATTTTATGTCTTTGAATTTTAAAAATTTTCAAAATAAAAATAATATGTTTAATCAAATGATAGAACCAATGAAAGAAAAGTTTAAAAAATATTTTAAGGACTTACCACCCGTTTTTACGTGTGCCGCCGCTTTAAATCCGTTTCTAAATGTTGCGGGGGTTGAATGTTTGATAGATGAGATAAATGACAATTTGGATATGCATGACGAAAACCCTGATTTTTCAAACGAGGCAAAAGAAAATTTTAATCATAGTTTGAAAACAATTTATAATTTTTATTTAAATAGATATGGGCCTAACGTAAACATAACCATGCCAAGCGGATCAACCTCAAGTGCTAGTACCTCGTTTAAAGACCCTGTTTTGACTATGTTGAATGTTGTTCGGGATGTGACGGCTAAACGTCAAAGAGGTAACACCCCAACAAGTGAGCTCGGTAGATATAGTGGAACGGATTTTATTTCCACTATGACTACCGAAGATTATCGTGCATTCGATATTTTGGCTTGGTGGAAAGGAAAAGAATCTCAATTTCTGATTCTTTCTGCTATGGCCCGTGATTTACTAAGCGTCCAAGCTTCTACGGTAGCTTCGGAATCTGCTTTTTCTCTTAGTGGCAGGGTAATATCATTACGAAGAACAAGACTAACTCCGGAAGCAGTGGAGATGTGCATTTGTTTAAAGGATCACTTAGACGCAACGGATCGTATACAAGACCAAACAAGCCTCGAAGACGAGATTACACTCGAAGCTAAAGTACATGATGAAGAGGTAGAAGACGGAGTATCTTCTGGCATATCCGACGAAGAATTAGCATTTGATCAAGCATCTCGTAGTAGATAAAATTAGACGATATTGTTATTTTTAAGTTGTTTTAATATTATATGTCTTTCATGTTCTTTTTAAATTTCTTTGTCATTCAAATGTTTTATATAAAAAGTATTTAATATTTGTATATTATAAGTGTAACATTTTCTGCTCAAGATTTGTATATATTTATATATTAAGTTGTTTAAATTTTTGTCATTCAAGTGAATCCGGTTAGGAAAAGAAAAATAAAAAGAAAAAAAAGGAAAGAAAATATAAGAAAAAAAAAACATACGACCTGGTGTTCGACACACACACAAGAAAAGAAAAAAAGAAAAAAAAAAATGCAAAAACCCGGTTGAACCCGGGTTTCATACCCGACCCGACCCTACCCGAGTTACCGGGTAGGGTTTGTATCTCGCTGAATCCGACCCGGGTTCGTACCCGGGTTCACCAATACCCGGGTACAAAAAACCCGGTTGGGCCCAAACCCGGTTTTGTACCCGGGCCCGGGTCCGGCCCAAACCCGTTTTGTGCAACTCTATATATAGGTACTTTTGCGAGTGAAACGTAAGTATTTTGGATATGGTGGGTGTATTTGAAGGTGAGGGATAACGTGTCAGTAAAATTATAAGTTGTTTTAGACTCATTGTTGTAAAAGCTGAGTTTAAAAGCTGATTTTAGAATTGAAATCACATAGTCCGCTTACAAGTGAGATATGTATAAACTATATTTAAATAAAAATAATAATAATTTGATTTGATTCCTCTTTTCCACTTTCAACCATTATTAAGTATTTATTTAATTACTATCTTGTAAACACCTCACCTTAACTTTCAATTTGATTTCTCTCGTGTGTGTGCATCACAAATATTTTGTAACTGTGACATATGTATAAACGTGTGACTTTTTATAATGGTTCAACTTTCAAATACATATGAATATTTTCAATAACAGTGGAGTGTAATTTTTAATATGGTTTAACTTTTTTTTACTCAGGGTGGAGACAAAACATCTTAAACCACCTAGGTTTAAAGGTATTGACTCAGTTTTTACTAAAGTAAAAAAAAAAATTGTCATTCTAAATAAATGATTTGGGTTATTTTAAGTTCCAATTTTTAGGCACATATACATGTTGAAATTTACCAGTTGTAATAATTATGTGAATTTTTTGGATGATACTGATCGATGTCGTGTGGTCGGTCAAAAATATTAATTAAAAAGTGCTTAATCACCCTTAATAGTAAAGGGTAAGAATAGTGTCGAATTTAGGGGAATCACAGGAAAGTGCTAGTAACGATTAACCTAAGAACATTAAACATTGAAAAGTAAATTGCTTTATGAATTTATTTGAGAAATAATTAAATTGACGAAATAAAAGTTTAGGGTTTTAACATACTTGGGAAAAAAGCAATCCACTTCGGGATTCCAGTTTAGCAAAGTTATGATTTTTAGTGAAAGCTATTGAGAAGTCATTAATGGTGACTTACACATGATAAGATCTAAGTGACAATCATGAATTAAAGCTTAGAGGACTTCATTTACACAATCACTAATTTGAATTATGTAACCCTAATTCTAATAATCAATCATACAATGATTAAAGGAAACCAAATTTATAGATAACTAAAATTAGGTTTAAACATAATCCAATCGATTAAATAATCAAATCCTGAATTGAATCCAAAAAAACTTTAAAGGTTCAAGATCCAATCTCAAATCTAAGTTATAAACTAAAAAACCGAAAACTTGCACAAACCGGTCCCCCGAAGTGAATCACAACTGAATTTGTATTGCATCATCATCGATTCTTCAACACAATTGTAATTGATCATGTAAATCCGGATGAATTTGATGTTGGAAAGCTTTGGAATGGTGAAAGATACTTGCTTTTTTGTCCTTGATTGCAGTCTGAAGAGGTTTTTTTCGACTTACGGTTAATCCCCCTTTAAAACCTCTCAAATTAGGTCAAAATCCACCAAAACGCGGCACTCGATGTCGGTGGTGCCAACAGTGCGTCTGTTGCTCCGGCTTTCCAACATCAAATTCATCCGGATTCACAGGTTTCGGATTTACTGACGCCGGTTGCTCCAGTTTTCCAACATCAAATTCAGCCAGGCGTCAGAGGTGGCATCGGTCAGTAGGTTTCGGATTTACTAACGCCGGTGGCGTCGGTGACGCCACCTCCTGCACAAACTTTATTTGCATGTGTAACTTTTCGAGATCTTTCCGTTGATAGGTCGTGGTCCACTAAATTTTTTCTTCTAGCTCAAGTTATGCTCGTTTTAAGTTACCGTTGTCTTACAATTTTTCTTTTACATTTCTTCACCTCCCGAGCTACAATTTTCGTCATGTTTCTTCCAACTTCTTAATATACTTCACGTTTAACCTACAAATACAATAATATACCAAAAGTAACTCTATTTTTCATAAATTGACACGTAAAACATGAAATAAAACCTTTAAACATTGATTTTTTACCACCTGATCAGATACTTGTTGCGGAGACATAAATAAACTTATATTTTTCTTTATTATTTATTAAAATTGTTATAGTTCCTAACTTTGTTCGTAAATTAACGCCTTTGTTTATATATTGAAGTGGATGGTTCATTGGTTTGTTTCGAAAAAGTATATTGGTTTTAAAAGGGGTGTTATTCTCTCTTCAAATAAAACATATAAAACATCTAAAAATAAAAGGAATAATGACAAACACTTAAAAACCAATAGAAAAGGCCAAAAGGTGTATTCTAGATTAGTCGTATGGAAAATAAAATTATAAGTCTAACGGTAACCTTTTCATAAATCCATTTATATAATATTAACTAGATTTAGTAAACCCGTGTATTACACGGGTTGAATAAATAAAATATTAATATAATAAATAATAAATTATAAAATAATTTTAAAACATATGATATGACTGAAATTACTTATGAGAAATGACTATAAATAATAAAACAGTGATATCAATTTTTTAAAATTTTGTTTTTAAATTTTTTTTCCAAAAAAATAAACATTTTGTTCTAAAACAAACCGTATAAAAATATCATTTATAAAAATTTTCTTATTATAACTCCTAAATTTGATTTTTATTGGTTTTTAAAAAATTGACTTTTTAAAAATACCAATTTTAAAAAAGTTTTATGCTTTAGAAAAAATTATTATTTTATAAAAATTTATTTATTTATAAATAACATTAATGAATAGATTTCTTTCTTAATTTATTAAATCTAAAAAAGTATTAAATAATATTATTAATAATTAAGGTAATTATTTAATATGAGAGAGAGGCGCAAAAATTTTGATGAGGATGATTGTGATGCTGCCACGTGTCATCTTAAATTACTCTTATATTAGAATACAAAGATAAAGATTACCATTGTGCATTGTGGTTTGTATTTTATCTTTTTATAGATTGTATCTTATTTTGTCTTTTTATACTTTTTAATTTTAACCATATAATTTTCAATCTTTACATTTAACATTAACATTTTTTTCTGCTTTTAACTTTAATCCCGTTTACTTTTATTCTTTTATAATTTTTTTATTTAATGTCTCGGTCTAAACTTTTCGAGTTAACATACTACAATATGCGTATGCGTTTCAACATTTTTACATATATATTTTTTTTCTGTTTAACGGTCGTGTTGTGTTTTATGTTTCGTTCTAATTTATACACATTAACACACCGTAATGCAAGTGCATAGTTCAATGTTTTTACATCTATTTTTCATTCGGTTATATTTCTTTTGTTTTACGAGTTTTTTTGGTGTTGGTGATCGCTAGCAACGGTATGACATTGATGCCACTTAGCACGGTTTTATGCCCCATCGCAACGCGTGAGGCTTGAGTAATAGTTCATGTCTAAATTAAATACTAATTTATTTTAGAATGACTTATAAGTTACTTTATTATTTCTCACTTAATTTAAATATTTAATTTAAATAGAAGTCAACTTACACTCTAATTGTCCCTTTGGAACTTCTAAATAATAACTTAACTAGAGTTGATTCCTCGACTCGCTTTGGGCGTCTTAAAATCAAAACTCGAATAAACATAGCAGAAAAGTGTGTGTCTCAGAACCGATTGTCAGTTACGACTGTTGGACGAAACGACCAACAGGCCACGAAGACTGATACTATTTTTGGTGTTTCATCACAGCCACAAATAAAAAAACGAACTGTCTCAAACGAATATACATTCATCAACATTGACAAAATGTTCCACGCATATGCAAACCCAACAATAATCCAGAAGTACTAAAACAACTCTCATATGCGCCTTGCACATCATCATCGAGTAGAAGTATAGGCAAAACACATCTCCATTTCAGAAAAGTTTAGGGTTTATGACCATGAACACCAGATAACCTCTTGGAATGCAAACATTGAACATCATTATGGCAAGAGCAACCATAGAAACAGAAAAACCAAAACAAACTTCCTAAATGATGTTATTTCATAAAGAAAATCGCCACAAACACCAGATCTAGGACAAAAATGACTCTCAGATGTGGCCTGCACATCCACATCGAGCAACCCAGAACCATTAAACGACAGCTGACACAGATGGCATGTAGAGGTCACCGGCGGTGGTTCTCAAGACGGAGGTAAGCGATGACGTTGGGTGACCATTGGTGTTCACTGCGACATAGGTGCCACCTAAGGCAGCACACACAGACCACCGGCGGCGTCTATCGCGACCTTCTTAGATGGTCGGGTGGCGAGAACAACTTGACACACCACCGTGGCCACATACCCCAGTCGAGAACAAAAAAAGTGTTTGCCATTACGTCAAACGACAAGGAAAGTCGGAACGCCACCATCACCGACTCCCACCACCACGGCCACCGCCATCTGCACAAAATCCAAGAATAAAGGGAGGAGCCATGCACCAGCGGTAACACATGAGGGCGGCGACAGCACCACCCACGTCGACTTGTGCACCACCGCCTAAACCCCAAAGATCACCAGCTCTCTCTCTCTCTCTCTAAAAAGACAACATGCATAAGGGACTTGTACGTGATGCGAACGAAGGGGCGAATGTGTAGCCGGAGACAGCGGTGAGAACCAAGGGGCGAAGGTTCAACCGGAGCAGGTGGCTGACCGGAAACCTCCACCAACCGGCAGGTCTCTCACACACAATCTCTCTCTAGAATGAAACCCTCAAAACAAATGACGAAGACAATGAAAGAAACCCTTTTAAAAGGGCAAAACAAAGCATGCAATGCATACTTATACCATGTGCATAAAAAACCACAAAACACTATTCATCAGCTTTATTTATTCATATATAGGGTAATTATTTTTTAAACTATGTTTTATTTATTGCATAATATTTTCAATTGATTGTAAAGAAGCTTTGATATCTTGTTTACTCTATCATCCGTGACACAATTCTTTCTTTTTATTAAGAATCAAGAACATGCGGGTAGAAAAATTATGTTTTTATTTGTTTAACATAAAACAAAAAAAGAAATCAATTGTCACATAATCTTACAATTGATTAACGGTCAATATTTCATTCATCTATTGCTACTAGGGTTAGCGGCCTGATGACAAAGGCGAAACTTCAAGATGCATCACTTATGAGAAGATTCAAGTTTTAGTCTTTGGCAATATAATGTATATATGAGGTGTAGTTTAGGACTAGAAGTAGGGTATATATGTTGTTCTAAGAAAAAAAGTTATTTCATCTCTTGTCAAGTAGTCTAGTTCCAAATGATCCGGTAAAAGCATATGCACCTTTTAAATGCGTCTAATTTAACAAATAGGCCAAGATTTCACCCGATTGGTACACTACTCTCCAAGTTGTAGATCACGTATATATAAAAACACTAACTTCTAAAACTAACAAAAGTAAACTTGTCGTTGGTAATCTGTAAAATACCTATTATTATACAATAAATCTATACTGCTCTTAAACCACACCTCCTTTAAACTACACCTATTAGAATAAAACCTAAATTTTATACCAAATATGTACTACCTCTTACCATTGGGCAAAAGCCTTAATACCATGTTAAATTTTAAAAGCGTTATAATCATTATAATAATATATTTGTTATGACCACAAATCACAATAAAAACTGTCATTTTTTCAGAGTTCGACATCTAGTTAAATGCTTTGGGCCCAAGATAGATAATCCTTTTTTGGTTTTCATTTCTTTTGCAATTTTGCAAATAAGTGTGACCTCCACACACGTTTCTTTCAGTCACGATCCATGTCAAAAGATAAGTGTTTAACGAATGACGTTAAAGACATTTACATGTGTGATTTTCATAAAGAACAATATATGTGTTCTAATAATTAGATGATTCAAATTTTATCAACCGTATTTAAATAAAAATGATTAAAAACTTGTTTTTCTAGTCGGACGTACAATTATTGTTTTAGGATTATTCACGCTCATACATTTGTTTCACATTTAATAGTGAAAATGGATTTAACGTTATATTGGGTCGACTCATGTATTAAAACTCATTACAAAGTTGAATCAAACCTAAAATATGTGTGTATCAAAACTAATTACAAATTGAACTAAACCTACGAAGTTCGACACATTGTTATATATATGCTCATTAAAACTCATTACAACTGAATTAACCTACATATGTAAATTTGAACCCGCTCATCAAATTAGTTGGACAAAATGTTATATACATGTGCATTAGAATTTATTACAATATGAATGAAACCTAGGTTGCCTTGATGATTCACAACTATGAGAGGAGAGTGAGATGAGAGTGTTGGAGAACAAAAAGGGGAACCTCTTTGTTTCGGCATCACTAACAATCCCTTTTATATCATAATCGGTGATGGAGTAATAATATTAAAATTATTCGGATTAGACCCGTTTACGATCGTGGGGTTTAAGCGATGTTCAGTTGATTTGCGATGGTTGGATGATGACGATCACCAAACAATAGTAGGTGGGTTTTCAGGTGACGATGGAGACATATATCAATTGATGATGGAGGTAGGTTTTAGATTTAGGCATGCTGGTGTTGGATGTGGTGGGAGACTGGGAGCAGTCAGAAAATCATTAGGTCGATAGTGGTGGTGGTCTTAAAGGGATGAAGTATGTTAGAGGGAAATTTGAGGGAGAAGAAGATGTGTGGATGGCCACCACTATGTAATTATTAATGCAAGATTTAATTAGATATGTATTTTAATTGAAAAGAGGATGTGATCCATAAAATAATAATTTTTTACATTAAAGAGTATATCATTTCATACGCTTTTAACCGAAAAACTTAACACTTATTCATGTCAAGAACCAATAATTGTCCATTTTCATAGACAATTAGAACCATAACTTTAATTCTCAAAGTTCGAGACCATATATATAATATGTACATTCCATAATAACCATCTATGTAAATAACTCAAATAAATTATGGTTTTGGAATCATGGTTTTGGGTCTATCTCACATGAATATATGTGTAATCTTAATATTTGTTTCTTGAAAGAGAGATCCCCTAAATCACAAAACCTTAGGTCATGTTTAGTGCAAATAATTCATAGGAATTGAATGTGAAATTAGAAAAGTTGCCAGTTAAATACGTGTTTTATTGGCAAAGATGAAACTGGAATTGAATTTTTTTTTAAGTATTATGGAATTTCAACAATCCTTTCACATACTCAACGAATGTGTTCAATCCAATGAAATCCTAACCGAAAGACCAAAATACCTATTTTTTCTTTATAAAAACATATACATATGAAAACATGCTTGGCAACTTCAAACCGTAAGCACATTAAACCGATATACCCATGTGTTCATCTAAATCTAATGATAAGCCCTAATATATGCAATCATGCTTCATGTTCTTGTCTTGTTTAGGCGACTTCGAACCATGTGTTCATTAAAATCCGATGATAGGCCCTAAACTTTGATACACGTTTAGTGACTTCAAACCAGATTAAGCCCAAATAGGCAATCATGTTTCATGTGATGATGAAATCGAATAAACTTTGAATCAGATAAAGATAATATAGAAGAAAGTTTGAACTGGATGAAGATGAAATTAAAGAAACTTGTTAATGAATATAAATAGCGACTTTGATGAAGATGATTAATTTGGTTGATGAAATCGAAGTTTCAATTAATGAATAGAAGTTTCGGGTCGTTGATGATGATGAAATGTGTTGATAGTAAAATCATTGGTTTAGGAATCATATGATCAAACAAAAAGATGAACGGGGGAAGGTTTTGGGAAGGGTAATTAAGTTATTAAAGTTTTTAAACATTCAAGTTACTTTATCAAATTTATCAACCAAACATCATATCAGTTTGAAGTATTCCATTTAAATTCAAATTCATATTTCTTCACAAAATATTCACGAACCAAAGGACACCTTAATATTTTCTATCGATTTCATCAAACTTCCCTCTCAATTCTTTTGTGTTTTTATAGGCACGATATTAGATTGATTATCAAAAAACATTGATTTTGAAGTGTTTGTTTATGTCCATCTTTTCGATTTGTATTTTTTTTAAGTTGTTCAATTTTCTCATGGGGTCGTCGATGGTTCTTGATCACGCATTGCTTTACCTTCATCGAAGACAAAATGCCCAACGAGTTTGGAGAGACCTGAGGTGTTGGTAACTTGATAGGTGCCATAAGATGTTAGGGAAAAATAACACAATTTTTTTAATTATTTATTCTATAAATATAAAAACATAAAAATTATATTACTTTTTTTTAACGGCAAATATGCGACCATGCTTCGGAGGATAGGTGTCATGGGTACCTCTAAGTATTGCTGAGAAAAACCCACTGGCTCAACTCTAAACATTTTGCTCAGACTGAGACTTGAACTTATGACCTTCCAATATTTACATATCATGGGTACCTCACCTTAACCAGTTGGGTTAAGGATCATAGGTAAAAAAAATTATATTACTTGAACTTAGCAAAATATTAATGTTAACTAGCTTTAGTAAACCCGTGTATTACACGTGTTGAATAAATAAAATATTAATATAGTAAAATTTATTAATAATAAAATGGTATTCTAAGATATGATATGATAGAAACTACATATGGGAAATGACTACAAGTAATAAAACAATGATATTAAATTTTAAAAATTTTGATTTTTTCCCAAAAAAATAAACATTTTGTTCTAAAACTATCCGTATAAAAATATCATTTTTAAAAGTTTTCTAATTATAACTCCCAAATTTAATTACTTTTTGTTTTAAAAAATTGAATTTTAAAAAAACTAATTTTAAAATATTTCGTATTTTTAAAAAGTTTTATGCTCTAGAAAAATTTATTATTGTATAAAAAATTTATTTATTTAGAAATAAAATTAATAAATAGATATCTTTTTTAATTTATTAAATCTAAAAGAGTGTTAAATAATATTATTAGTAAGTAAGGTAATTATTTAATAGAAGAAAGAAACAAAAAATTTTTGATAAGAATAATTGTGATGCTGCCACGTGTCATCTCAAGTTATTCTTTTATTAGAATAATAAGATTAAATTCAACCTTGAATCTGTTACAAAATTAAAACAACAATCCTCAATCATACTTTATACAACTTTTTAAGTTAACACTTAGTATCTTATCTCACTAAATCATATTTATCACTCTACTTCAATTTAAAATTGAGATTTTATAACTTAAGAGACTACTCTATGTAGCTTATGGCAATAAAATATTTACCTGATTAAAAAGTTTAATTTTAACCATACCAATTAAGGGAGGTTATGAGTTCAAATCTTACTCCGAGTAAAATGCTCAGAGTTAAGTCAGTGGGTTTTCTTAACAATGAATTTCCTCCTGAGGGGGTTGGGGGTGCGCTCCCGGCTGGAAAATGAATAAGTGAGACCGATTAAGATAACACATATCCTTCGATGCGGAGTCGCACATTTGTCGTTAAAAAAATAAAAAATTAAACTACTTATTACCGGTAACGGTTTAGTGACCGTCAGTTTCGACCATAATTACGTTGCCCTAATTACTCACCCCTTCGTCCATTGGCACTAATCACAGGCCATTTGCCACCCAAAACTTGATCGAAATACTGCAAATCTGTGCTAGAATTCACCGTCAAACAGGTAATAACCACAAATCATCTTCAAATTACATGTTTTCACAAAATTCAAATCACAACGATTGCAATATAACAGTTTATTGATTCACATGCACACTATAATTCTGTTTGTTACAGTTCCTGTAGTTAATAAAATGGCATTCTTAGCTCCTATTTCAATATCATCATCATCATCTTCATCATGTTTGTTAAGACGTTATCCCCAATTATCACCGCATGATGCAGCTGCTGAAGTGAAGTCTAGGGTTTGCTTATCAAATGCGTCTTCTCTCATTTGGCGATCTTCTACCTGCAAGTAAGATTTTACTTATGAGTTTGTAATTTGATGCCAGAAATTCTAATTATGCCGTTGCATGTTGTTTTCTTGAAGTTGAGTATGCAAAAAATCATGCTTAGTGTTGAGTTTCTAAGGCTTTAGCTAGCTATCAATTTGTTTAGTTACAGTATTAATTGTTCTTGAAGTGGTTATAATCTTCAGTTTTTGGTTATGGTTGTTTGCACATACTATTAGCTACGTTGAGACTTACCTGAGCATCAGGGAAGCATCACTAGTCTTCATTTTCAAGTACTTAGAAAGACCTAACCATTCTTCTTTCCACTAATTTTCTATTAAAATTAAACAGCCATTACTCTAAAGCTGCAATAGTTGCTGTTACTGATTGGGTTTTCACATTTTGAATGTCAAGCTGATTTCTATGCACTTTATCTTTCACTTCTTTATGAACTCATGTTTCGTTGTTAAGCTCTAAGGTTAGTCATATAACTTGCAATTCAGAGCAGGGTTTTCTTCCTGTTTGGAAAGAAGTGAGCGCTGCAACCTCAAAGTTTCTTCTTCAGTTACAGGTCTATATTTAAAGTCTTTTTATCATAATACATGCTACATACATGTAAATTGCTGTACCATACAGCTAGTCACCTTTTTTAATATATACTCTGTTTGCTATTATCAATCCGTCAGATGTTTCAACACCTGAAGTTCCTGTGGAGTTTTCAGTTGTCAAGGGTGACACCTGGTCGATCCATAAGTTTGGTGGGACCTGTGTAGGAACTGCCCAAAGAATCCAGAATGTTGCCAATATTGTTATGGAAGACAGTTCTGAGAGAAAACTGGTTGTTGTCTCTGCAATGTCAAAAGTTACAGATATGATGTATGATATTATTGAGAAAGCACAATCACGAGATGATTCATATGAATTGGCACTCGATGCTGTATTTGAAAAACACAAGTTGACTGCACTTGACCTACTTGATGGGGATGAACTTGCTAATTTCTTGTCCACTCTCACTCTTGATATTAATAACCTCAAAGCAATGCTACGTGCAATATATATAGGTTCTAATCTACTTTATTTATCTTTTACTACCTTTTATGCGTTTATTATTTTTATAAGTAATGGATAATAGTCGTAATGATAGTAAAAATACTAATATCTTTATGGTGTTCAGCTGGGCATGGCACAGAATCTTTTTCAGCTTTTGTTGCGGGACATGGAGAGTTATGGTCTGCTCAGCTATTGTCATCTGTCCTCAGAAAGGTGATTGCTTTTGATATTATTAGTATGAGTGAATTATAGTTTCTTCGTAGTTTTTATAGAATTATAAATTTATTTATTTTACCAGGGTGGGATAAATTGTAACTGGATGGACACAAGGGACGTCCTAATTGTGACTCCTGCTGGTTCTAATCAAGTTGACCCTGATTATGAGGAATCACAACAAAGACTTGACAAATGGCTCTTGAAAAATCCTTCTAAGGTGGTGGTTGCTACTGGTTTTATAGCTAGCACCCCTCAAAACATACCTACAACTCTGAAAAGAGATGGGAGTGACTTCTCTGCTGCTATCATGGGTGCTCTATTCAGAGCCCGTCAAGTGACGATTTGGACTGATGTTGATGGTGTGTATAGTGCTGATCCCAGAAAAGGTAAGTTTGAACATTTTAGGAGATATAATGTAGGTACTTCATGTGTCTGAAATGTCTTTTAAGCATCCACTAGCTATTCTAAAGAACAAAATGTTTTGCAGTTAGTGAGGCTGTCATATTAAACACCTTATCTTATCAAGAGGCATGGGAAATGGTAAACTTATTCATCTTTTCTTGATGTATGATGAAGAATTCTCAATTAATTTTTGTAACTAATTTGAAATGCTTGATGCAGTCGTATTTTGGGGCAAATGTTCTGCATCCTCGAACTATCATTCCAGTGATGCAGTATGACATTCCCATTGTTATAAGAAATATCTTCAACATATCTGCACCCGGAACAAAGATTTGCAGGGAACCTGTCACTGAAAACGAAGAAGAAGATAAGCTGGAAACTTATGTGAAAGGCTTTGCAACCATAGACAACTTGGCCCTTGTAAACGTTGAGGGGTGAGTTTTTCTTGCATTTTGTGCCATCTTCAGCTTTCAGACCACTTTATAGTCTTCACTAATTTTCTTTACATTTTTGTGTGATTTGCATCTATGTAATACTTTTCAAGAACTGGAATGGCTGGTGTTCCGGGTACAGCAAGTGCTATTTTTGGTGCTGTAAAAGATGTTGGGGCTAATGTCATCATGATTTCTCAGGCATCTTCCTTCTTTCTTCTATCAATCATATACTTAATTGCTACGTTATATTAAGTTTAGTCTTATTACAGGCTAGCAGTGAACATTCAGTATGCTTTGCTGTACCTGAGAAAGAAGTGAAAGCGGTTGCTAAAGCATTAGAGGCTAAATTTCGTCAAGCTCTGAATGCTGGGCGTCTTTCTCAGGTTATGAGCTTTGACTAAAATCAAATATTGCTCTTTCGTTTGTATGGTCAGTATTTAAGCCTTTTCTCAATTTTGATAATTTTGGGACGTGAAGAACTGAAAACATGATATTTGGTGTTACCTTTCTGGAGTTTGATTGCTTGGATATCATTTTTTAAGAAGAGGATAACTCATAAGGGAAGAGCAAGATTGATGGGAGTTGCAACCTTTGGTCTGTAGGTTGTTTATTACCTATTTACCATGTATTTTGCAGGCTCCTTGAAAATGCAATTTCAAGCATGAGTTATGTGTCTGGCTGTTTGAGAATATAGAATTTTAGGTCCATGATAGGTACTTGTTTATAAGATTTTTTTCTCTTCATACGCCTTGGTTGCAAAATGTATCAAGCGTAATGGTCTTCCTTTTGCCTTTTTCCTTGGACTTTTTGAGGTTTCCATGTATGGAATTGTAAGCTGGATGTGTGTATCCGCATATTATGGTATATATTCTTTGAAGCACAGACTGATTAATATTTGTCTCCAACAATTTTAGGACTGTATACCTTTTTGCACTTAAACGTACACAGACAAATACATCCTTACATGACTCGTCCTTCTGTTTTTGTTTTCTTCCAGATTGCAGTAATTCAAAACTGTAGCATTCTTGCAGCAGTTGGCCAGAAAATGGCCAGCACTCCGGGTGTCAGTGCCACTCTGTTTAATGCACTTGCAAAGGTTAGTAATTCAAACCTTTATTTGTCATACATGTTATGTGGTCTACATGCTATAATATTATTCTATCACCTTTTTTTCCCGTTAATTATGACGTATGCTACGTTTTGCAATGCAGGCTAATATTAATGTCCGGGCTATAGCACAAGGATGCTCAGAGTACAACATCACAGTAGTTGTCAAAAGAGAAGATTGTGTAAGAGCCCTGAGAGCAGTCCATTCAAGATTCTATTTGTCAAAAACATCAATAGCAGTGGGCATCATCGGGCCTGGGTTGATTGGTGCCACTTTACTTGATCAGCTTAGGGATCAGGTATATGTTACATTTTATATCGTGTTTGGTGCATATTTTCTATACTTGAGAGCATTCCGTTAAGTTTTAAAAAACTTTTATCATAATATTAAGAAAACAAACCTAACCTTGATGAGTTATACTCATTTTCTTCAACTTTTTTGCTGCTTAATCTGCTTGCTTCCTTCCAAACAATGTTCTACATGTTTGGTACAATCCAACAGTTGCTTTTTATGTTCTCCTGAACACATTAAGGTGTTTTGTTGCAGGCAGCAATCCTGAAGGAGAAGTCTAAAACTGACTTACGTGTCATGGGTATCATTGGATCAAAGAAAATGCTGCTGAGTAACACGTAAGTTTTATTTTTCGATCATGCCACTATATTGCTTACTTATATTTTGATCAATATGTATAAAAATATCCTTTCAAGTAGCATCTGTTACTGGAAGTCACCTGCTTATCATGTCATATTAAGAACAAAGATTAGTCATGTAACAAAGAAGTCTAGGGTGTCATGAGGGTTGTGCCCAAGACTGCATGTTAACAACCCTATTCAGCTTCTGTAATAATCCTTTCCACTCTGAAAGGTCAAGGATTGCATTGCTTTCTAGTTTCTACAATGGACAAAACATCAATACTATATGCTAAAAGGTCAAATATATTCCCTCATAATATTTTTCTATCTGTTGTAGGGGTATCGACCTTTTTAAATGGAAAGAACTTCTGAAGGAGAAAGGAGAAAAGGCTGATATGGAGAGGTTTGTTCATCATGTGCATGGGAATCATTTTATTCCTAATACGGTATTAGTAGACTGTACATCAAGCACGGATGTTGCAGACCACTACCATGACTGGTTACACACAGGAATTCATGTGATCACCCCTAATAAGAAAGCAAATTCTGGACCACTTGATAAGGTAAATACATTGGATTTAATCTGTAATGGAGATACAAGTTATCAAACTATTTCTAGTTGTTAATGGATCCATATATATGGTGCAGTATTTGAAGCTGAGAACTCTTCAAAGGCAGTCATTCACTCATTACTTTTACGAAGCTACTGTTGGAGCTGGTCTACCAATCATGCATACTTTACGAGATCTCCTTCAAACAGGGGATAAGATTATAAGAATTGAAGGAATTTTCAGGTCTTTCAGGGGATTTAATTTTTTATATGACAAATCCAGTACTTTGATAAGAAAAGTAAACCTTACCACCATACTCGCCAAGTTTTCTAGTTTTTATATTTAAAGGGAGTGATGATGAGAGATAATGTTCATAATTTTTTTATATGACAAATCCAGTACTTTGATAAGAAAAGTAAAACTTACCACCATACTCGCCAAGTTTTCTAGTTTTTATTTTAAAGGGAGTGATGATAAGAGATAATGTTCATTGACTGGTTCTTTGATGGAATAGTTAGTATTTTTTGGTTTGATTTTGAAATCGTTATTGTATTATTGCTAGCAGCTAATATATCCTCAATAGTGTCAAGTAAAATGAAAACTAGAACTAGAAGGTTCATATATGATATAATCATTTTTTGTGTAATCTAATTTTTTCGGTTTCTGTTGTGGTATGTAACTTACCATATTCTGTTAAGATATGCTTTTTCTATCTGGTTAAGTCTATTATAACTTCGTTGGTCGTATTATATGTTAATCACAAGTTGTATTTTTTATTGAGGTGTCGCTTCTTTCAACAGTAGAAATTTGAAGTTGATGAAATGGACGAATTTGTTCTCATAACATTGCTTATGTGTCTTTGCAGTGGGACATTGAGTTATATATTCAATAATTTTGTTGATACACGAGCATTCAGTGAAGTAGTGATGGAGGCAAAAGCAGCAGGTTACACTGAACCAGACCCCAGGGATGATCTTGCTGGAACAGATGTGGCCAGAAAGGTATTTGTAAATGGAAATATACATATATAAATTTATCGACAACGCGTGACTTTATTTTTCTTTCATTTTCTTCGACCTAATGGTTTTGGATTCAAGTCTCTTAGAAGACATATTTTACCCTTTCAGAGAACAAAAAAGTAAAGTGTATTTACCTTTTTCTTTTATGAACTGCTCTTTTGACTTCTGATGTTCTATTGCCAAAGAATTTGGCAATATCATTTTTTATACTCTCTTTGAGATGTTTTTCACGAGCCTTAACTTTTACTTATTACACTTGCTTGTATTTAGAACATATAAATATGTAAATATTTACTATTTATCTGTTCAACCATATATGGTGTATTTTGAACCAATATTGCAGGTGATAATTCTTGCTAGAGAATGTGGTTTAAATCTTGAACTTTCAGATATCCCTGTTCAAAGCCTTGTGCCAGATCCATTAAAGGTGAGAACTGTTACAGTCATTTTTTAATCCTATATCCAATTCCACGAGCGTCTTCTCTTTGAGTTGATAACTATTTGGTATGGTGAACTAAAAATAGTTTCATTATATACATGAAAATGTGAAGCTAGCGGTGCCAAGCATATCTAAATATATCCCTGCTGAAATATAGTTTATGACCATGTGTTAAAATGGATAGCAGTGCACGCTATGACAAGTATGCTGTTTTTTGTTTTGTACAGGTTTCGTATTTAACCAAACCTGTGGAAAAACATATTTTGGTAATTTTTTTCTAATGTGGCTGGATACATGGGGATACAATACAGGATAAAAATGAAGACGAAACGTAGACTAAAAGATTAAGTACACATAAATTTAATAAATGCTAAGGTAGAGAACATGCATCTTTAGTCTCAAAAAGTATTTTAGAGGTAAGAATATGCAAAATACAAATGTAGTGAACCATAGAAGAAGTAAACATATTGTTACAAATAGGCCCACCCACCCACACACATGAACGGATGTATATATAAATACATATGCATATCATCTGTCTCAACATTTGCAGGTCATTGCACTTATGGTATATCTATCGTTGTGTACATTACAAGTCCATATATAACTTTTGGTTGAATTTCAGGAAACTGCATCAGTGGATGATTTTGTGCAGCAGCTACCTTCTTTTGACTCAGATATAGCTACCAAGCGTCAAGCTGCAGAGGATGCTGGAGAAGTGAGCATTTTTCACTTGAGATATATTTGTTTAAAGCTAAAAAGAACACTGTGTGTACTACCCATTGGCACCTATACTAAAATGTTTTGACCGGCTTCCCAACTCATCCACCTTGCCACCTCTGGCTTCCTTGAATTTTAGTGTGGATGTTGATTGGCTTATGTATCCGAGTATCTGACATTGTTGATTTTTTCACCAGGTTCTAAGATATGTTGGGGTTGTGGATGTTAAGAATCAAAAGGGAGCTGTGGAGTTGCGAAGATACAAAAAGCAACACCCATTTGCCCAGCTGTCTGGTTCTGATAATATCATTGCATTTACAACAGAAAGGTACAACAAACAACCTCTAATTGTTCGTGGTCCTGGAGCCGGAGCAGAAGTAACAGCAGGTGGTGTTTTCAGTGACATATTAAGGCTTGCTTCCAATCTTGGCGCCCCTTCGTGTTAATTGTATCTGTAAATCGCGCTTCTATATAATACACAATAAACAATTCCAGGTTTTTTGATGCAGCTATGGTTTTTAGGGTTTAACTTCTGACGGCTTGAGGACAAGCAATGTTCTTGTTTGCTACGTTGATTGTAGGTTCAAGTTCATTAGAGATGTTTTTAAATCAAAATGTTTACGTAACAATAGCAAGTGTGGCGGGGATGTTATGCTTTTATATGGCTAAATGCTAGTGATATTTATGCTCCATCATGTATAAGGAACATTTATCTGGAATCACATATCATCTACGTTGGGGTTGAGGGTGCGGGGCAGGAAAGCGGTGAACACCACGCCCCTCCCCTCTTTTGTAGCTGTGAACTTGTCGTGTGTGGGCATACCCAAAAATTAATGATTAATAAAAGTTTTATAACCCAAAACAGTAAAGTGTAAAATAATGATGTTTGAAAAACACTCGGGAAATAATTTAGTGTGTTACTAGGATGGTAAATGGTTCCTGTTTGGCTTTAAGATTTTGGGTGGTATCAAAGAGAGCGGGGTGTTGTGCTCGCTCATCCTGACTTGTCACATCGACCTTCATTCAGAGCCTCTCTCCCATTTCCATTTTTCTCTTATTTGTTTCTTCTCCCCTTAGCATCACCACTTATTCACCACCCCACACCACCATCTCTCGCTATCCACCTTAGCCCATCTCACTCTCCTAGCATTCCACCTTTGACCATCCTAATAACCCGACTTCACTGCCTCTGCTCTTACGTTGCCTAGGAAGTTATAGACATGGTAGGACAAGCAAAAACCTAGGATTAACCATATGCGTAAAGTTTGGCCGCATAGCTGTGAGTAGACCTCACTTGCATCAATGTTAACCGTAAATCTTAGTTGGCCATTTAGCCTTTAAGGTTCACGTTAGGGCTGTCATTTTTATCAAAACTTATGACAAGTCACAGATAATCAAAATGTCATTAATGACTAAATTTAACACAGCAACACACCACAAGATATTAGGCCTATTGCGACGGAAATCGTTGCTAAAACATCAATTTGTCGTCACTATAGCCTTTTGTGACAACATGTAGCCGCTATTTAGGTCGACAATGTTGCATTGTCGCTATATGTTGATGTAGTCATAAAAGTTGTCATCGTCATAGGTTTTCACATTGGCTCGTTGTCCAAACTAATAAGATCATCCTCAACCCCCCCCCCCCCCCCCCCCCCCCCCCCCAATATTGGGTCGTTGCATGCCTACTTGACCAATCTCTACTCATTTTCCATGCGGATGGATTCCTCCCATTCTCACATGCATCACCAACGATGCCCGTTCCCACGAACCCTTCTCCTCTCTCTTTCCTCCACATCTGCCACAAGTCCCTTCTCTCCTCCACTCGAGCTCATGAATCTAGACACATACGTTGAGTTGGAGATGCTATAACTTGTAGCATAACTCGTGGACCATTCTTGTGAATTATTTTACAACGTATTCCCATATCCATCTCTATCTAAGAAGATACATTCCAAACTTATTTAAGAGGTCTAAAACAATTGAACTTTAGTTTTACACTTTTAGATTAGTTTATAATTGCACGTTTTGGGTTCTACTAGAAAGGAGTTGGGGCCACTCGATCTCTAAATGATCGCATGGCAAGATGAAACTAACGACACATATCAATAAGCAGAAAGGATGGGAGGTTCCCAATAACAAAGTGTTCAAAATATTTGAATCCGAATATCCGTATCAAAAACCTGAAACTTTAAATCCGAAGCATCCAAAAGTTGTAATATTATTTTTGGATCCAGATATAGATATTTAATCTTTAAGACAATATCCAAAATATTTTATTTAATAACTTATAAAATATATTTACTAGTAATTTAACTATTTATAAAATATATTTAAGGTTGAAGCCCTGGATTCATATTCACATCCATAATTGTATATTCAGTCAATTCAAAGTCCAAGGTGTCAACTCTAGTGTTTCTTCCTAGATCTTTAATTTTATGTATCTTTAAAAATTTTATATAATTTTATGTATCTTTTAAACACTGCATAATTTCAGGTATCTTGTTAAAAGTTTATGTATCTTTTGGACTATATAATTTTATAACATTAAGCCTATTTGTGACAACAAAAAACCACTTCAGTATCCAAATTTGTATCCACCAGGGCTGGTGCTCGGGTTCCCAATAAAACAATAACGTCGCACTGGGCTCCCAAAACGGCTCTGTTTGGTTCTGTTAATACACTTATATCTATATCCACAACTTGTATCAAAAGAATTCATTTTTTCAAAAAAACCAAAGTACCAACACCGTTTGGTTCTGTTAGTGCAACATATTTGATGCAAAATGATCAGAAAAATGTTCCCATTCCAATATTGGATGGGCAATTGGGGGCATGGCCAAACAAGGATCAAATATAAGTCTCCCATACAAGTGTGTTCAAAGTATCAATAATTTGTTATTGCAATTGGCAATGATAAGATATTTATAGAATTTGCACTGTTAATTTGGGCCTACACCTTAGGTTTCTGTTTCCTTATCTTTTGGAAAATGCCATAACTAAAGCATGTTTCTTGATTCTTTGTTCTTTGAATGCAACATCTAAAGATGTTTTCCCAATTTCCTTCTTTTAATCTGATTTTCAAGCTGTAATTTTGACTTTCAAATAATTTATTATTATAACATGGGACCATCAAAGTGATGGGGTACACATGCCAAATTATCAACCACCCAACAGATTCTCATTCTCTTTTATTATGTTATTGATAGAACTGTTTAAGAATTAACAGACTTATATAGTTAGAGCAACTA
Source organism: Flaveria sonorensis (assembly GCA_025506505.1). Lineage (NCBI taxonomy): Eukaryota > Viridiplantae > Streptophyta > Magnoliopsida > Asterales > Asteraceae > Flaveria > Flaveria sonorensis. The sequence goes on along the minus strand of CM046439.1, from coordinate 44,384,709 downwards.
AATTGATGCAAGTGGTCTGGAAAAATGCTCAACCTAAAACAAGCATACTTTCAATATGTTGAAATTACAAGCATGTAAAATATGAGAGGACGGATGTTCTAATAACTATGTGGATTTTATTAAATCATAGTTAATTTAGCCATTTAAGTTTATTTTAGGTTATACATTCTAATTTCCTAAGATTTGGTCATATGTCCTAATTTTAGATTTTCCTTACGGGGCATGATTGGTTGTTTAAGGGGAAAGATATATGCATAGCATTAGATACTATGAGAACATGCAAAAAGAAGTTCATCATTTATTTCTACAATCATAAGAATGTATTAAATTAAAAAGTGGACAAAATGCAATGTTTATTTGCCTCTCTTCAAAAATAAAATAAAAAATTATGAAACATTTTGGTTATTTATATAACTTACATATGTATAAGTCATGTGTTTGTCATATTAGCTACACATAACCTGCATATTTATATATAATACCAAAAGAGTAATTTAGAGAGACACTTGACACATTTCTAGACCACCTAAGTTTATTTTTCGCGCCCTTCTCTCCTCTTAAATAAGTACCTAAATTAAATAATATTAAATAATTTTAATTCTTTTTTAGATTAAATTTTTTAATAAATTAAGAAATATATCTTTTTATTAATATTATTTTTAGAAAACAATTTTTTATACAATTTAAATTTTTTTCTAAAACATTTAACTTTTTTAAAAATATAAAATATTTTAAAATTGGTATTTTTAAAAAGTAAACTTTTTTATAAACTAAAAATAATTAAAATTAGGAGCTATAATAAAAAAATTTTAAAAATAACATTTTTAATACGGTTTGTTTTGAAAAAATGTTAAACTTTTTCTGGAAAAAAAGTTTAAAAACAAAATTTAAAAATTGATATCGTTATTTTATTACTTATAATTATTACTTATATATAATTTTAATCATATCTATTTTAGATTATCATTTTATACTTCATAAATTTTTGTTATATTTAATATTTTATTTTTTAAACTCGTATAATACATGGGTTTACTAAAGTTAGTATTAAATAAATAATAATCAACAACTAATCTATAACATATAATAAAAGAAGGTTTTTTTAGACACGTGTCATCATTCTAGCATATCAAATGACACGTGTCATCATTTTAGCATATCAAAAAAATTATTTTCCCTCCTTTCTCTCATAATAAATATGAAAATTAAACAATCAATTTGACTTTTCTTTTTTATTAAAATATGTTAAAACAAATATATCTATATTTATGTTTCTTGTCTTTTTTATATTAAATGATAATTGTTTTAAATAAGTAAACTAAACTATTAAACATCTAAAATATGAATATTCTTATTTTAATGAATTATTAATATATATTAAATTATATGATTTCAGACATATTTTATCTCTAAATATAGAGTAATAATTTCTAATTTCATTATTTGTTATAAAGTTTAAATATTCATTATATTTTTATTTCACCAATGACTAATAACATCTAGAAGATAATATTTTTCATAAAACTAATGATTTTTGATATGTTTTATTTACTCCAACCCATGTAATACATGGGCTCTAACCTAGTGTGTAGATAAACCGTTAAAAACTTAAAAACATATGAAAATTTTATATTGATAGATTGATTGTCTTTTATGTACAATAAACGTAATGTAAAAGTATAAAATTTTAAAATGATGAACCATAGATCAAAAATTAAACAAATTAGATTTGTTTTTTTTGTTCTCGTAAAAATATAATGTTCTGTAATGATCCACACTTAACTGTTCAATTCAGTCAAAATTTTATCAACCTTTCCCAAAGTATTCTCTTTTTATGTTTTGTGCTTCCGCTATGTATCAGATATCAAACTTAATAGAAGATAAAACTAATATCATTTTAGGTTTAGTACATAAAGGAAAACATAACTGCTAGAACATGCATCTTATTTGACTATAATTGTGTCAGAATACAAAAACTACCAACTTTGACAGCTTTCACACTATATTTTTACAGAATGAAAAAACCAACATTGGTAGTTTCTTCTTGCACAATACTTAACTCATGAAAAACTGCCTGCATATGTGATGTATTTTTCTCCCCTTTCAATATTGAGCTAATGCTTTATTAAAGCTGTGGCCTTAAAATGAGAATTGCATATACAAATACGCAATATACACATGGTCATATAACTGTGTAGATATTCTGGACATTTTAAAGTGCCAAGTGAATTATATGCCCTATCAGCAGGAATCATTGTTGATGCTGATTCTCACCCTTTATTTATTACACATAAATGCCACAAGACCTTAAGCTCTAATGAAGCCAAGTGAAATATTAATAGTGATGTTGATAGTTGATCATCCTACAGTGAAAACAAAAGTCACAGATTTGAAGGGTCTTCATAAGAATAATCAAAGAAAGGATATAATATCTAGAATCTAATCAAAGAAATGATAGTTTATGAAACACAGTAAGCCAATATCATGACCTTATTTGGCAGTAAAAAGACAGAACATATCTGATCACATAGAATAAAGAAATGATAGTTTATGAAACACAGTAAGCCAATATCATGCCGGTTTACTGATAACTGGTGTATGTTTAGCACTCCCAATCTCAGTAGAATTCTCATATGATGGTGTCCACGCACGTCTATTTCCTTTCCTTTGGGAAAAATTCCCCTTTACCCATGCAACATCAACCTTTATAGACCCTTTTTCTCATAAATTCCTTTCTAGTGTGGTTCACAAGATATAACTTTGGCTTTCAAATATACTGATCAGTGGTGAGGGAATCCTTGAGCCCATTACAAGTCACTATGTGCAGGTTCCTTATCTTACAAAAACCAAGGGGCGCGCGCTTGACATATATGGACTCAAGCAGATAAATAATAAAATCCATGGCATTAAGGACCACTGGGTCATACTGCAACAATCATTCCACCATCTATGGAAGCTTTTTACCTAAAATCTCTTGAGATGATAAGGATTCTACAATATCAAAAGATTAGAGCATTTTATACAGATTCTTAATCTTCATATCACCCAAAAGCCGGCCCCTCCATGTTTATAGTGGGAAGGATCTTAAAGCATATAGGACCTCAGCAAGTTGTCAAAATGAGGCCACCATCACTTTCTATGTTCACTTATTTATGTCAACAATAATTCTTCAATACAAGCTTTCTACGCTCCGAAAAAGCCTCACTTTTTATTTTCTTTTTAGCTAGTCAAACTTGATTCTTTTACTATGAGAAGTCAGAAAGATAGTCCTCAAATATCATTATCTAACGATCATCACATTAACCTGTATTAAAGTGGCATCAGTTAGTAAACACTAAAAAACTATCCTATACGCGTGGACTTGAGGGTATATTTAAACTTTTTGCATATATTAGTGACATGGTATGTGTATATATAACAATGTCCAACCAATGAGCAAAAGATAGCATAATATCTTATAGTGTCGAAATCCATGCTGTCAGCGCATCTATCTTCTATCCTAATGGGTTGGCTTTGAATTGGGGATCTAATACCATAAGCTAAGGTAATAAGTGCTATATCAAAAAGCCACTTGCTGATGAAGTGATGATATTATGACAGACAAGAATAAGACTTTCAAGAATATATAGTGTTTATTAATCACCACTCTTTAGAAAGTAACTAGTATAACTGCTTATGATGCGGTTGCCAATGGACCGAATAGACGAATAACATAATATTGTAATGTTTTCATAATGATAAAAAGAAAATTTTATTCTCCAACTTGCATCATCTTGCATCTTTCTCTTCTTATTTATAGGGAGGTAGCATGGCAATCTAATGCATACCATCGACCTTGACTTCAGTCTTCTAATCTTCCCCTTTGACTGAGGCATTTTGTGTGTTTTGACTTTCCATTTGATTTCAACTCTATACTTTAGTTTTCTACAATGGCATCAAGCTCTATGACGTCTTCTCGCAGCTCTGGGTCCACGTGGACCCAGAGACAAAACAAGCAGTTCGAAGAGGCGTTAGCTTACTACAACAAAGACAGTCCTGACAGGTGGCATAACATCGCTAGGGCCGTAGGTGGAAAGTCAGTCGAGGAGGTGAAGAGGCATTATGAAATACTTGTGAGGGACATTATGCAGATTGAATCAGACCAAGTGCCCTTACCTAACTATAGGGACATTGGAAGCAATCGGCGCGGGTTTGCAAATGAGCAAAGGTAGTTTTATTGTCTTTCATTTTCATCTTTACTATCATTGACAAATCAGCATAATAATGATACAAAGAACATGTGTTACAACATGTGTGTGTGATCATTATACAATGTGCTGATGGAACATTCACTTTTCTATCTTCAGATGCCAGAACAAATGGCACCCATCGAACGTTTCAAATTCATATATCAAAGCTCTATGCATGTACTTTATATACATATTCTAAAAGAAACCACATGAAATCTAATCTTACTTGTTTTGGTCACATGCACATGCTGCAAACCTATGTTATAAGTGCATGCTATAAAATATTAGCTAGTGACTCCTCTTGATAAGGGTGGACACATGATGGACATAATGTTTTATAAACTTATCACAATCCTCAACATTTTTTATTAATCTCAAGTTTAAAGTCATGACAGTTACCATTGGATCTGGTTATGAATCAAGTCGGCTGTTCGTGCTTATTAAATAAGTGTTTTCTAGAACGAAGTCGGTCGCCATGTTGGCGTAGAGTCAACTGCCAAAAATGGTTATAGATCATCTCATAAAGCATGTGCTCACCTGACCACATGTTGATGTTTGTGAATTACCTATAGATAAATATATAAAGTCATATGTTTGATGCTTTATATATGTGACATCACCATGATAATATTTGCAAAAAAGGATAGTTTTTTTGCAAAGTATTGACTTTTTTTTGGTCAACTGTTGAATTGCTGCAGGCTTTTGAAGAATCTAAAGCTATGAAGATGTGATTTATGAACAGCTAATACAACAATAACATGGTTCATGAAGAATGATGTGGATTATAAATATGTGTTTGTGTGCATTATTATCATAATGTTTTTTATTCAGTCATGTTGTTGTCATCAGTTGAACTCAAAAGTGGAGTTTAAATTTGCAGAAAATGAAGGACAAGTGTTATGTTGTAATATTTTCTTAATTGTAATGTATTATCAAGTTTAAGATTGTACAACACTCTGTGGATTTCATCTATAATTAAAAAGCTTCTATATTTTCAAACAAAAAAAGCATGGTAATCATACAAAAGTTGAATTCAGAAACCTCATATTAGCAGTTTAAGATAAACAATAACACGAGATTAATCGAAAGTTGATAGAAAATTATCAAACAAATTCAGTGATCTGCAGCAGATCAAGTGACATACATGAATAGATCATTAATTGATCAAGAAAAACCATAACTGAAGAACATATATGAAGAAAAGAAAACATATATAGTAATGCAAAATTATTAACTTATTCACTTATTCATAAATAAGTTAGTTATTTACTTATTTCACGTGACCATGCTCAAATGATTTGATTCATTCAACGATGTTTGTTCGATCACTCTAATTCTTATTGAGAAACGTAGTAACTGAACTATCTGAGATTAACGAGTCGGGTGTGCATAGTGGCTACGGTTCGGTTAACAATAACCATGTCGGTTAAGTGGGGGTTCGGTTATGTGAAAATCATTAACCATAACCGATGGTTGGTTAACCATGTGTCGGTTAACAGGAGGTTATGATTTGGTTATCGTTAATTTCGGTTAATGCAACTTTTTTTTTCTCTTCTATGTTTTGCCTACGAGTTTGATTCCCTTTTAGTTACCAATGTGAATTCTTACACTTCCTCATCTGGTTATTCTTGTCATGTTTAATGGAATTTATATGCTTTTGTATTGGTTAATTTGGTTATGGAAGAAGGTCTAACCGTAACCATAACCAAATGATTCGGTTATCACACTAGCTTAGCCATAACCAATGGGTTTCATCGGTGAATTCAGTTAATTTTCTCTTTGTTATCGGTTTGGGGTTCGGTGATAGTTCGGTTTTTGCTCACCCCTATTAGTGATGACTATTATTGATGACGATCCATCTCCCATGTTCAACAGAAAACACTAGTACAAAATTGCCATAGTGACAAATTTAGTGATCAAATAGTGTTATAGCCGATTTTGTTTTTTTAATTGTATTTGACATAGTGACAAAGTTAGTATAAATATGTAATGAATGTTTTGATTGAATCACAACAATTTAAAATGCTCTTTATTCTTTAATATCTAAAAAATGCTCAATACTCTCGTTACGTTTGAAACAAAAAAAAAAACTCTCAAATTTCTTCATCAAGTGTTAAATCTTCCATTAGTTGTGATGCATCTTATGTTACGACAATTTAAAACACCAATCCTGTTTCTCCTCAAACCGGTGTTGACTGCCATTGACCAAATCGGTTCGGTTCGGTTCCAAACCCGAATCAATTTTTTTTCTTTGTACACCTTTAATTCTTTAAATGCAATTACTAAATAATGAGTGACAAGCCCATCTGTAGGTGAGGATAAAGTGGATAAGCCCAGTTAAAAGATGTATGGGCTTTAATATGCATAAAGCCTGAAATTAGAGCCCAAGTTAAAGCATTCCAAAATGCTAAACATCTATAATCAATTTGAGCCTTTGAAGCAACACCTATAACTTAATAACTCTTGAAAAGAAAACATATTTCGTATTCGTTGGTCTACAAACTAGAACAACTATTATTGGTTTTACCTGTTATAGTTAAGAAACTTTTTCGTTTCCTATACGAAAACTTGTAAATTTGGGTTTATTCAAATAGATTAGTGATGATTGTATGATCAATAATTGCTTCTTAAGGCTTTTCTTTAGCATATAAAAGCTCATAGATAACAACTATAAAATGTTACATTTTTAACTCTAATAAAAATGTATGTTTGTTTATTAACTCAACCAGATACTTAAATCGAGTTGATACACGAAGAAGCCAAAAATATGATCACACCAGTAAAAGAGTTTGAATCCTCTCACAAGCATCCTAACATTTTGTTGGCTTAAGTAGTCTCCAATTGTGAAACATTTTCTTTTGTTATGGTTAGGGCCTAGGGGTGTTAGTTTCTTCATGTTTATTGAGGTTAAAGTTTCATTTTTAAAGTATAATAACACCATTATTAATAACAAATGGCATGATCAAGCAAAGATGACTAGAGTCACTAGCGTGATGCACGAGTTTTGATTTTCCATTTTTATAATCTCTTTCACTAACTACAATACTACACATAGTCGTATCTTTTATAATTAATCCCACTATTAAACAAACATCATTACACCTCTTTAAATGTTATACTAGCCACTACATATATGACAACACTCTCTTATGACTATTATTATTTCATTACTAATGTTATCACCGGCGAAGCTTCATAGGGGCCGTGGGGGAGGGGGGGTTAATTTTCTGTGAATAGTGTTAATTTTCGGTTCGGCAGTGTAAATTTTTGGTCCGGCAGTGAAAATCTTTTAATAAATATAATGTTCGCTCCCCATAAAATAGTTTACTTTCGTCCCGCCTCCCATTAAACCGTGATTCAAACTCCGCAGTTAAATGTTATAATCAAAGTAGAATAAAGTTTGTATTTTTTAGTGATACTAATAAGTTGTGGCCAATAATGCAAGGTGTGATGTAACATTATAAAGCTGCCAAGATACGAAGAGACTAGGTCAAGAAGAATGGGTCAACATGATTGCACCATTAACCACTTGTCAATTCTAATTTTTGTTCTTTAGTCCTTTCCTTTTCCCAATTATAAATTCAAATTTGGTCGAAATGCCTTATTTAATTATGAAAAAACTGCCATGATTTAAGCCAATATATATAATGGTTCATTTTATTTATGGCTTGCCCTAAAAACTTTTTTGTTACTATATGTGGTCCATTTTAATCTGTATAATTTTCAGATTGTGCAACTCTAATTAATTATGTGTTCATCTCTTTCTTTTAAGTTCTCATGTCAGTCATGAATACATTTTTTTTTCAACTTTTATAGTAAAATACAAAATTAATTTTTCAATTTGATATCTTCATATGATATATTAAGGGGATATGGATTCATAAATCATATATGTTTCTTACACATCCTAAATTACCATTTACTTGTTATAAATGACAATTACCACTAGTAAACGATAGTTAAGTTCAAGGGCGGCCTAAGGGAGGGCCGGATGGGCGACCGCCCAGGGCCAAATCTTCTCAGGGACCCGGAATTTTTTTAAAATTTTATATATTGTAAATACATATGTATTGTTTATATATATAGCATTTTTATAAATCCATTAACAAATCCAATAGCATTTTAATTCTTTTGGCAATTTGAATTTTAATAATCCAAACTATTATCTATTGGCTGATAACAATTCATACTATTAATTTGTTCAGTAACACTCCCAACTTTTATTTTTAGAACCAACAACAGTCCCGGTGACATAATTTTTAATTTTTTATGCTCGATTTGTATCTATTTTAGTCTCAATGTAGCTTGTATGATTCTTTTTTTCGTTCATAATTATTGTTGCGAGCCGAATCGAGTCCAAATCAAACATAAAAAAATAAAAATTATGTCATTGAGACTGTTGTTGGTAGTTAAAGTGAAAGTTGGGAGCGTTACCGGCCAAATTGATAGTATGGATTATTATCGACCAATAGGTAATAGTTTTGATTATTAAAATCCAATTTGCCTAATTATTTTAGTCCATTAAACTTTACCTAAGAGCTCATTAACATTTTAAATAACTTAACCCAATAACATTTACTTAATCTAAACCTAATTTAAGATAATAATACCAAAAACGCTAGTAGAGCCTTCGATTCGCTTAATTAAGTAATTTAAATCATTATGCTACAATACTTTCGTTTTATTTATTGTTATAACAATTATCGTCGTATTATAAAATTTTTATAAACAAATTATTTGGTTTAGACTTTTTTATATGTCGTATTATAGGAGCCCATTTTTTTATTCTCGCCCCGGGTTCAGAGTTTTTTAAGAATTCTCTGGACCGGCATGGTTAAATTAAGACTCGTGTATAAAACTCAAGTTCCTATGTTAAAGATATTAAAACAGGTGCATTTAGCCTATCTCAATCTAAAAGCAAGTAACAATTAAGAAAAATTGAAATGATGGCGGGAGAATGTGTGATGGAAAATATACCAAAGTGAGGATTAAAGGTATGTTTTAAAAATTAAAAAAAAAATTATTGATGTGACTGATTTGGAAAATGTACAAAAACATAACAAGAATGATGGTAGAAAGCTAACCATTTAAATAAACTAGTCCGATCGATTCATCCGATCTAACTCATGATAACTTGATAAAAGTATCATTACTTTCGCTCAAAAAAAATAAACAATAATAATAATGCTTACGATGGTTCATGAAACAAAACAATAGTTTATTATACATAGCTAAAAATACCACATTATGGTTCTAAGAAGTTGATAGATGTTAACATAAAAGTTAATGTGGTTTTGAAGCATGAACCTTTTCTAGAATTACTCCAATTAATTAAGTATTTTTTTCGTACATTGCATGACTTGAACACGTCACCTTTTAAATATAGGGAATACATTTTACCATTAAAATGTCCACTGAAAATTAAATATTAACTTATATATGATCTAGTTTTTAATACATTGTACAATCTGAAAAGTTTAGAATTAATATTTTAAAAAGGATTAGTATTATAAAAAAAAAATCAAGGAACGTCCCATTTATTTCGTATTATGGTGAATTTTATAATTTTTTTGAAAAGTAATTGAGTATAAAGTAAGACGAATGTGATTACAGTTGATTAGTACTGTCCTCATAGGGATATATTTTATCCTGATGGTAAGATGTCACTTATCTATCCAAAAAACCAAGGGTCGAATCGTATAAGCTACGGGTATACGTGGTTAATACAAGTAGACTATGAGTTTTTCTAAAAAAAGTTGTCAAGTTACTCAAGTTTTATGTAAATTGCTAAATTATTAGAAATTGGAGTGGTTAAAGAGTCATTTCATAAAATTAAGGCCAAAGGTGACCAATGAACACTTGCACCAAACAAATCTTTTGCCCGAATTTGTCTCTCTCAATGAAATGTGAACATGTATTATATCTCTCACAATTATATATATATAATTACCCAATGTCGGTGACTGCAGGAATTTTTTGTGGGTTTGAAAGTTGACCACCAGAGTTCAAGAATTTGAAAAAAAAACCCTTACTACCTCCCTTTCAGCACATCTTTTGTGTCACATCTTTTGAACCAAAGTTTTGTTGCTAAGGGTACAACCCTTCAATTACCACCCTGTGTAATCACCACCAAACACAACCACATCTTCAATGTTTGCCTTGATTTGCTCTGTCAGCCCTCACCGGTGGCAGTACTACATCAACCTCATCTCTGTTGTGTGCTATGATTAGCTTCGTCGACCCACATTGGCAACGGCTTCAGGTGATGAAGAACAAAGGGATGGTTAGGTTTCTTGTGGTCAATAAAGAAACATGGGTTAACAACCCTTAGTTACATCCTATTAAAGCATAATGTACAATTAGTTGATGCACGCATTTGGTTACTACATGACATATGGTGTCGGTAGAAAAGAAATGAAAGACTAGACGCATACTTAGCCGCACCGACCACCACTCCATCGACGATACAGCGATGAAGCTGGCAGAGACGGGCGGTGGCAGCACAGGGTGGCGTCGAGGGGTGGTGAAGCGACGTTCCACCATAGTCGCTAAGAGCCGGTCGGTTGCCGCTATCATGGACGGCCGAAAAACCTCCGGGGTCCACCAAGAGCCGATTAGCCCCTCCTTTCTCTCTCTAAACTCATTCAACTTATGTTTCTCTCATTTACATATGTTGGTTTCTCTCTCTAAATTTTTTTGGGAACAGACAAGAGGTATAAATGCTTTTGCAACTAATGAATTGGTTTCTCACTCTGATCGTCCTCACATTTAAATTCTTTCATTTTTTTGACAAAGAATTATATATTATTTAATAGTTTCTTAAAGTAATATTGTTTTTTACTTTTATTTTTTCCCTAAAGGTAGAATTCATTATTTTCAGAGTGAGTTGACGTTTTTTTTTCTTTTGTTTTTGCTACAATTGTTATTTTCGATCAGAATTTTTTTTTTTTGCATTTGTTTGCTCAAGTTTTATAAAATTATCATTTTTGTCCAAAAAAGTTAACTTTGTTAAATTAAAATGTTAAACATAAAATTAAAAAAATATCCTTTAAACTTAAAAAAAAAATTATCCTTTAAACTACAAACAAAATATCTCTATTAAAGAACCATAATCGAGTAGAACTGAATCTTTCAACAAAAGTTCTATACTCAATAGAAGTTCTTTAAATTATATATGATTAAAATTTTGTTCTCATTTATAAATTAACATTTGTTTTCTCTGTTTAGCTTAAATATAAAACAATATTTGATGTATAAGAAATCCAACCTTTGACTCTAATGAATTAAATACATGCTTCTATTCATGTGTTTTTTTTAAGTAAATAAACTACAAATCTTACTTACTTGTAAAAAAAATAGAAAATAAATTATATAAAATTAACATTTCATATACAATTGGCTGCGTTTAGTATTATTATTAAGTAACAACAGATATTTGATATGTTTATAAAAATGTAAGGGTACAAAACACATAACGTGATTTCTTAATAATCCTAAAAAATTATTTAAACTCTATTTTTATATGTTAACTTTCTAAAGGGTTTCATTTGAGACTCTTACTCTTTCATTATTTATCATAATACTTCTTTTATCTGTAGTAACATGCAGATCATAATTTCATAAAATTCCAAACCCAAAAGAGATCCGTGGCAACGTGCGGGCCTCAATTTCTAGTTGTTATAAAGAGAAGAAGACAGTGTGGAAATGAGCAAAATGACTCATTTACCCTCTTAAATGATATAAATTATAATTAGGTGATATGTCATACACAAGGATGTAATATGCAACAACTGGCTTGACGAAAAACAAGACTAGCTACATCTTAACAAGAAAACGACATCACGTCATAAGTGATTTTAAGTAATTTGTCTTTATTTCACATTACAATGACAATAAAATTTAAATTTTAACTTTTGTGCATGTTTATAGTCCACAATTTTGAAATTGTTAGTTTTCGGTCATATCATGATATTGATGACAAATACGCTATGCATGTCGTAGACTTTTGATTATGTCCATAAACTATAAAGAATCTTGTATACCTTATGTTTATTGATTTTGATTGGTATGCCACTATATCATATGTGTTTACATAATATTTTTCGTGTTACCTTACATTGCCGACATGATTTGCAAGAAACACCTTCAGTAGAAATCTTAATAACAACTGAAATGTATCTGCGCCGAAATGTATCTAGACGGATAACACATAAAAAAAACTTATCCTTAAAACCCTCTAAAATCTCCCATCAAGAAAATGGTTATTAGATTTTAACAATCCTAACTTTTGTTTATTGGTCGGGATTAATCTCAACTCAAAAAATGTTTACAGACACTTTTAAATTTGAGCTTATTTTTCTCCAACAATCTCTTACTAATTGAAAGTTAACTTCGTTAGTTTTTTGACGACGTTAACTGCTTATATGGCCAAAACATTAAGTAAAAAGTTAAAATCTATCATTGGATTCGAAAATCTGAAACTTATGCACCTTGAAAGCCGTCAATCTTCACCTTCTAATCTGAACCACTTGACTGGTTGGATGTGGATTTCAGGTGGCGATGGAGGCTAAACACCGGAAAATGAACTCGATGGAGGTTGGGTGGCTGTGGAGTTGAAAAATGGCGTAAAGTTGACTCCATTTCATCAAAAAAACTAACGGGGGTTAACTCTCAGTTAGTAAGAGATCGTTGAAAGAATATAAGTTCGAATTTGAGAATGTTTGTAAATATTTACCAAGTTGGGATTAATCTCGACCAATAAATGAAAGTTGGAATTATTATAATCCAATAACCTTTAAGAAAACTCAAAAACATTGCCATACCAAAATCACTTTTTTAATATTTAACCACTATTTTTTTCCTTTCTAATCTATATATGCATGTAGTACATGGGGCTCTATGTCAAGTTGGTTTTAGGAGTTCATGAGAACGAACGAATGCCCTGAAACTGCCCCTCACCTAGTGACGAGGAACTTGATAAACGTCCATGTGACTTTTCTTGGGCATGAAAAACACGTATTTATAATGTTCGCTGTTTTCTTAGAAAGTCATTTCTCAACACAAATGAATATCCTCTTGTTTTAGCTTTACTTCAAAGTTTTACTTAATTAGATAAAAATTACAAAAAGAACCTAAAACCAAAGGTATATATATCTCAGTTTGATCATAATCTTTCTAATTTTTTTATAATGAATTTAAATTTTAACACTACGGATTCGGTTTTAATGAAAACCATTGCTAAAGATTTAGCTTACGTGTTATACTAAAAACCATCAAAATCGGATCGTCTACACCACCAAAGCCCCATTACACCCTCCTTTGTTATCTAGTCCCTCCATTCTACCAAAGTTATATCAATCTCCGTTCTAACATTTTTGTTTTTAGTTTTAAAACAATTACATGATAAAAAAACATTTCATTTTACAACGCGGTTACTAGATTCATTATCTTCTGAAGTGTCGATTCAAGCCAGTGCCAAAGCTACTCACGAAACGAAAAAAATATTTTATCTTGAATACAAATTGGTTTTCGTTAAAAGTATATTGGAATTTTGACCAAAAGAATATTTAAACCAGACACTGTATTTAGTTTTCTAAATAAAACAAACGAGCACAAGAATTAAAGAAAAGTCAAATTACATATTTAATGAGATATTATAAAACACAAAAAAGAAAAAAGAGAATAACAAATAAAAACATCAAACCGCACACGTGTCTTCGTTCTGTTGTGTAAGAGAGATGGCTCATGATCAGGAATCGTTTCACGAATAAAAAAGTATTTTTTAAAGAGTTCACAAGCGGCATGGTATTTTTCTTTTATTATTAACACCACCCTAATAGTGCCTCCTAGTCGCATCTTAGAGTGTTTGGGATACCCAATGGCCTTGAGGCTTGAGATAAATAGGATAAGAAGTTATTTTCCAAGTCATTTTTAATAATTATCTTACTAAAATAAAATACTAGGTGACACTTACGTTTATATCATTGACTCATTCTCTAAGGCCATAATCATCACTATGTTTGATTGTCTTTCCAACATGACTTTTCCATTTTCCTTCCACAAATAAAAGCACAAATATCTTGTCACTATTTTGACTAAACTGCCCCTAAAAATTGTCTTTTGCCAACATTTTTGTTTTATAAACAATCATACTATGATATTTTCTAATAGCATTATAGGCTTATAGCAATCATACTCTGATATTTTGTAAGTTCATTTCATATAATTTGATTTCACCAGTCAATCATTTTCAAAAATAAGAAAAGTTGAACTCACTGATTCAATGATTAAAATTAAGACGGTGCTACAATTTAAATAATACAGGTTAGCAAGACTGAAAAAGTTGATTTTAGTGCCTTAATAGATTAATTTAAATTAAAAGGATGACACGACTATTAATATAAAAAGTTACAAATAATTGGAAAAGGTAAAAACAAAATCAACATCCATTGTTACTTTATTAAGTTAAAACTGATTCGATAAACTTTAAACTCAAATATACTTTAATATTATTTCAAATGATATTGCAAAATCAAGAATTGTAATATTTTTTTATCTAAGTATGTTATTGACATATATTTAATAAAAATGATGATATAAAACGTTATAGCCTTATCTCATAACACTACAAGGAACAAGAGCTATAGAGGCGATAAAAGTTGTCGCTATAGCATGTGTAAGTCGTCGCTACAGGCTATAGTTTTCAAGAAGTGTAAGACGCTGCTAAATAGTTCTCAAAAAGTCCCAAGTTTTTTCCTCCACCGTGCCAAATTATATGCAACAATAATTCGTAGCAAAACCAAGAATTTGTCAAAGAGAAATGAAGGGCTATAGGAAGGACTTGTTAAAGCCCTCACCCCGTATAAGCGATTCTTGTCGTCACTATGACCTTCTTTTCTTGTAGTGTGATTCATTTTACAACCTCACAATTGTTGTTTCCTTGGGTTTTTCGTATGTGTGCTGAACAATCCTTACATTGTAAGCAATGTTTTTATGTGGTATTCTAATCTTCGAGCGTCTTTGAAAAGCTAGAAAATTAGCAACACATGACCTTACAAACAGTTTTATATTAGTCTGTTCAAAGTTTATCCTCATAAACCATCCCAAAAATCTTTCATTCTTATGTATGTTCGGAGTTTCATCTCTCCCTCACACAAAACTTGGCATCCTCCCCCACATGTGGTCCATAGCCACAAACGGCAACCTCCCTCTTCCCTCACCACATCTGTAGCCTCCTCTTTTTCCCTCCCACGTCTGTCATTCCGAAAGCCATATACCCCAAGTACAAAGAGTCTTATGAGTAGATATTTTATCATTTTGATCATACAAAAACACGTATTTTACACAAACCTTAATGTTGAAAGAAAACCCGATTAAATGCTTTTAGAAATGAAATTTACAATAACTCGTAAAAACGTTTACTATTTATATTCATCTTTCCTAATAGATTTCAAATAGATAATACATATAATTTCTTAATCATATAATGCCTATTGATTTGGCCACAAATAATTAAAGTACTCACAGTCCATTTTTTATATGTCTGTGAGTACGTTCTATATTATAAAGAATGGTTATAAGTGGTTGTGAGTTGAGGATAGAGAACATGTTACTGTTTATTTCTATATTTGATAAAACACTGTTCATCTTTATTATTTTTTTAATATTTATTGAAGTGATTATGAGTGGAAGAGAAAAAAAATATAATGATAAATGTATAAAATATATTATTTAATTAAAAAAAAGAAAAAAAATTAATTATTTTTAGTGTAATCAGATACACGAAGATTAAGGGTGGATTGTGAATGGTCTTACAAAAGCAAATATACAACCAAACAAGACGCAACATAAAGCCTTCATCTTCTTCCTTCAATCATTCTTCAGTCAACCAACGGAAACCTGCAACTATCGTATCATGTGAGTGTGTTCCCCATAGCCTTTAAGGTTCCATTTATTCTTCTTCAGCTCCCACTAAAGCTCCACCATTGTATTACACCCATAAATTATGCTTACAAAATACTCCTTTACATTGCATTTAATCACTCCAAAAAGGCTTTTTTGGCGCCAAAATCACACACCCACTTCGCACACATCGGAGTAAAGGGTTAAATCATGGAGCTTTTGCTCAACGTATTGCTCAATTTCTCTTTCTCATTCTTCTTGCTGGTTAACTCGGTGTTGACTCGGGTGGTGCCACTGAGTTCCCGAGTTGAACGAGCCGCGTTATTCGATCTCCGAGCCTCTTTAGGAATAGGAGCCGAACACTGGTCAAGAAGGTCCGAACCATGCACCAATTGGACCGGGGTCCAGTGCGTCAACGGTCGAGTCACCGGCGTAAATTTGTACGGTTTACGACGAACTAGGGTTGGGCGTCGGAACCCTAGGTTCGATATTGATTCTTTGGTGAATTGTAGTCGATTAGTGTCGTTTAATTCCTCTGGGTTTTATCTCCCGGGGTCAATACCCTCATGGTTAGGGCTAAACCTTAGTGCACTCCAGGTGCTCGACCTTAGGTCTAGCTCAGTTTCAGGCCCAATTCCTCAATCAATCGGTGGTTTGAATCAGCTTAATAGTTTACTGCTTTCGGATAATGATCTTACTGGGAGAATCCCTGATTCTTTGAGTCAGCTTTGGTCATTATCGATCTTGAATCTGTCGTATAACATGCTTACAGGATCCATACCCTCTGTGTTTTCAGCTATGACCAGTCTTACAGTTCTTGATTTGTCGTCGAATTCGTTGTCTGGGCCGATTCCGCCTGAGTTTGGTTTGCTTTTGGGTTTGAGGTTCTTGAATCTTTTCAACAATAGTCTTGCTTCTTCTGTGCCTGTGCAGCTTGCAAATCTTTCGCGGTTGGTTGAGCTTGATCTTGGGTTAAATTCGTTGGTTGGGTCGTTACCTAGGGAGTTAGGACGGTTAGCAAGATTGAGGAGGTTGTTGATTGGGAATAATCATTTGGGTGGTGAGTTTCCTAGTGACTTGATGATGAACATGCGAGATATCGTCTTTCTTGATGTGTCTAGTAATAACTTTACTGGTAGTCTTTCGGATGTCACGGTATTTCCCAATGCTTCTGGTGTTACCTTAAACTTCTCGAACAATAAGTTCTATGGGAACTTGAGTTCAAATCTTCCAAATGTTGAGTTGATTGATCTCTCGAACAATTATCTTCAGCGTGTAGAGGTTCGTACCGGAAATAGTACTTTGTTATCAAGAAACTGCTTTCCTCGACTCTCGGATCAAAGGAGTTTGAGTGATTGTGAAACGTTCTATGTTATGAACGGTCTTCCTTTTGATGGAAGTTCCATAGTGCCTGCGCAACCTCCAGTCTCAAAAAAGAGCAGAAAGCCTTTGAGAATTGTGTTGGCGGGAGTTCTTGGTGGTGTTGGTGTTATTGTAATTATATTTATAATATTGGTTTTAATGTTAAAAATATGTAATAAGAAAAGTGCAAGCCAAAGAAGCGCAAACGTAGAACCTGTTCAAGAAGATGGAAACGTGAATGATCAAGATAGTTTAGTTGATATTGTAAGCTTCACGGACTCATTTACATATGAGCAAATGCTGCAAGCTACAACTGGTTTCAGTGATACAAACCTTATGAAGCATGGGCATAGTGGAGACATCTTTTCTGGGAGATTAGAAGATGGATCTGATGTGGTTATTAAGAGAATTGATATGCGAACCTCAACAAAAGATTGTTACATGTCGGAATTGAAGTTGTACAGTAAGGGTATGCACACCAGATTGGTACCCCTTTTGGGACATTGTTTAGAACATGAAACTGAAAAGCTCATGGTGTACAAGTACATGCCAAATGGAGATTTATCGAATTCTTTATACAGATCTACGAGTTTGGAAGATGATGGTTTGCAGTCGTTGGATTGGATCACAAGGTTAAAAATTGCTATAGGAGCTGCTGAAGGGTTAGCATACTTGCATCATGAATGCAATCCTCCCCTTGTCCATAGGTAATTAAAAACTTAACTTTCAGTTATTGTTATTAATACTATACAAATAGCCTTGGTTTCTTGCTGGTTGATGAGAATTTGGGTCATTCATTTCTCTTAATTTCTGATTTACAGAGATGTTCAAGCAAGCAGTATCCTACTTGATGATAATTATGATGCACGCCTTGGAAGCTTGAGTGAAGTTTGTGCTCAAGAAGTCGATAGCAATCAGAATGTTATCACAAAGCTGCTGCGAATTTCATCGTGAGTATTATTTCTTCTGTTCTATAAGTTTAAACTAAAGGGAATTCAATATTCTGTTATTAGTTCTCTTCTATGAGGATTGGGCAGAGTTTACTTTTGAACATGTCGATTTGGGCTGTGCTTTATCTCAACTGATCTGATTAAAAAAATACGTTCCCCGATTATCATTGTAGTAATATTGCTTTCATAAATATAATTAACAGATTAGTTATTTAAGCAAACATTTGAAAAACGGATGCAAGTGTTTGCTACTTTGCTCATCAACCCAACCTTGTCTGGGCCGTCTCAACCCATTCTAAAAACAACCCGCTTACTCATCTAGACATGTTACTCAACCCACCCATCTTGCCACTTCTAGGTTTAAACATTAGCATTGACATGATACCCAGACTTTGTCTCGTTACAGTAATCATGTAGCAATTAATGTTAAAGAAATAAACGATTGATAAACATGTTAACAACCACAACCGCTTTATGGACTCGTGTACTATGAATGTCAATCTTGCTGTTAAGTGCTTGATCTTTACTTAGAAACTTTCACCTGCCTATTATTTTGCAGTACATTATCTTATTACACATTTTCTTTTATCATATATGGTTATTATTACCACAATCTTTTTCATACAACATACTTATACCTTTCTCTTCTTCTTTGTGGATGTGCAGGAGCTCAGAATCAACACCTTCCGGTATGTCAACATCATTATACCATCAACTACTTTTGTATTACTCTCTGCTTCCTCTATATAACTTTTAGTTAAGTTGAAACTTAAGTTTTTTGTTATATTTTAAACAAACAGGATCGCCAGCTCCTAGTTGTGCTTATGATGTATACTGTTTTGGAAAAGTTTTACTCTTGCTGGTAACGGGTAAACTTGGAATCAGCAATCCAGAAGACACATCCACAAAAGAATGGCTTGACCAAACTTTGACTTTGATCAACAACTATGACAAAAATTCGGTATCCAAATTTGTTGATCAATCTCTAGTTATAGATGAAGACTTAGTGGACGAGGTATGGGCTGTAGCCATAGTGGCTAAGTCTTGCCTAAATCCAAAGCCATCAAAACGCCCGCAAATGACACATATCTTGAAAGCATTGGAAAATCCTTTTCGGGTTGTAAGGGAAGAAGACTTCAGTGCTGAATTATTAAAAAACAATTCGTCAAAAACATCATGAAGTGCTGCTTTGTTTAGTAACTGGAGGCAGAGCTTTTCAGGGAGCACAAATAGTCAAAGTCAAACAAACAAAGATGGTAACAGTGGTACAAAGCTTTCTGTGAGAGATAACTCCCAGGGAAGTGGTAGTGTGTTACAGATGACAGGATTATCCAGTGAGATTTTCCCGCGATCTATAGATATTAGCCATGTGAAGAGATGCGATGAAACTAGATGATGAAATGCGGTTAAAATGGTCTTGAAATTTCGACACACTTCGTCTTGGTTTACATGTTGAGGGGATTGGATCCGCGGTGTGAGGTGAATATTATATAAATTCATTGGTTTGAAGCCAAATTCTTTTATGGTTCTGAGATTGTGCTTGTTATAGTTCCAGATCCATAAGTGTAAATTTCAGAGTGTAACTTTGTGACATATGTTATTGTTGTAATGTAATGTCTGTACCTTCAATATTCAAGAAAAAAATTTAAATATTTGATCTCACAAATAACATCGAATGCTCATTGGAAGCATCATTCCAAATTTAAATTGTTGATTATATGTCATTCGCCTTCTTGGATATTTAACCAGTTATTTTTTTACTATGTAATCCGACAAGATAAGGAACATAATTTGCTTTGGAGATTGGCCCAGATTACTTACGAATAACTCTAGAAAGAATAGGCTTTACCGCTTTAGACACTTTAATTCTACCGGAGTGCAAGTATCTCGTTAGTATTATCAGATTATGAATAAAACCGGGAGCTAGCTTTGATGGTCGTAAAGTCAGATCATCTACACAAATAGATTATGTTTATTTTATCTATCGTCGTTTTATTTATATAAGCTCCAGTAAAACAAAGCAATGTAGGACAGATTAATAGAAATAATGATTTAGTTATTTAGTTTTTATCATGTCTTTAGTTTGGGACTAATCAGACCAATATTGAACCAATTTAAATATAAATTTTTTTATTTGGATACAGTTGGGTTTTAGTCTTTTCGACTAGTGAACGCTTCTTAGTTTGATCAATCTTTATCGTTTCAACTATTCAATGGGTGTTAATGTGAGGCTAGCCCACTTAGTGAAGGTTATGCTTTTCAAAATAAAAAGTTTTAGTTTCAAACTCAACCATAATATATATTTGTTTGATTTCATTTATATAATACTAATTATCTATTTACTTATACATTAAGATTTGTACCTTATTTTTATATAAATTGTATATCACTTTGTTTTTTCTTTACTTTTTTATTTTTAACCCTATAGTTTGTCTTTTACATTTAACCTTAATATCTTTTTTATTTTCAACTTTAATCTCATATACTTTTCATCTTTTACAATTTTTTGTTTTACGTCTCAGTCTAAAATTTTCGAGTTAACATACATGCACATGCGTATGTGGTTTAATGTTTTAACATCTATATTTTTTTTTGTTTCACAACTGCGTTGTGTAATACACTTCGTTCTAATTTATACACATTAACACGTCGCAACGCATATGCATGGGTTAAAGTTTTTACTTTCTATTTTTCGTTCGATTTTATTTATTTTGTTTTACGATTTTTTCTGGTGTTGATGGTTGCTAGCGACGGTGTGACATTGATGTTATTTGACATAGTTTTACGCCCCCACCGCATCGCGTGGGGTTAAATACTAGTTTAAAAATAAAACTACATTAAATTTGTCGTTAAAAAATATTGAACGGTTGATATGTAAAGTTTGTATAGTGTAGGGGGCGTAATTACAATTTTTCAACAGAGGAACTCCTTTCTTAAAATAATATTAATCCAATAACTTACACCACCACCGGAAAAGATGTCACTACCGTCAATCTCCACCCTTATCTCCTCCACCACCGTCGTCACCACCGTCACCACCACCGCACTCCCCCAAAATCTCCCAAAATCGCCACCACTGTCAAACACCACCACCACCCGCAGAGAGGCCGCCGGTGGCGTCATTCTAACATCCTTAGCCTCACTCATCCCCTTCCTCCGTCAACCACCCAGCGCCACCGCATTCTCCGTCGGAATCTGTACGGAATCAATTATTCATTAATTACGATTTACATCTTTACATTTCTTCAATAAGCTTCGGATTAAGACTTGTTATCATTGATTTCATGTGATAATTGTTGAACTTTCTCAGCAGGACCGAAGGATTGGTTGAGAGATCAGAAGAAGAAGGCGGCGAAGTATCTGTTAGCTCCGATTGATGCATCTCGCAACAGCCTCCAATCTGCATATAACTTAATCAGTACTTTTTGATTACGCTAATTAGCATTACAATACACTACTTCGGGTTGAATTTCTTCGTTATTGATTAGATTGAAGTTCGATTTGATTTGCAGCAGGTGCCGGAGAGTCACCGGAGAAGGATTTGGAAGAGGTTCAACGACTGCTTATATCGGCTTCAAGAGATTGTATTCCTCAAGAGAGGAATTCGATCGTTACTTTTCAATCTAACACCGGTGTTGAGGTTTTCTTCCTTACCCTAATCCCTAGGAAAATTACCAAAATAAACGTTTGACGATCTGCGAGAATGAACATTTGACTTTTAGTTAGTTTTACGTGTTTTAAACCAATAACAAGTGTCAAATACCCCATTGCCGGCTAAGTCGGCTACACCTTAGCCGACCAATCATGGGCTTGGTCTATTATGATAGGCCTAACCGAACAGAATTCAACCGATTAGACGGTTTCAATTGATTTATTCTGTTTATTTGGTTCGGTTAGCTGATTAAACCGGTAATTATTCAGATAACCGAACCAAATTAACAAGATTTTGTGTGACCGTGAACCGAATTCGAAAAATGAGTTCACAATTCGGATATGGTTAGTAACCGCAGCGAAAACCAAATTCACAATTCTGTTCGGTTTTTTCGGTTACGGATACGATTCACTTTTCAGTTTAATTTTTGGTTGCGTTTTTTAGAGGCTGTGATACGTGTCATCTCCCCGTTCAATTTCGTATGGACCAGCCAATGATTAGGTCCGGCACTAGTTAAGCCGTGTCAGCTACGTATTGGTTGAAAGTGGATAAATAGTGCTAAAAGTCAAATATACAGGTCGATCAAACGTTTATTTTGGTAATTTTCCCTAATCCCTTCATCGACAACCAAAGAATTAGAGGATGAACTGCAAGATGATTTCAATTTGCAGGTTTGTACATTCAAGCTGGTGTTGAAGAATGCAGCTTCATTACTAGATGATAAGGATCCAATAAAGTTGGATGCAGAGGCAAAGCTCAGTGATCTAGAAAGGTAGTTTACAGTTGTAGCTAATTGTATGTGTGAGTTGGTGTGGATCAGAAGATCATATACAAAATGAAGGAATTTGGGATTGAGAGAGTCGGGCAAACACGTCTGGCTAAGCAAGTGTGCTAACCATTGGATCAGATTCGTGTTCGTATCAATCACTTGTTCATACATATAACTTACACCATTGTTATATTCTCTGATTGCAGGTCTTTTAGTTCTCTCAATAGAGTGGTAAATGGAACTGTTCCTCAGCTTGTATCTGATAGGTACCCTTTTGTTATGGGTGTGAATTTATGATACAACATGAACCTAATATGAAATTCACAAAACATGGGTTCGGGTCAGTTTTTTGGTCGAACCCGCATACATGTTTAACTAAATGGGCCATGCTAGGTCAGCCTGATGGGTTAACTTGTTGACCCGTTAAGCCAGTTAGTTTTTTCTTTTTTCAAAATGCTTTTCATGCCATAAATAAAAGTGGGTGGGCATTTCATACCAAAACTCAAAAGTTAAAAAAGAGGAATTGACATAAGATTTTATAATTGAAATGTATTTGTTTTATATACATATCTTTTTGTTTTAAATTTGTAATTTTAAAGTATTAATATGCAAAAAAGATAAAAGATAAATCAAAATTGAGATTAAACACATCATGTTCGTGTCAACCTTTGGGTTTATTTGTTTGACATGATTTTCAGGTTTGTGTCGTGTTTAGTTCGGCCCGCCATCCCACAAACATGACTAGTTTAGCATACCTACCTTTAATTGAATCAAGCATCTAATAATATACCACATGCATTTCTTTGCTACAGACAGAAGGTGGCTGATGCATTGATGGATACCATATCTTCTCTTAACAATTTTGAGCAGGGGATTAAAGATTGCCTTGAAATTTGATTCATATCCTTCTTCATCATGTAAACTTGCAAGTGTCTGTTAATTGACCTCACTTGAATTTTGATGGTTTCATTCTTTAATAAAGTACCAAAATTAATGCCATTGCTATCTTCTTATTGCTTCTTTGAAGAATCACATGAATGTAAATAAATCCAAATAAATTATCTCGAAGTCTAGAGTTCCATCATATTGCTGCTTCAGCTCTATTGCAAAATCACTTGATCAGTTATAAAAAAAACTGATGGATCTTAAAAGTCAATCTGTAAATTGGACGGGTTCATCAGGCCTTAATGGTAGTGTAAGACTAAGGCAACAGAAGAACCCCAACAGCAAGCTACCGTGACAGGTCTTCCCTCTTAAAAAATTAGATTAATATGGAGCGGGTCGATGACCCATAAGAACAGATACTACACTTGATCTTAGTCAAAAGGCCGAGAAAGATATGATTGTTAAAGTACCAAACCCTTGATTATATACTCAACTCATCTCTCGCTTATTACTTCACTCACCCAATGTGGGATGCAAAGTTTTCAAGTTTCATACTTGACAGCCTTCCTGAATACCATCTATTTATGAAGCCCCATAAATGGTTATTAGAAGGAATTAGGAGAGAATTTCTTTGAGGTGGTGGCTGGGATGGAAAGAAGTTTCAGTGGGTGTCTTGAGATAACATCACGAGATCCAAAAGCCTTGACGGGTTAGGGTGGACAAACTTAGAACGCTTTATTTGACATTGCTTTTTAAATGTGGTGGTGAATCAAGAAGGAATCAAACTCTCTATAATTGCATTAGAGCATTACATAACATCAAACCTCATGATGATGCTAAATATGCACACAAAAAATATTCTCTTAGCACTTGGTACGCCATTAGTGTGTAACTTATGATCAAGTGGTATACAAGTTCCATCATCTAGCTGCCATCAATGCTCCTCAGCTGGTGAAGTTAGAGAACATGCCTTCTTCCGGTGTTTGTTCACCAAGTAACTATGGAGAAAGATTGATAACTGGTGCAGTGCGGGTGTAATACAGTGAAGAAGGATGATGATCTAAATGAGGTTATGATCTAATCTTGTTTCATGCTCATCGTCCCAAGGTTAGAAAGAATTTCTTCTATGTACTTTTTCATTCTGTCTTTTGGTTCACATGAAAGGCTAGAAATGATGTGGCATTCAACAAGTTTTATTCTTCTATTACAAAGATAACGGAGATCAGGCGTCATACTCCTTTAGATTGGTCTATTTGGCGATTTTCTCCCACGGTTATGCTTGTAGAGGATATGCATTTAGCATTGTCATGCATAAGTGTAGTTTGTTTTGTTCTACATTGTATCTAGTATTTTCTCGGCTTCCAGTTTACTGTCATTTTCAAAAAAGAGTAAAGGTGAGGGTTGATCGTTGACCTGGTCAAACCTTTAGTTAATTTTTTCAAAAAAAAAAAACTTAAGCTAAGCAAGGCGTGACCGCGTGGCCTTGTTTACGCTTCTGGTCCATATAAGAGTGTGCTAACCATTGGATCAGATTCATGTTCGTGTCAGTGTCACTTTGTATTTTTTGAATTTTGGATACATACAAGTTACACCAATGTTACATTCTCCTAGTGCAGATCTTTTAGTTCTCTTCATAAAGTGGTAAATGGAGTGAATTTCTGACAATACACGGATCTAAGACGAAATTATATTAAACTGCTTCGGGTCAGCTTTTGGTCGAACCCACAGATACTTTAGGTAAATGAGTCCTGTTTGGGTCAACTCAACATGTTCACGGGTTGGATGATTTAATCCATTGATTTAACTCTTTTAAGTTGTTTCATTGCTATAAATTAAAGTGGACAGGTATATTATGTCAAAGTTTTAAGTTATAAGAGGAATTTGGTATAAGATTTTATTATTTAAACGCAATTGTTTTATATACATTTGTAATTGTAAATTTGTAATTTTGAAGAAATAGTGCGAAAAAATAGAAATTGGGTTAAATGTGTCGTGTTCGTGTTGAGTTGAATGCGTCAACCTATCAAACATACAAGGATATAACATACATTTCTTTGCCGCAGACAGAAAGTGGCTGATGCACTGATGGATACCATATCTTCTCTTAACAATTTTGAGCAGGGGATTAAAGGTAGCCTTGAAGTTTGAATCATTTACTTCTTCATCATGTAAACCTGCAAGTTTGTGTTTAATTGACCTCACTTGAATTTGATGGTTTCATTCTATAATGAACTACCAAAATTGATTTCATCACACTTTCTTCTTATTGCTTTTATGAGTCACATGAGTGCAAATCTACATTTTATATCTCTGTTCATGAAAAACAGGTTCTTTGAAATAGTTTGGTGATAGCGAACCAGAATTCTGAGTTTCTTTTTTTGGATGATTCAGCTCTCTAATGCAAACACATCTGATCAGTGATAAAAATAATCTGCTAGATGTTAAACGCTCAACTGTAAATTGGAGGGGTGCACCAGGCCTTGGTGGTAGTGTAAGACCAAAGCGACACATGAAGAACCCCAGCAGCAAGCTACTGTAATGGGTCTTCCCCCTTAAAAAATAAGATTAATATCAAGTGGGTCGATGACCCGCATATCAAATATTAAACTGATAAGAACAGATACTACACCTGATCTTAGCCAAAAGGCCGAGAAAGGTATGATTGTTTCAGTCCAAGGCCCTTGCTTTTATACTCAATTATGTTCTTGTCTCTTATTTCACTCATCCGATGTGTGATGCAAAGATTTTTCCCGCTTTCTTCCTTGGTACACACTCACTAGTATCCACCTGATTTTGTAAAGACTTGTGGGTTGGAACATTATCTATAAAAGGCATGTTTCCGGCATGTTTGAGTTGGATTCATTATAGAACTGACTGTGTTGTAATGTCTGTTTATTGATGCTGGAAAAATCGAAACTTATGAGATGAGCTCTTGGATTTAGAAGACCTGGAGCAAATGATCAGATAATTCACTTTTCATTCTGCAGATGATAGTTGGAGATGGGCTAGAGACTCGTCGAGACAATTCTCAGTCAAGTCAATGTGGAAATTAATGGTAGAATCGTTTTTATCGGTGTCTGCTCTGTGAAACTTTATGTGGACAACGTGGGTTCCCTTGAAAGTTTCTTGTTTTGCTTGGGGAATTCTCCAAAACCAGTTCCATCATCTATGCTCCTTGGCTGAAGAAGTTAGAGAACATATCTTTTTTCAGTGTTTGTTCACCAAGGATTACGGGGAAAGATTGATCACTGGTGCGGATGTAATATAGAGAAGAAGGATGATATCTAAATGAGGTTATGATCTATTTCGTTTCATGCTCTTCATCTAAGGTTAGAAAGGATTTCTTCTATGCTCTTTCATGTGCGGTCTTTTGGTTCATATGGAAGGCTAGAAATGATGTGACAAGTCCAGTCCATTGGCTTCAAAGATAATAGAGGAGATCTAGTAATTTGTTCCTTTGGATCTCTTTTCGATCAAGGCTTCACACTCCGTTAAATTGGTCTACTTGGTGTTTTAATCCCATGTCATACTTACTACTATGGTTTTATTTATATGATCTTGTATTGCTTTTAATATTATTATTGTGTGTCGTGTTCGTGTTGAGTTGGACCCACCAAGCTATCAAACATTAAAATAGTTTCTCAAAGTGCTTCTGAATCAAACATGTAATAATATAACATACATCTTTTTGCTACAGACAGAAGGTGGCTGATGCACAGATGGATACCATATCTTCTATTAACAATTTTGAGCAGGCGATTAAAAATTGCCTTGAAATTTGAATCATTTACTTCTACATCATGTAAACCTGCAAATGTGTTTATTCTTTTAATTAAGTACTAATTTGATTTTATCAATTACTGTCTTCTTATTGCTTCTTACAAAAATCACATGACAAAACAGCAAAGTGTTAGAAGTTTGAAGTTTAACTGTAAATTGGAGGGGTGTGCCAGGTTTTGATGGTAGTGTAAGACCAAGGCAACACATGAAGAACCCTAGTAGCAAGCTACTATGACGGGTCTTCCCCCTTAAAAATTTAAATTAATATCGAGTGAGTCGATGACTCACATATCAGATATTAAACTAATAAAAATAGATACTACACTTGATCTTAGCCAAAAGGCCGAGAAAGGTGTGCTTACTCTAGTCTTGTGCCCTTGCTTTTATGCTCAACTCCCCCCTTGTCTCTTACCTCACTCAACCGATGTGGGATGTAATGGTTGTAAGTTCCATACTTGACGGCCTTTCTATTTACTATTTTTTCATGTTTAAAGCCGCATAAATGGTTATTAAATCTCAAGAAGGAATTAGGAGAAAATTTCTTTGGGGCGGTGGCTGGTTTAAAACTAATATTTAGTGATCAGAAGATCAAACACAAAATCAAAGGAATTTGGGACTTGAGAGAGTCGGGCAAACAGCGTATGGTGTTTGCCAACATGTCTGGCTCAGCGAGGCGTGACCTCTTAATCTTATATGCTTATGGTCCATATACGAGGGTGCTAATCATTGGATTAGATTCGTGTTCGTATCAGTCACTTGTTCATACATAAAAGTTACACCATTGTTACATTCTCTTATGGAGTGGAAATGGAACTGCTCCATAGCTTGTATTTGATAGGCCCTATGTTATGGTTGTGAATTTATGACACAATCTGCACCTAACATGAAATTCACGGGTTAAATGAGTTTGGTTTTTGGTTGAACCCGCGAAAACATTTTTCTAAATGAGTTGTGTTAGGTCTAACTTGACGGGTTTGTAGGTTGAGCCGTGAACAAAAAACATAGTTTAAGTAATTTTGTATTTAAAAGGTTTACTATTATACTTAGCTTATTTTGAAAGACTTTCTTAGCTATAAAAACCAAATCCTTATTACAAAGATAAAGGTATTTTTTGATTAAAAACCTATTATGAAACAAAATTTTGAACTTATAGAAAATAATCATCGATCAAACACACACATAATCCACAATATATAAATAAAGTACAACAAGATACATAATTGGAACTATATGTGAGGATTACAACGTTTTTATTTTATTCTTTGGTCGGAGCTCTCATAAACAAACTGTTAACAAACAAACGTGTAACCTACAAATATTCTTGTTGTAGTTGTTTCTGCACATTCTAATTATTTTCAAACAAATTTGAAGTAGTCAACTGATATAACGAGGTCAAGAAAATGGCAGAATTGACATGCTGTGAGGCGGAATTCTTGTTGTATCTGTTGGTGATCGTCGGTCTGGTAGCGTTTGCAGGGCTGATGGCGGGTCTCACCCTCGGGCTCATGTCCCTTGGACTCGTCGACCTCGAAGTACTAATCAAGTCCGGACGCCCTCGAGATCGCATGCATGCTTGTAAGTTCCAATATTTTATTGCTACAATTCGACATGAATATGGTGAGATTTATGGTAACTTCATGTCTCTCGAGTCAAACTACTATTGTCTGTTTTGTCAACAAGAAGCTCGCGGATTTGTTTTTGTCTGTGGGAGTGAAAACTTTTTAGAGCTCACCCTCGGGTGACAGAGTGAAAATTTTCCCATTCAATTTCCGTGAAGTTTTCCTCTCATATACAGCCAATGCATCCAAAATGCTTTGGTGGTATTTGAGACGACATATTCGTTATGAACTCACTATCTCTATTCTCTGCTGTCCACATCATATGTGGAACTTTCCTTAAGTGTTACATAGTTGCATTATATTTCTTGGAGAGTGACACATAGGGATGAACTTTTTGCATCGAATACCAACACCGTACAAAACAATTACGGTGTACTAGTATTTGATTTTGACTAATTTCGGTATTGGTACTACACGATATCGGAACCTATAAAAACCAAAATTAGTTTTTTTAAATTTATCATTTTAATACAATTTCATGACATTTTGAATTCTTTAATATTCCAAGTTCAAGATTACGAATGTTTTTGATACACTTCTGAGAAATTATCTCATGTTTTGAGTATTATGGTTTCATGATTACGAATGTATTTGGTACAATTGTGGGACGTTTTGGATTATCTAGTTTAAAAAATAAAGGAAAAATTCAAAGCTGTAAAGTACTGAAATCCTGGTACCGAACAGACAATCTTGATAGGTATTCAGTATGTGTATTACTTAATTTTCAGGTATTT
Source organism: Flaveria sonorensis (assembly GCA_025506505.1). Classification (NCBI taxonomy): domain Eukaryota; kingdom Viridiplantae; phylum Streptophyta; class Magnoliopsida; order Asterales; family Asteraceae; genus Flaveria; species Flaveria sonorensis. The sequence goes on along the minus strand of CM046439.1, from coordinate 44,354,828 downwards.
TTAGTAACGGTTAGGTACCAAGCTCACCTCTAGTTACACACATTCATATATACATATCTTCATGTGTTTATGTCACTAATATCTTGTTGGCAGCTAAAATATTCCCAGTGGTAAAGAATCAACATCTACTTCTTTGTACACTCTTAATCAGCAATTCTTTAGCAATGGAGGTCTGTGCAACTTGCTGCAGGTACTTGATCATCATGTTTGTCGTTTGCATCGCGTAATAATCTTGATAAACTCGTTCCTGTAGTCTCTTCCGATATTCCTCGACAAACTCGTTCCATCATGGGCTGCAGTTCTGATATCTGTAACACTAATTCTAATGTTTGGAGAGGTTAATAAATCATAACCATTAATATTACATAGTTCTTGTTTTGTTTTTTGATTGTCTGTGCTTATATACATCCACTATATTACTTATAGATACTACCACACGCGGTTTGCACGCGATATGGCTTGATTGTTGGAGCCACAGTGGCGCCTTTTGTCAGTCTCCTACTATGGTTGCTCTTCCCCATTGCTTATCCTATCAGCAAGGTATTTTTCAAGCTTCTTACAGTTTTATCGCGCGTAAGTATTTCATATTTGTGTACAAAATATGTTATATTTCGTAATTCGTCTTGTATTTGTGTTTAGGTTCTAGATTGGATGCTGGGCAAGGGGCGCACCGCCCTTCTGCGCAGAGCAGAGTTAAAAACCTTTGTCGATTTTCATGGAGATGAGGTAGCCTAAAGTTTAACAAAGTTTAAACAACTGATGACAGTTAAGAAATAACCATTTAAGAATTAAACTATTATATGTGACAACATTTATGTGCTGTTAGGCTAAAAAAGGCGGAGACTTGACTCGCAATGAGACTACAATAATAGCTGGAGCGCTTGAATTGACCGAAAAAACTGCAAAGGATGCAATGACCCCTATATCAAAGGCATTTACCCTTGATCTAGATGGAACTCTTACTTTGTGGGTTCTTCTAATGATTTTCGTGTTGTATAAAAGTTTTATTACAGTTTCTTTGTGAATTCACTTGCTTTCTTGTGGCTGCAGGGATACCTTAAATACAATTATGGCCATGGGTCATAGCAGAGTTCCTGTTTACTGTGGAGACCGGACGAATATTATTGGAGTTATCGTGGTATATATATGTGTGTGTGTGCGTGTATTTTTTAAAAACATGTGATTGAATTGTGATAAACTTTGGTAGAAGGTGTTTCAAATAGTAAATAGGGTGATCAACTTGGAAATCGGTACCATTATTTGAGCTTTCATCTGTGGTTATCGCGTGCAGGTTAAGGATCTCTTGACACTTGATCCGGATGACGCAGTTCCTATAAGAAAGTTGCTATTAAGGAAAGTTCCAAGGTACATATCTAAACATAGATACCCATTTGACTTAGAGAATTAAAAGAAAAAAGATCCTATCTTTGGAGGAAAATTGCTATATTTCTCAATGAGAAAAACCATTACATCAGTTGAAAATCTATATTTGGCATATGTTACCAAATCTTAGAAAATAAAAAATAACAGCATAAAATCAAATTACTAAATAAACGTGTGAATTAATGGAATCCATGATTCACGTGTCATCAAAATCAAAACAAGTCGATCAATATCACAAAAGTTGACGTAATCCCACAAAAATCAGAGCTCCAGATAAGGGAAATTAGGTCCAAAATTGCACAAACCATTTACAATGTTTGTCACAATGTTGGGCTCGTATGCCATATCCATCCATATTTTACAGTTCTCATAACTCCAGACAGATCAAAAGTTATGTTTGTTTTAAGTTGGACCCTTTTCTAGCCCACTTGCTTTTATCCGGTTGCTCCATATACAAATTTGTCAATTCTTGTATTAGCTTTGTATCACCATTAAACTATGCTAATTCTATTAAATAAACATGTGATAGATCACATTTTGTATCATGCTGCAGAAATTTGTGATTGATCATATTGTGTGTACACCTTTTAGGGTTGAAGACAACATGCCTCTTTATGATATATTAAACGAATTCCAAAAGGGGCATAGTCATATGGCTGTTGTGTACAAAGATCTCAACAAGAAGACAAACACAGTGAAAAAGTTCAAGGATACGGAGAGTAAGATGGCGTATCTAATATTAACATTCGTCGGTTTTTATAGAAAGATGTTTATATTTTAAGTGATTTTCAGAAACTCAATATGTCACAAACAAATCGACATCATATGATGCTCAATGTGCTTTGATGGAGAGTGATGAAGATCAACACGCAAAGAGAAGTCCACCTTCAACTCATGCTTCTGAGAAGAGGCATAGAGGCTGTTCATTTTGCACACTGGATTTGAACAACAATCCCATTCCCAAACATCCATCAAATGAAATTGTTGTCGGTGTGATCACTAGGGAAGATGTCATAGAAGAGCTTCTTCAGGTATACTGATAATATGTTAAGAACTATGCGAATTATATACTGATAATATGTTGTTATAGAAAGATCCTAAAATAATATGGGTTCTGAAATGAACGCGCTCTTAAGTCACATGAGAGCACGCGATCTATAATTAACTTCCTTCTTCATTTGAATTGAAGATAAACACTATATACTTTGTGCTTACTTTCAGGAGGAGATATTGGATGAAACTGATGTGTATGTAAACATCCCACAACAGGTTAGATTAACTAGTTCCTTTTTGAAAAAGTAGACTTATTTAGCGAAAATATTCAAAACTTAATCGCGTATTGACTAACCCGAAAATATTGGTTTTGATGTAGAATAAGGATCAACATGGATTCATCACAAGAGAACCTTCTTTATGCCCACCCTTCTCCTCTCCCACCAGTTTATGGTTCAGGTGCTGCAGTAAAATAATAATGTTTGTAGCTTTACATAAATATTCTTCATTCTTTGGAGATCACTTCAAGGGTTCAATTTGTTCCTACACCATAAAGCTTTTGGATTGAAGTTTGAGAAGTAGAACTTGATAGGGGTGCAATTTGTGGTAGGATTTAACTAGAAGGAGTTATGTTCATAGCTTACGTTTATTTATTTATGAGAAAATTATGAAGGTAATCAGTTTTACAGTGGCTCGCATATTAATGTTATTTCTATAAAATACATGTTTAGGTCTGTTGTGAATTTCAGTCTCTATATCATACGTGAATCTATTGTCGCGTATCAGATTTCTATCGCGTGTTATACTTTCTCTTAGCTAAGTGCATGTATACTATGTGGTCCATATTTGTTGTAATGCACCTTTTTTCTACCATTATTCCCATAGTTCCTAACTTATTGCTTAAATATATATAATTATCAACTTTTAAAACTTATAAGAAATTCTATTATAAACATCAGATATGGATTCAATATAGTTCATGTTATACACCCGAGTCAAAATTATGTAAGAGTTTATCTATTTGAAGAGGGATCCTTAATTATAAATAGAAAATAAAGATACGTACAGCAACCCATTTATATGAAGATAACATAATAACATCTTTCATCATAAGTTTCAAACATTCGACTAATACGTCATAATGTTTCATAGTATGAATTCGTATAAGTCTAGAGGCGTGGGAACACCGCGCCGGTCATTTTAACTACTTCATTAGGCAAGCTGAATTATTTGAATTTGTCATGGGTGGGCATAGGTTCACTAACATGTCACCTAGCGGTTCAAAGTTGAGTAAATTGGATAGGTTTTGGTCTGCGCAAGGTTCAGAGACGCTTGGCCAGAAGCCTCCGTTGTGGCTTTGCCTCGTAAATATTCTGACCACTGTCCTATTCTGTTGAAACCTTTAGCTATGGATTTCGAGCCTATTCCTTTCAAATGCTTTGATACATGGCTTGAGAGGTCTGGCTTTATAGAGGTTGTATGTAAGGCATATAGTGGGTCTGTTGTATATGGGCCACCTGACAAAAGGTTTATGCTCAAACTTAAAGGAATTAAGGACGCTATAAAACAGTGGAGGAGACAAATAAATATACATAGACCGGATGTCTGTTTCTCTGGTATTGTCAGGCTGTCGTCGGATGCGGCAATATCTTTGGTAGCTTCCTTCTCTATTGCTGAGATTAAAGAAGCCGTGTGGGATAGTGGCGGAGACAAGGCACCCGGGCCTGACGGTTTTAATTGTAACTTCATCAAGGCATTTTGGCATTTATTTGAAAATGATATTAAGGAAATCATGGATTTTTATCATCATGGTGGTGAGATTAGCATTGGTTGTAATGCGTCATTTATTGTGTTGATTCCAAAAGTTTTAGATCCGCGCTCAATGGCAGATTATAGACCAATTAGTTTGCTTGGCTGTTTAAACAAAATCTTCTCAAAGGTGTTGGCAAATCGGCTAAAAAAAGTAATTCCATCGGTGGTTATCGGACAACAATCTGCATTTATTAATGGAAGAAATATCCTTGAAAGGCCACTTATTGTAAGTGAAATCATTGCTTGGTTAAAATCAACTATGCTTAAAGCTTTTATGTTCAAAGTGGATTTTGAGAAGGCCTATATGGTTAATTGGGCATTCTTAGATCGAATTATGTCGCAAATGGGTTTCCCAGATATGTGAAGGAAATGGATATTTAACTGCCTATCATCGGCTTGTGCGTCGGCGATTCTTAATGGCTTCCCTACAAAAGAATTTGATGCATCCAGGGGTCTTCGACAAGGCGACCCCCTCTCCCCGTTTTTATTTATTAAAGTCATGGAGGCTTTTCATTTCATGTTTGCCAAGGCTGAAAATCTTGGTATTTTTGATGGGATTCGTCTCCCGTACAACGGCCCCCAAATTTCACATTTATTATATGCCGATGATGCTTTGATAATGGGGGAGTGGTCATCATCAAATGCGAAAAATCTGAACAGGATGTTGCGTCTCTTCCATTTAGCTTCAGGTTTAAAGATTAACTATGATAAGAGTAGTATATTTGGAATTGATGGTGAGCATCAGGAGCTGAATTTGCTGGCGACTCAACTCGCTATAAGATTGGATATTTTCCTTTCAAATATCTTGGGGTCCCAATTGGTTTAAATATGAGGCGGGGGAGTGCTTGGAAACTGATTGTGGAAAAGATTAAAGCTTGTCTATCATCATGGAAAGCCAATAGCCTATCATTTGGTGGTAGGCTTACTTTGGTAAAGGCGGTTCTAAGTAGTATTCCCTTGTATTATCTTTCTCTATTTAAAGCACCGGTACAGGTGATCAACAAAATAGAGGGCATAAGACGGGATTTCCTCTGGGGTGGTTCAGAGACGAGATCTAAAATTAAATGGGTCGCTTGGAAAAAGGTGGTTGCACCGAAACAACTGGGTGGGCTTGGAGTTTCGAGTATTAAAGACTCGAACGTGGCTCTTTTAGCTAAGTGGCATTGGAGATTCAAGAAAGATCATAATGCTTGTTGGGTGTCGGTAATCAAAGCAATACATCACCAACCGCGAAAACAAAGCTTTATTCCCTCAAAAGCATCGGTTCACGGAATATGAAAAGGAATTGTTGACATTAATAAGGAGTTCCATAAGGAGAACATTGATCTCCAATTACTCATAAAAACTTATGTCGGTGATGGTGAAAAAAATTCCTTTTGGTTTGACAATTGGTGTGGTTATGGCCCATTGCAAAATCTATTTCCTGATTTATATTTAGTGTAGGCATACAAGTCATGTAAAGTCAAAGATAGAATGGTGCTCTCTAATTCAGCTCCGATTCTAAACTGGGATTGGAAATACGCACCAGTCTCCGATGTCGAGCGCGTTCAGTTGCAAGCAGTCAATGCCATAGTCGATGGGTTTCAAGCACAAATAGGAGAGGACAATTGGGTATGGATGGGCGATGAATCAGGTGAGTTTTCAGTTAAATCTCTTAGAAAAATATTAGAATTCAACCTTATCTCTTAATATTCGGTTACGCATGAATGACTTTCATGGGGCCCACTAAAGATAAATTGCTTTGTTTGGAGATTGAGGATGGATAAAATTCCATCTAAGGAGAATCTGCTAGAGGAGTGTCTCTGGTCTCATCGAAGTGCGCCCTATGTGATAGCTCTACAGAAAACGCCGATCACCTATTTTTATCATGCCCATTCTCGAAACAAGTATGGGAATTGGTATTACCGTGGGTTAGATTGAGCTTCGCAGATCTTGATAGTATATCAGATTTGCTTGTGGCTCCATTCTCTTTGCCGGCTCCTTCAAGCCACAAAAAAAAGTCTATGGGGTCATAATGGCAACGATATGGTTAGTATGGCAGGCGAGAAATGAAAAGTTGTTTCAAGGCAAACACCCTTCAGTGCTTTGAGTTTGTGGCTAAAACATAGAGCCCGAATGAAGGAGTTGGAGTGGCGCTCATGGTGTAATTTTTCATTTTCAAATTTCCCGTTGTAATTGTTTTTTTTCGTGGTCGCCTTAGCATCTTGCTAGCGACTTTCCACTGTTTTGTTTTTGTTTTATTTTAATGCACAAATTCTTTTGCCGTTAAAAAAAAAAAGGCTACCCTTCCACATGGTTTCCGTTGGTGATTCAAAAATTTTAAGAAAAAAGTTTTTTTTTTATAAATTCTCTGTAAATACCCCATTTTATTTATCATTTTTCTCACATATACCTATACAATCAAATAACTTTCTACCAAAAAGTTCTCTAGTCTTTATCTTTTTATTCTACACCATGTATCCTTTTTTATGGTTTTTTATTAATGTTATTTTTTAAATTTAAGGAAACTTTATTATTTTAAGTGTTGTTAAAAATATAGATGCTAATGATTAAAAAAGATAATAAAATATAAGTCACTAATACCAACTCATTACATCCCTTAATAAATGTGAGTATAACCGTATACCATGTCTAGGGTTGTTCATAAAGTTCGCAGCTTACTTGAAATCGGCTATCTACCTCGGCTCGATTTGTAAACGAGCCGAGCCCGAGTCAAGGCTAGCTCGGCTCGTGTCTCGCTCATTAGATAACTCATTAGATCACTCATTAGCTCGTCTGAATTAAAACCTAATTTATAAATTGTATTTATCATCGATCAAAATTATGGCGTACATTATGTAAATTGAACATATACATGATTATTTTGACATTTTCTAATGAGAAACTAAGCATAAAACTATAAAAATATGATTATCGTCCTTGCGATACCAATATTATACAATTGTTTCAACGAGTTAAGATAAAAAAAAATATTAAGAATTTTATATTATGTTTATGTATATACGGATATGTATAAAAATAAAAAAAAATTAAAAAATTAAATAAGTTGGCTCGCGAGCCGGCTCGACTTGTTTATAAACGAAACGATCCAGAGCTCATAATTTGAGCTCGTTAAAATAAATGAGCCGAGCCCTAGCCCATCCGGGCTCGGGTCGTTTACAAACCTCAACCTAGATGACGCATACATTACGAGACTTTTTGTTCACATTTATTAGTCTATTACGGATGCCGGATGTTTTCCAATGTGTACATGCAATTAAAATACTTGTGGTGGCATCTGTATTGTTTTTTCTGATGACTTGTCATTTATTTTATGTTTATTAATACTTATTGTTATATATCTATTACAATGAAAGACAGTTTTGTATGAACACTTAACACAATTTTAAACATTTTAATTTTAGTTTTTCTGTTTTTATTTTTTATTAAATAATTATATTAACTACTAATGATATTATTTTTTTTTTCAAATTAAGCATAATTTTTAATCAATTAAGGAAATGGTCTTTTTTGTAAATGTATTTTTTAAACAAAACTTGACAAAATAATAAGTTTTCCTAAAACACTAATATTTTTATTTAAATACAAATATTTTTAAATTGTTGTATTTTAAAAATAATTTTTTATAAACCAAAATAATTAAAATTTAAAGTTATGAAAAAAATTATAAAAATGTCATTATTGTAATTTGGAACAAAATGTTAAACTAAAAAATTGAAGAAAAACAAAAAATGTTAAAAAAGTTAAGAAAATGAGATCATTATTTTATTAATTATAGTTCTTACTTATACATAATTTCGATGATATTTTATCTCAAATATAATTTTATAATTTATAAATTTATAACTAACTATTTAATATTTTATTTATTCCCGTTTAATAATATATGAAATACTAACCTAGTTAATATATATATAAATAAACTTTAATGTGGTACAAACTTTTTTAAAATTAAATGCAGAACGAGTGAATGTCAATCTCTTTGACTACCCAAGAGATAAGTCTAATTTTGATATATATTCTTACACTTCTATATTTATATCTCTTCACCCTCTCACTCACTCTCCTTTTTTCTCTCTTACAGGATGAGTACACCAACACCTTTTTAGTCCAATTACGTCTGGTAAAAACCAAATTAATACTATAGATACGATTAACATTTTAGAAAACCGTAACCAATCAGCCAAAATAAGTTAATGTTACTCATTCATATTTAGAATAAAAGCTTATTATGAAATAATCAAGAGTTCATTTTTTTTAAGAAAACGATGTAAAGTTGTGCTATTTACATATCTATAACAACATTCAAGCACACAAAGACTCTTGAACGTATAATAATATGTTACAAGGGCACGTATGAACTTAAGTTTATGCGAACCATAGTTATAGGCATCATTTTATAATCAATAGAATCAATGAAACATTTTGTATTTTGTCCCAAAATTACTATGTAAGTTTTAAATTTTAATTTATATTTGATGCAAATATGGGTCACCATGATGGTTCATTTGTTCCTAAGAATATAACTAAAAAATCTGAATAAGAATATAAAGATACGTTTTTTATTATCTATTTTTGTCGCTTACTTTAAAAACAAAAAATACTATATAAAAAGGGCTCAACTAGAATCAAAAGCATAAACAAATCATTCAAAAGAGACCAAAATCCTCAGAAATCAAACCCAATTATTTTCATTCATCATATTCTTGATCAAACCTTATAAATTAATCAAGAAACAATAATCTTTCAATCAACCAAACCAAAATATGAATCAAAATTACCTTTTTGTAACCCAATGGTTTTCTAGCTGCTTTTTCTGGGCTTGCTTTTTCTTCTGCTTCTTCTTGGTTGATCTTGAGTAGTAGTAGTTGTTGCAGTAGATGAAGATTTTGCTTCTACTTTGACCACTTCTTCATTTGACTTTTGTTTCTTTGACTCATGTTCTTCATCTGAATCTTGTTGACTTTCTTCTTTCGAGTCTTTGACTTCTTCTTTCTTCTCAACAATCTTTCTTGGTCTACCTCTTTTTCTTGGACTAATTTGCTCTCCAATTGGTGATGATGATTCTGCTATTGCTACTGTTATTTCCTTTGTTTTCTTGGGTATCTTCTTCTTCCCCATCTTACAAATCTTTGATTCAAAATCAAATCATTGATCTTTAAAAATTCATAAGTACCCAAGATGAAAGATTCAATCTTTTTGAATACCCACTTGTAAAAATCAAACAAGAATCAAATTGAAACTTTGATTGAAATCTTGAAGATCTTGAACACAAGTACCAAAGATGAAAGATTCAATCTTTTTGAATACCCACTTGTGAAAATCAAACAAGAATCAATTTGACATAAAAAGGTTCAATCTTTGATTGAAATCTTGAAGATCTTGAACTTGTGAACATGCATGTGGAGTAAAGCAATGATGGTTTGAAGTTGGAGTTGGAGGAGAAGATGAAGTTGAAAGAAATGATATATGATAAAGTGGAGATAGTGAGAAGACTCATACTGCCCCATCCTTGGTCTATATTTAGTGTTTCTTTTGCTTTAACTTTTTCTGTCTCTATAAAATTTTAATAATAGTCCGTACACTTTGTTTGTATTAGTATGAGTTAGGGTGTGTAATTCACGGGTCGATCCGGTTAAGACCCGCGAACTGATTCGTGAAAACATAGACCGACTGGTGTATGGGTTAGCAATTCCGATTTTAAATGGATTGTTTTTGAACACCAAAAATATAAAAAAATGTTTTACTAACATATAATAGAAGTACTCAAATCAATAAACTTTTAGTCAGTTATAAATGAATACTATTACACGATACACATAAATTACCTCATAAAGGGGTTATGACGACAGCTAATGAACAGTTTGTATTTTAATATGGTATCAATTTGTCTATGTTACAATAACGAATCTAAGAAACAAATCCATTGATTGGTTTTGTTTATATTTTTAAGTTTCATTTTTCTCTCGATAAAAAGCACGAGTCTAAAAAATATTTGCGGTCCGAACCACTATATTATGTTGAACCGACCTGTTTAACTCGGTTTGGTCCGGCCCGAACCGTATGCAAATGGTCCGGTTCTCGGTTCTTTATATAAACCACTTATCGATTTCGGGTCAAGGGCGGGTCGGTCCGGTTCGATTCGGTTCTGACCCGTTGCTCACCCCTAATTATGAGCCATCTATGTTTTGTGTATATGCATATGCAACCCTTGAACTGGGTGGGTGTTTTCTAAGCGTCCCCTAAAATTCTCAGTTTAGAATTGTTTTAGGGTTATGTTTGCCGGCTGGTGTGTTGAAGTTGACAAAAAAACAGAAAGGTTTATAAGAATCGTAATACAACATGAAAAAGATAATTATGTCCCAAAACTAGACACGTGTATTTAAAAGTTGGCATGAATATGACCACTTCTTGAAAAAATTACATGTTAATACTCTAAACTTATGAATTTGAAACACAAAATATAAATATGCATTAAACAACCATATCTAAACCATAAAATATGATATTTATTTCTCTTTTTTATCTTCTAATATTTCGTGTAAAATATTCAATCATTTTTAGATAATATAAAATATTTTTAACTAATAATAAACACGTGTGAATAAAAGCCTAAAAGGCTAAAAGTATTCTGGAGTTCTCTTTGAAACTGAATCAAGCGTAAACTAATTATACTTACATTAATGAGTTTATGATTGGTTTTTGTTGTATAATACACTCTTAATCTCCTCTCGTCAAATTCATGATACTACAGATCTATGTACATATTAAATTTGTTGGTTGGTGGCTACTCACATACTTAAAGTTATTATATGTTCTATCAAGTTTAACTTTTTTTTTAAACGATAAATATGCGAACGTGTTTCGCAGGATAGATGGTATTTTAATTGAGCCCATCTATCTGTATTTCAGTCGGGACGCACCCAATCCCCTCAGGAGGATACCCATTGCTGATGAAATCTCCTGGCTCAACTCTGAACATTTTGCTCAGAGTGAAACTTGAATCTATGACCTTTTAATATTTACATGTCACGAGTATTTTATATTAAGCAGTTAAGCTAATGATCATACACTTATCATTTTTACTCATGCTTTTATATTTCTTTTAGGTTTTTTTTTGTCCAATCACTTTTTGACACCTGATACATTCATAGTTTTTATGTTTTTTTTCTTATAAAATTTAAAATATAAAGTTTTATAAAATTGTAGATATACAATTGCGGCGACTCTTTATTTTTATAAATATTTCAGTGTAAATTTCGTTCAAAACGGATTGCAGCTAATAAAATATAAATCATTGAAGCAAACATAAATTTCATTCAAAGTCGATTCATGGTTTCGACTTTTTATAATTTCTTTTTATTTTCCTAACGCACAACTTCTAAATTACGATACTTTATCTAAAAATATAATATTTTATAAAATTAGAATTCGTCGTCATGACATGCTGATGTTCATCAACATTCCAACGTTATCATTTTTTGTTTATGAAGGCATAGTTGAGGATAGTTCTTGACAAATGCATAAACCAAAAGGATAGTTGACTAACATAACATAAGAGATGGTTCAAATCCGGTTAAATGAGAGTTTTTCCGGTGTTAAGTTTTCTTCTTGACTGTATTCCCGGGTGAGTAAGTACTGAAACATCAATATCCGTATGGACTACCGACATATCGTCTTAAAAGAACTTACTCGAATATCAAAGGTAGTTTTAAAACTCGTTTAGAAAATATATATATATATATATATATATATATATATATATATATATATATATATATATATATATATATATATATAAACCAGAAGGACGAATGCATAAATTATAAAGGGGTGAGAGTAGTCAGTGTCTCAGAATGACAATTCTGTTGACGCCTCGCGGTGCTTCGACTCCGTACAGCTGTAGCTGAGTTGGCGCACCATTATCACCTACGTGCGTCTCTACGTACTCTCCTCTGTTCTCCTTTCTCAGCCGTAAGATTTCATGCAATTTGCATACACTAGTTTGGGATGTTTTGATCGTACGGTGTCTAAATGAGTATGACGTACGAGATGCTGCAGTGATTGGACCATGTGATTCAGTCTGACCCTCGGTCAGCGTACTCGTGAGAAAGTGGACCTCAATACTCATCCTTTTTCTTTCTTTCTTGTTTATTTATTTATTTAGTTTCTTTTTTATAACCAAATAAACCTGATATCTAAACATCCATAATTATAAATTAATCCTCGGAATTTTGTACGCGTCGTATAGCTCTATATACGTCATATAGGGGGGTTGTATAGCCTTATTATAAAACGTATAACCCATCTAACAGCCCTTGAATTTTCACTTGTATTCAGTGTCGAATGTTATATAAGGGGTTTAACTCTCTGACAACTCCTACTGAATTTTCATCGTTTTCAGTTCTCGTCAATCATATACGCTAGGTATAAAGCTATACGAGACATATAGGGGAGTTTCGATTTATAGTAGTGCATTTTTTAATATTATGACCCTGACTAAAACAGTATACAAATTTCTGAAGGGTCCCCTTAGTATTTATTAATACACCATCACGGTTAACGGTAAGTTGGTGTCACCTATACAGTTATTAACATGAAACCATCAATTGTATGTATGTATACCATAAGTGGGGTCTAAAGTGGGTCTTAAGATTTATTAAGTTGTTATTATCAGTTGAATGTTTATGAACATATAAAATAATTTAGATTTGTGTCAAAAGATAATGTAAACTTTAAGAAAGAGAAAATTTCCAACAAAACTTTAAATAATCTGGTTGTGATCTAGCAGCAAATGCATTACAAAACTGCTTCTTGATATCCCAGTACTTACATGAGGTGTTGGGTTACAATCCATCAATTAATCAATACATTGTTATGGTTTTGTAATTTTAAGCTCATAAATTAAGCTAGTTTTCTTAGGTTTCTAGTTTATTTCTTATATATTGAAGGTTCCTATTTGTTATAACTAAACTAAATATTAACTTGCAAGTGAGCTTTTTGGCGTTTGTCTAGTGCATTTTCAGAGAATAGTTTTATATTGGTTTGACAAAGAGGAGGTGAAAATGTGAAATATGACTACAGGAGAAGTGCAGAATATGTGATTCAAATGATATCAGGTTTTTTATTGTTATCTTTAAAAGAGTATTTATATTTTATTATTTATTATTATTCATATAATTATATTAAAAATTATTATTAATTTTTATTTTTTAATTAAATAATATTTTTTATATTTTTATCATTATTTTTTATTCATCCTTTACTCATAACCATTTAAAATATATTAAAACATTGTAGGAGTTTGAACAGTGTTTCCTCAAAACGCAAAATGAATAATAATATTTTCTCTCTTATTTACTCACAATTACTTATAACTATACCATATAATATAGGAAATATACTCCTATTAATTTAAGAAATGGGTAGTGAATGCTTTAATTACACTAAAAATTACTATTTTTTTCTTTTTTCTTCTCAATTAAATAACAATTTTAATACTTTTATAATTATCTTTTCTCTCTCCTTCACTCACAATCATTTTCAAAAATATTAAAATTTTTATAGGAGTTAGTGATTCCCCAAATATACAGATGAACAATAACTTTTTATTATCCTCCACTAACAACTACTTACAACCATTTTCTAAAATATATATATAAAAAAAGAACTCACATAAATATAAGAAACCTACTATGAATGCTCTAAAACCTATCAATTGCCACATGTTAATAAAAATTAGAAATTAGGATACAAAGATGGCTTTGTTGGTTGTGAGAGTCTGAGAGAGGCAGCTTGAGCACGTACTTACGTGGCTACGCTGTTTTAGAGTCACCATTACAATTGTAATGTATCAAAAGAGTGAAAACATAATTAATGTGTAAAACTATAGATTGAACTTTATTTTTTTTTCCACTGACATACCTTTTATCATAGATGTACTCTATATTTAAAATTATCACACTTCATAGTATTTAAAACCAGAACCGTATGTAAAATTATACACGTATGTCCTTGTAGATGTCGAACACTTATTCGGGAAATTCTAGTAAGCTTGAACAAGGGTGTTCAAAATTATACCCAAATTATACCCCATGTGTTCGTTTTATTTGATCCCAAGAAAAATTATGAAACTTTATGTGGCTTTGAAGAAATTTAAAGCTATTTGGATTTATGTGTTTCTTGCTTCTATTGTTTACATGTTGCATATGAATGTATGTATGTAGTTTCATTGCAAAATACAAATTCAAGTCTGCAAAGAAATTGCCCAAATAGTGTGTTGATGTATTGCACACCACTTGTTTGTATAAATGTAAGTTCATCTAATATCACATTATCTTTCCACATGGTACTATTTTAGTTTTCTGCTTCATAATATGAAATTTTTCATAATTTTGAAACTCCAAATAGCAATTGTGGGTTCATTGATTAATCAAAAGTTCATATTATGTGTGTTTTTTCTGGGATTCCTTTACAAATTCAGTTCTAGATGTTTTTGATGGTTCTTTCCATGAGAGTTTAGCCCTTGTAAACATGGAGATAGATATGAATGAATCTGTAAGGTGGCTGATCATGTGTCTTAGTTTAGCCCTTGTAAACGCCTATTATGTTGGTTTGATACACGCGTGTTCTACTTTAGGATTAGCAATTTCATGCTTGATGGATACACACCTAAATATCCATTCTTAACTGTATGCCTTCGAACCTTGATAGTGTTCTTGAAGTGGATGGTACAAGATGTTCCATGCGATCAGAGGGTAGTTCTTGTCGTCTAAGAAGAAACCAAGTAGACAACATTTGAAAAAGCTACCTTCATGAGTACATACAATATTCGGTCGTCTAGTAGTTTGAAATTCAAGGTTTTTGATGGTGAAGATGTTATTCTCTCAGGGCTTTAGAGATATAATGAAAAAGAACACGGATTTTGGAAATGAAGTATGAATTGTGAATCGATGATCTATGATAATAATGGGTTTACGAAGGGTAAGCAAACAGTAGTATGTGATTCAATGCCGCCAATGATTAAGGTTTATTTGTAGGATAGTATTCAGAGACACCAATTATTTTGACTAAAACATTGTAGATTATCTCATGAAGAAACAAAATATAAAAGGGTTGGAAGATTCAATCCCCTGAGTATGAGACCACAAAATCTCGTAAAGAAGTTGCATCTCGGCCTGATCTTCAAGTAGCCATTTAAATCCAAGCTCGTATCAGTTTAGTTAATCAACCTTATTTTTATGTTAAAAACATTAGATGTAGTCTTAGAAACTTGAAAATATAATTATATAATCTTTTGTCGCTCTGCGGATGACAGGATATAAAGATTATAGTTATAAACCTGAAAATGAAAACTATCTTCTAAATGAGCTAGACAGAATAAGCGAAAGGTGAAGATGGTGCGCTCTCATGGTGCAACGTTGGTGTTAGGGTCGGGGTTGAAGTCTTTTTGTTCGGACATACCAATGTACCACCATAAACTTTAGAAGACGCTTTTGGTAATACCTTTTTTTATTTATTATATATGAAATAGTGTAGAAAATTACTTATTTTGTCATAAGATTTATAATACCAAACCAAGGATCCTGATATGATGTTCACCTAAATGTTCGGCGTTAGGTTGTAGAAAGTTAGAACCTTATGGTCGATTATCAGGAGAAAAAAATTATTTGTTTCCATAGTAACCTTAGTATTTCTGCAATTAAGGAATTCTGTAAATAAGGATTAGGAGATATTTTAGGTATTATTCCGGTTGATTGGATAAAGATGTATTAAAATTGAGTTTCTTTGGGCAAGACGGCGAACTATATTGGTCGTTATCAATTGAGGTGACAATTTCGGTCTATCTACTTATGGTCGGTTTATTTAGGTTGGATTTTATCTCAATAACATCAGTTTAAAAGATACAAAGAAAAGTGATCGGATTGAAAATCACTCAAAGTTTATTTTTGATGCATATAATTTTATTCAAGGATTTAAAATTTTTTGATGATATTATTGCTTTATAACCATAATAAATTGCTAGATTATTTATAGGAAAAATGAAAAGCAAAAGTTGCGGGTCAACTCGACCCGTGATAAAACAATCCGTTCAACCTGTGACCCAACTCGCCTGTCTTGCCACCTCTAATTATTAGTAACTTCCATTAATTAAACTTGTTGAGGTCCTAGATGGCAAATCAGTATCGCTTCGGTTCTAACTTTTGACACAATAGCTAGGTACTTTAAACCGATTACAAAGTTCGGTTATGAAGAGTAGAAGTATAATACTTAACCACATATATAGCGAATAATTAAGCAAAACTCAAGAAAACGATCAAAATGATCCTCTCGTGTCTCGTCTAGCCGTGTTAGACCATTGTTAGCATTCTGCTGTCTCTGACTCTTGTGCAGCATTCCCATTAGTCTTTTGGTCCAAACCCCAGTATTTAGCGGTTTTAACATCATCCTGAACCATTAATCTCGAAAATTCTTCATGGTCATACTTCATAGTAGCCTTTCCCCCAAACTCGATTGGGAGATTATCGACATCAAAACACGATTGCATGATCTCAACACTCTCTTTATTCTTCGTGTACACAAATTTCACCTTCTGGAAAGTTTTTGGATCCAAGAAGTACTTAACAATCTGCATGTTGCATGTTGGTAATCATGTTGTTAAACTTTTGGTCATGTTCATAAACCGTAACAACAGAAAATACAAAGTACAAACCTTCCAAAATGCTTCAAAAATCCGCGGGGGGCTGTAGAGAAACGCCACAGCTAGCCTTTGTGGATAGTGGTTCTGCAGTATGCTGATCGTTTCTCGGGCTGTTTTGACCGGCACGTTGGTGCTGAACGACCATCCGGTGAAATCTATCATCCACACCATTTCTTCCTGTCCTTCTGGAAGATTAAGTATCGCGTTTTCTATCAGGTATACCAAATGCCTTAGTTGGTTATCCATTCCTGTTGTGTTCTGCAATCGTTCGCTTTGTTAATCTTTTCGCTAATCAAAGAAGAATATTAGAACATAGAAGCTCGGTTTATTAAATCACCTGTAGTCCAGGTCTCATTATCAAAACAGTTCGTCCAAAACGATCGCGAAAATTTGATCTAAACACTTTTCCAGTTTCGCCTTCGAGAGCAATCTCATGCCAGCGGATTTCTTCTGGCTTGTAGGTCGATCTCCACGCGAGCGTTTCTTCCAACATCTTTTTCGCTTTCTCTACGTTCCAGTTTCGGGCTTCCAGATATCGTTTTAAGCATGCATCAGTGCAGTATTGTAAGCTGCGCCCAGATAGGGGACCAATAGCTGATTTAAGCTCATTAATCTGCAACCATAGATTCAACAATGAGTTCATAATGGATGGATACAAGTCTCATTCACTTACTTATGCAACAATCGTATTCGGTTCAAATAACAGGTCTAATCACTAAAGAGACACTGGTATAGCGGTACAAGGTGTGTAAGAAATGTGTCACTCCTCGTGCGGTTGAGAGTTCAAATCTTATGATGGATAAATGTGTAGATTTAAAAACAAGATTATAGAACGTTTGAATTAGTTGCTCCAGAGAAAAAAGACATGGTCTAATATGCAATGCAAATCCTTAAGAATAATATATAATTTGTTTTATAATAAAAAGATTGAGATATTAACATAAAAAGTGAGACCCGGTTGAAAAAAAAATGTATGGATAATCGTAAAACCAAATGCTTTTAAAGTTTGTCTTTAGAAATAAAGAATATTTTAAAACCGACTTAAAAGAAGTGTAAATTATCTTAGTAGCAAAGTTTACAACTTAGTAATTACCTTAGACTCGGGATGCAACTCATGATGCTCCTGTTCTTGTTGTCGACGAGACCCACGATGCCGAAACATGGACATGATGAATGTTTCCGCTACAAATAGATAACAAAATCACCTACAAGAACCATGATAACTTGATAAGCAAGATGTCATAAATTTTGAATCGATCAACGTACCAATTGAGTACAAAGAATGATATAAATTCAATTCAATTGTACTTTAAAACGGTAATACCTAACACAAACACCCAACAATAACAACAAAAGAACACAACGTATGAATTTATTATATGTAATTTAGGATTTTAATACTAAATTCCTGCAATGATCACGTGGAAGAGAAAGTTGTAGGAAGGTGGAAATGTAAACCGAAATTGACCAATGACTGCATAAACAACGTGGAAAAATATAATAATTGGAAAACTTTTTTTATGGTCTTAATAATAACGACTAAAATAAAAGTTAAAAAAATGATATTAAAACAAATTAGTTTTTGTAGATTTTTTTTGAACGGCAAATGTGCAACCCTGTTTCGAATGATAGATGTTATTTTAATCGTGCCCATCTATCCGTTTCCCAACCTGGACTGCACCTCTAACCCCTCAGAAGGCAATCCATCGCTAAAAAAATCTTCTGACTTAACTCTAAGTATTTTGTTCAACTCTAAATATTTTGTTCTAACCTTTTTGTTTAACGTTGACTATGACTATCAGAGATATTAGGTAAGAATGTAAGATGACTATCAAAACACCACATAAAGTTTCTTGCGTCCAATATGGTGTGAATCATTGACAAAAAAGAAAGAAACAAAGCTAAATGTCATGATCTTTTGAAATTTGTAATAGTTATTACTTTTTATTTAGTACTTTTATATTGCTTTGGTGGATTATTTGGTAGTTTGCACCGTTTTAGTCGTCATGGCATTTTATATATTATTTTTGATATTATTATCGCAACTAAGATTGTAATATGTTTTTCATTTGATTTTTTAATCCATAATAACCGTTTATTAGAAAATTCATGAGACGTCATCAATACTTTACTAGCCAACGGGATCAGATAAATCGTAACTTACGTTAAATAAATGATCTTTAGAAGGTAATGACAAGAAAATAATGGAATTAAAATTCGAACGCAAGAGATTTAAAAGTTTTCCATTTGACACTTCCATTTGAAACCTTTTTTTTCAATCCACAAAATAGAACATCAATGGGCCAAAATAATGCACCTATTTTTAACTCGTCAATGTTTAAAATTAGAATGTAAAAGTCTATAATGAATTAATAAATTATTTTTTTTATTTTTCAAGAAAAATTAAATTCGTCTCACTTAATTATATATTTGTTTTAATGTTATGCTTTATTAATCGTTGATTTTAATTTTGTACTAGTTTCTTTTAACCTTATGTAATCGTGTTAAAAATATAAATCGCACGATCATACAAACAAACCATAAATGATTTGACACCACCATCATCTTTAACGAATATGTCTGGATTATTATGTCAAGGCTGGTAAAACGGGTTTTATCGTGTTTAACAGATTAGATATAATACGATTAAAACATGTATCAAACATAAAAACGACTTGTTTAACCGTCTATATTTCATGTCTATAACTTTTTATACATTTTATGGACCAAAAAGGGGAATAATGGAGTCTAGCCTCCTCATTTTAATTACTTTTAAAAATATATAAATTCACATATTATACATTTTATTAAACAATTTTAATCATGTTATAAACAGATCAAAAATTACCAACATTTATGATTGTGTTATATTGTAAATTGTACTAGCTTTTCTTCCATAAAAAATTACCAACATTTATGGTTGTGTTATATTGTAAATTGTACTAGCTTTTCTAGTTTTCTTCCAACGGAATGTTATTTTTACAAAATATAACATTCCTCCTCTGTTAAATAAATCACGTCATCTTTTTACACTTTTATTCGAGAGGGGTATATTTAACCTGTCTTGTTATCATTCGACTTCACGACACTTATTGATGAACCAAGTTGTCACGAACCGCCAACCTAACCCCGATTCGAGTTCCCTGCCTGTATAATATAACTCATGGCCGCCGGACTTGACTTAATCTCAAAACACACACATGACACACACATATCATATATATTCAATATTCAATTAACGTATTATAATGGTTGCCGTCGTGATGCAATTTAATAACGAACTGAAAACGAATTAGAATTAAAAAAAAAAAAAAAAAAAAAAAAAAAAAAAAAAACTACAAAAGAATGAAATCACGAATCATGCATACTATGATGATCCCCTGTTTCTGAGTTTTTTCAATTGAATGACTTATTGATTTCACCATGGATGATATATCATCATGATCATTATCGAACACTAATTAACAGATCTTGAATAGCTAGAACCTTAGAATCAGATAAGAAACAGATGCTATATTCATGGTTTATGGAAACAGATTACCACACAAACACACAGATTGTTTAAACGAAAATCGTACCTCGAAAACCTTGATCAGTTGATTGCGGTAAACGGTAATTCGATCGGCTTACGAGCAGAAGAGGAGATTGTAGAGGAGAAATTTGATGTCTCTGTTGGTTATTTGGAGGACTTTTGATGCAGAGACAAGAGAAAGAGTTTCTTCTCTATTTATGAATGAAGAAGCGTTGAAAATTTTTATTTCCTTTTTCTAATTTTCGCCTTGTGTGTCTATATATATATTATATTATATTATATAAAATTCTTTTCATATGTTTATGGTATAAACTTAAATAAAAAATAAATGATAAATGAGTCGAACATGAGAATTGAGAAGAGTACCGCTTCAGAAATAGAACTCTTTATTATAAGTCAACATTAAGAGGCAACACTTTCAAGGACTTGTTTACATGACCAGCGCTAAGGTGCATTGGTTAAGCTACGGCTCAGGGCCCAAACTTGCAGGAGCCTGAATATTCTTGTTGGTATATACGTATCGGACGTCGATTAACATATTTTTAAGAAAAATTATAAAGTTATAGTAATTATATGTTCTAAAGAGTATAACTGGTGTTTGACTTGACTCTCATTTCGTGCGTAGGCCTTGAAGACTATCGTTTAGGGCGTAGGTCATGAAGGCTCTGGATCGCTTCGTAATTTGATATACGCAATCTTACCTTACAGTTGTGCAGGAGGTTGTTCCACGACGAGAACGCATGACTTAATGTCACAAAACAACAATGTTACTCGTTGCTTCAATGCTCACCTCCAGTAATTATTTCTAGTGGTGTCTAAAAAATTTAATAAATATGTTAAAACCTAATAGCATTGTTTAGAGGGGGCAAGACTAACCCAATTAAATTAATTAAGTTCAAAAAATAAAAATTATATCCAACGATTTTAACCCAATCGACTGTTGATCACGTCGAATCACAATAACCCCGTCAATAAGAGATTCAATTTTATTTGTCGACGGAGCATTTGAAATCATGGACAAACCCAGCTTATTTACATATATTAACTTTTACTAATTTACCATTTTTATTAAAATATAACATTAGTATTGTGATAAACAAAATAAAGTAGATTAACTTCTCATATATGGGTAAACCTACACACCTGACATCGTTCAACGTACAATTTAAACGATCATCTAGATAAATGACGTTTGTATTACGTAATTTAAAAGAAACCATTCTTCAAGTAGGTATAAGAAGTGACGTATGAAATCCATAATTCACAGAAATGAGAAAACCATAAATATGATCCATGTACGTATCTATGCATTTGCAGTTCAAGTATGTGGTTATGGACACATAAATTTTACCGGTTTTATCATATGCTGGTCTCTATATGCTCGAGAAACTTTTTTTCTGGATCAAATCACCAATGTCCTGATTTAACTCGTACTAAAAACCCAAAATTACTTCTAAAAATTCTACGAACCATGCTATTTTTAAGTGATTTTTATATATATCTCCTTCTTAAAACCTTAAATTACATATTTCTTCAAAGCATGACTTCAATTACGTATCTTTCCTTTCTAATTCATATACATCACATATTTATTAATTTCATTGAAATTAGCCTATAATCTATCAAATGATTATTTTATCTAACCAAGGAAGTTTACATATTGATGTTTTGTTATTATAATTGTTTAAAACTTTAACAATTATGTTTTGTATTTGGATATATAACTTTGATTATTGTTTTGAAATAAAGTTTTAAACTTCTGTATTTGGAGTTGTAGTTTTATTATGTTTATTGATATAGAAGAGTCGAACTTAAGAAATATGTGATTGGTGTTTTTAAGAACGGAAATATGTGAAAATAACTTAGTAAAAATATGGATATGATAATAATTTAATAATTAATTTTAATAAAATGGGTAAATATGAAATACATATGTTTTAAAAAGGAAAAACATGTAATTAATTTTTTAGGTACATATGTAATTAATGAGTTTAGGAAGGAAGGGGAGAGATACTAAAAAAAACCACATTGTTATGTGAAAATTAGAGAAACCCAATGAAACCGATCACATAATTTATATATTTTATCACTAACGTCTATATATATGTGTGTATATATATAGACAACGGTATGGGTCAAATAAAAATCGTAACATAGTTTTACATATACGTGAAACATAGGTTACGTATACGTAACCAATTTTCATTCGATATAGTGTTACGTGTACATAAGACTCTTCATTCTCGTATTTATGTTCAATACATATGTAAGAAATACTCGAGTAATCTTTTAACAATTAAAAGAACAAAAAAAATTATGAATTATGTTATTGGTTTTCTTTGTTTTCGTAAAACTATTGGTTTTCTTAAAAACCTCCTCTAAACATGTGAATGCCCATTTTTTAAATTAGATTTGTTAAAGTTGGATTGCGTTATTTGTTTTGGCGGTTAATTGATTTATGAGTTATGACAATGGAGACATTATATTTTTTTATTTGTTGAAAACTTATTATTATAAATTTATTAATATGTGCTTATTTATCAATATTTTATTTAATTCTAAATGTCTTGATATTCAACTTTTAATGTACAGTTATAACTCTCCACTCGTCGCGACAGAAAAATATGACTAGTTAAATAAGAGATAAGCTGTAACATGCTCAAAAGGTTAGAAATGTGTTTTATATTGATGGTAAAAATAGTATAAAGTTTAATAAGAAGAAATGAAGTTATATAAAACTTTAAAAAAAATTTTACTACCTGATGATAACATGTGTGTAAATTCTTTAATGAAAAGTAAAAGAGCTACTAACATCATCAATTATTTGTGGTTAACATCAATAAACATTAAATAAAACTGTTAAAAATATAGAATAAAAAATAATAATCACGTCGATTAATTATATAAATTATACGTGTATGTGTGTGTATTAGTATATGTTTTATTTATGAAAAGTAATATATGATACAAGACTTATTATGATCTAAATTATAGATTTTATGTGAGATCATATTCTTTTTCCTTGGAGCTTAACAAATTGGATTGCATCATTGTATTGTGGAATCTATAGAAGCATAAGGGATCAATGTGTTTATCATGGAATCTGAAGGAGCATAAGAGATCACTGTGTTTATCGATTGACACATGGATAACACTATACTAATAACTAAAGAACACTCTTATCTTTGGGTTAATTGTTCATTATTTAATAACTACCATCTTTTAGTTTTTAAGAGTAAATAGAATAGTTATTAGTATGACACAAATTTCCTTTAAGTTATATCACATATTAGAAGTCATAAAACAAGTATATTAACATTTATAATATGTATTTCATTAAAAAGTACATTAAATATATAAGAAATTTTGATGGGTAGGTTGAGAAATTTGGGTTGCTCACAAGTATCCAACAAAAATTACTGTAAACAAGCAATTGTACATATTTGAACCCATGACCTATTACTAGCAACACAGACATGATGCACTAATAACTAGACAAATGGAAATGGTTATGTTAAATTGTGATAGTTATATTTTTCAGGGATAATCTTATAGAATAGTAATTATATTTTTTAAGTGTTGTATTTAAGTCATTTCAAGGTTTTTTATATTTAAAATCGTTCAACTTTCAATAGGTATTCTATTTCTATGTAATATTTTTATAATTTTTAATCTTTTTTAAAATTAAGTTAGGCAAACGAAACATATATATATATATATATATATATATATATATATATATATATATATATATATACTATTTAGTGATTATTTTTGTCCAATCTAACATTCTTGGAACTTTGTTATTACGTTATGAATTTTTTTTCTTCGCTATTACTTTCTAATTCAAATTAATTATAATTTTTTTTTCATTTATTAGTAACCAAAATTCATATGTGTTTTATTTGTCTAATTTAATTCTATAAAATTTAAACATTTATAAAATTATAATAAAGGATTGAAACATTAGTGAAAGTTGAGTGACTTTATAAAGAAAAAAAGTTTAAATGACTTGAACAATTGAAAAACTTAATTACTATTATGTGAAGTTTTCTCCGATTTTATCAGTGTCTAGTGCACAAAATATACGAGATCACTTGAATTTCAGACGCAAAAAATATATATTTAATTTTTCATCGGGTATGTTACTCTCTGTATGTATTTATGTCCATGTGTATGTTTGTGCATGCATGAAAGTTAGGTTTATAAGAGAGAAAATAAACCGAAACTCTAAATATTGTGTTATTTATTCATTAATTCATCTTATATAATTTATTGAACAAATCAAAACATGTGTTTTGATCTCCAAATCTTCAAATAATATTGAATAATATTAAAGTTGCGTACAAACTAATTTTTGTGTGTAGCATATATCCTCCCCAGCTCACTATACACGTTTATGCACTATACTTACGTGAGTGAGTGAGTGAATTTCACTGTCTTTTATATTCTGCTTGTTGTTTAAATGATTAACAGATTAAAAGAATATATATATTAGTATATTATTATACTTAAAAAAAGTGTGATAGTGAATAGTATAATTTTATGTTTTATAAATGAAGGAAAAGAGTTTCTTTCTTTGAATTTTGATTCTGCTTGTTGTTTAAATGATTAATAGTTATAGTTAAAAGAACATATATTAGTATATATACTTAATAAAGAGTGTGATAGATGAACAGTATAATTTTATGTTTTATAAACGAACATATATTAGTATAATTTTATGTTTAAATGAACAGTATAATTTTATGTTTTATAAACGAAGGAAGAAAACCTTTCTTTCTATAATTTGAATTTTGATCGTAAAGTATTTTTTACAATAATTATCATGTAGCTCCCTTAAAAATAATCAAACTTATAGTATAAAAATTATTTTTAAAAATTAATGATAAAACTTGTATAATTTAAAGTTTAGTAATAAAATTTCTTTTACTCTTTTAATTTTAATAAGAATTATGAAAATAATTCAAACCACTTTTATGAACATATATTTGATTTAAATTTTAATTGAAACGCATATGTACAAATCATCAAAACTAATCCATGGTTTTGTTTTTATATAAAGTACGTGTTGCAGTTTATCATTCACATTCTATAAGATTTCAAATACACTGTTGTGAATCCAAGGATCGTTCAAGAATTATCAGAATTGATTTAAACAAGTATTGATCGCGGAATTATTAATACTTGGTATTTAGTCTATTAATAATACTAAAATCAACCAATCAAACAAATAAAATAAGAATAATCAAATCGAGAGAACTCAATAATATTGATCGTAATGCTTTCTTGTTGCTATTGATGTTGCTGATCTTGAATACAATGATTCAGATAATGATTACTGATGATTCTAATGATTCTCAACTGTTGTTCTGTATAATCTATGTTGTTGATCTCGTATATATATATAGAGATCTAATTCTGTTCTATTGCTAGCTATTTTGTTGATATAATTAAGCTAATTAAACTTATCCAAATCCTCACCATGTTTATCGGCTTAGAAATTTGAGATTTACAACGAATCTAATATGAATAAAGTTTGTTGATGTGACGTGGAATATCCGCTTGAATAATACTTCTTCAATCGTCATTAATGTTGTTGTTGTTCTGCCACGTTGACTTGTTGACTTGATGTTGACTTCTGAGTTAATTAGTCTTCCGCAGGAATTTACTCTTCCGCAACAACTGTTGTACTATACTTGTTCTTGTGCTTCCGCAGGAGTTCTTGTCTTCCGCAGCAATTCCTCCTTCAGTAGCTTGTTCTTGTTCAGCTGAAGTTGTTCTTCCGCAGGAGATCCACGGATGTACACTTCATTTATGTTCCTAAGAACATCTACGGAAGAACACTTTATTCATCAACAGTTGTTCCAACACTTAGTCAATTTTCCAAATTGACATAGTTTAATGTTTCCTGTACATTCACACATACATTCTGAAATACATTATATCACAGATTAATATATATTATGAAGTGCAAAATAAATGTTATTTAATTCATAAACACAATTATAATCCAATATATTTATATTATATCATCAAGAACAATAATTACAATTATGATTACAAGAGTGATCTTTATCATCTAAACCTATACAAGAGATCTATCCCTAACAGTACTCCCCCTTAGGTTTAGACTCTAGTAATCATTGGTTTAATACTTTAAGCTCATTCACTCTTGACAAAATCTTTGCTTTGAAGTAATCAGTAGTCACTTGTTGATCTTCATACTTAATCTTGATCTGCCTTCGGCTCATCCTCTTCAGAGTTTTGTATTTCAAGCCCAGGACATCCTCTTCAATAGTGAGTGTTGCAACAACACTATTGTTTGACACCACCTCCAATTCGTCCTATTCTGAAATTCTCAGTTCAGTGATTGGCTTTATTTCTGATCCGATAAGTTGACCTGCTTTATACTTCCTCCTCTTACTAGCTTTGGCATGCAACTTATCTATGACTTGAATCAGATGTACATATAAGCACAAGTCATTCTGAGCAGTTTGATCTTACAGCCTTGGGAAAAACTTGTCGTGCAGATATGATGTGTAACTTGGGTGCAACAGTTTTATTTCAACTGGATCAAAAATCCTTATACTGGCTGCCTTTCTTTGAGGATCATTCCTCAACAGAACCAGTTCCTTATTCTTTTCAACATATCCCCAATCAGTAATAGGGAATGTAAACTGGTTGCCTTCTATTGTTTTGATGGATGCACTAGCTTTGTCTTCAGCACCTATTCTCTGCAAAAATTCTTCATCAATCACTCGAGATTTGGGCTGAGACTTCCTTAGTTTTCTTCTCAGGTGCTCTGCATCCACCAATCTTGCCTCCCTGAGAACATCTCCTTTGAACTTGTGACCCAGTTTGGTCACAAGTCCGGAGAAGTCTCTTCCCCTTGGACTTATGGGATAATTGGCGATGGGAATGGTTTTTAATGTATGCAGGTCTACATCTTGCAGGGCTAGTAAAGATTCTACTCTGGGAAAGTATTGCACCATACCAGATTCCCTCTTAATAAGTGTGCAATCCCATTCCCCATCATATTTCTAAGTAATTATTTGATTCTCCTTTGCTTCTTTAGGCCTTGTGATGAGATCAAAGAATTGTATTAATGTACATTTTTGCTCAGTGATCTCTCTTACAGCAGTGCCTAGAGGCCAGATCTTGTGAGGAACTAAATCCCTTGGCTCTCTAATCATTTTCTCCTTTCCCATATGCATATCTTTGGCTTTTACTATTTTGGGTTCAGCGGGAGTTTGAGTTTGTTGATAGGCAGGATTGGGAGCTCCGGATTTGAATTTTACTCCTGTATCTAGCTCTACTTTCATGACATGATCCATCATTGCTTTGAGTTCACCAACTGATCTTCCCTTTAGTTCATGGGGCTGGTAGTTATGGCTTTGTAACCAGCATGTCATGTTATATCTTGTAAGCTTGGCTGTATCATAGTGGCCCAACTCTTTCCTGATCTTCTCCATTGCCTTGTACTTGGAGAATGTTTCATAAGTGCAGACTGGAAGCATCAGTCTTACAGCATCAAATTCTTTTAAAGCTTCAACTATTTCTCCCATATTCATCTTCTCGACCAAGTCATATGGAAATCCATGATTGATTAATTGCATGAACATGGAGGACTATGGTCGTTCTTCTACTATGTCATTAGTAGTTAGTAACTGTTCTTGTTTGGCTTCAGTTAGTTCTTCCCAGTCTTCATCACTGTCTTCTTGAAGCTGTATCACTTGGATTTGCTGCTCTGGAGAATCTGATTTTGTCTTTTTTAATGATTCTCCAGCAACATCAGTCATCTTCCCTATATATTTCCTCTTTCTGGTGTAAGTGATCATTGCTGAATCACTTTTATTCTTTTCAGCTCCAGTCAATTTCTTCTTCAACCTTTCAATCTCATCATCTTTCAGTTTCAGTCTTTCAGCTTGTTCATCGACCAAATCATTCAAAGCATCAACTACTTCATTATTCATCACTGCATCTTCCCTCAGACTCTTCAATCTACTCTCCAGCTTCTCTATTAATTCATCTTTCTCCTTCACCTCCTTCTTTAACCTTTTTATCTTTTCTAGCTTTTTGTTCCCTTTCAGGACAAGGTTGTTGTATTCTGCCACCAAATAGCTTTTGCTTACATTGATTTCTTCTTCATTCAGGTCATTCTCGTTGTAAGCAATGACATCAATGTAAGCACTCTCTACTTGCTTAACTTCCTCTTCTTTATTTTTCTCTTCTACATTAATACAGACTTCTTCTGTATCTCCATCATTAATAGCTTCATCAACATCCTCATTAAGGTGGAGTTCTTCTGTTGGTGTTGGGCTGTCAATGGGTTCAGTAGGAGTGGGTGAGATGGTTGGTTCAGTTGGTGGTAGAGGAGATATGGGCTCTATGGCACCGGTATCAATTAATGTTATAAAGATTGATGAGTATGGGAGTGAAGGTTGAGTCCCATCCTGACTAACTACTTTACTAGAAGCAGTGTTGATTGATGTTGGTGATTGGCCAGGAGAGATGGGTTCAATATTCTCATTTGAAGATGTCAAGTAGATGGGTGATGGTGGTGGCTGTGATTCTTGTTGGGGTGATTTGGGTGAAGTATGTTGTGGTGTTTGAGGCTGGGAGTGTGTGGCAGATAGGGCTGAAGAACTTGCAGTTGGTTGCTCCTCTACCCACATCAACTCCTAAGGAATATCCTCATTCTTATCTAGTATGTGAGCAAACATCTCCACACCGCCTCCTTCATACTGTCCTTTCAATTTGTTGAGAATGGATTTGCTTAATGGCTCTATACACCTATATCACATTCTCTCTCCACTTCGGGGATTTGTTCATTGATTATCAATTGGAGGAACCGAGGGAGCATGAACATCTTGTTCTCCTTTTGCACTTGTACATGATCGCAAAGGCAGTTCATGATGTATTTGGCATAATTATAGGTTCTTCCTTCAAATATTCCTATGATCCCAGATGAGATGTGGCGTGAGAATCTATCTAACCCGGACTTCTGGTTGGAGATGCACTTCAAGTAAGTGTGGCAGAGGAACCAGTATGGCTTGCATAGCCTACCCTTCTTGATTTCTCCGTGTTGATAGTCACCATCGTAGCCCATCAGATTGAATACCCTCTGGATGTATTCATGGTCGAATACATCCGGATAACCTTGTTCATTCTCTCCCAGTTCTAGGGCACTGCGGATTATTCCTTCGTTTACCCAAAGGGGTAAGTTCCCAATGGTCGCAATGATCATGGTTCCTTCATCTACTTCGACTATTAAAGCTGTATTCCAGAAATCTATCATGTGGGACAGATAGATGACTGAGTCAGCAGTCAGTGCGTAGAAGAGTCGTGTTCTACTAAGGTATCTTATAATGTCTCTGCATTCATCCTTCACATCTGGATTCAAAAATGCACAGACATTGTGGTCTTTTACGAACCTATTAGCCATGGTGACAGTGGTGTTAGCCTAGTGTTCGATGTAGACGATGAAGAAGGGGGTTTTGGATGAAGGGGTTTTTAGGTCAGAGTGTTTTGAAAATGAATAGAAAGGCCAACGGTCGAAGTACCTTTTTATACCTTTTCAGACCCCCATTTACAATTTTTACCCCTCCGAGGTTATTAACTATGCCTAATAACTAATTAATAGCAATTAATGATTACATAATTAAGCAAAGTATAATATCCACGGAAATCATAGTTTTCTGTTTCTTCCGTACTTTATCTATAGAAGTGGACCCATTCTGTCTTCCGCAGAAACATCTGCGGATGAACAGATTTCACTGTATCTACGGAAGATAGCTCATGTCTTCCGTAGTACACCTGCGGTTCCGAAGAGAATTAATTGATTAGTTATACTACTCAGATTAAGGGAATTAATTAATCAGTTATACTCAGATTCATGAGGTACCACTCCCCCTAAATTTGTGATTAATCATCTACGGATGAGTTTATCACAAATTTATACGAAGATCGCATGATCAGTGAATGTGTAACTGAAAATCACATGAGTATAGTGTTCTGTGGCAGGCAATTGGTTGAGAAACTAAGGATCATACTATAAATCAGACACATTCCTGCTTATTTTGGTTGAGTGAAAAGCCTACTGGATCTAGTGCAAATTGCAAATATGGTGATCCGTAGAAGTTCAACCTAGAGTGTATGTTGGGCATGTCCGGTTAGTTATCATGCTTTGGTAAGAATTAAAGATAAACAAGGATGAATGCATCATGCAAGGTGTATGAAAGTCTGTCTCCCAGATTGTGATCAAGTCATCACTTTATCACACATACCATGTTCCATAGATTATAAGCTCTATCTTAAGATTTCTTTGAAATCTTATTAATGCCTTTTATGAATGCTCTTTGAATACTATGTAGTTGATCCTTTAGGATTCTTTTGGGAGCAGTTCTTTTTGGGAACTTTTAATGATCAGCATCAGGTCACCAGGTCTTTACTTACGTAAAACAGAGGTGCCCTTTGACCCAGGTCTTTGCTTATGCAAAACAGAGGGTCATGATGTGCAAAGATAGAGGTTATAAGGTGTTACAACATAGTAAGTGTGCATAAGTGATGAGTTGTGTACTTTCTGATGAGACTTACTTGTTAACTCCTCACAATGACTTGTCCATACTAAGTCATCTTGGCTTTATGTTGAGCATGACATAGCTTATTTTCCACTCAGGATGAACATATTCACATATTCAACACATCAGATCAGTAGTTAGTTGGTTAGGTGCAGACAGGATATATGTCATGTTTATAGCATACTATCATATCCGTAGATTATCAAAAGCCTTACACATAAGTTTATGTTGTATCCTCATATGAGCACAGTTAATGAGCCTATATACCTGTTGTTAATGTTTTGAACTTATTCTAAGTTGATCATGCCTAATGATTCAATTAAGAACTTAAATCTTACTGAATCAAAGGCCTTAGTGAATAAATCAGCAAGCTGATTTGTTGTGTCCACTTTGATCAACTTAATTAGTCCTTTTTCTGAGCAGTCTCTTAGAAAATGGTATCTGATTTCTATATGCTTAGTTTTACTATGTTGGACTGGATTAGCAGTGATAAACATAGCAGCTGAATTGTCTATATATATTGGTGTCTGGAGAAAATTGTAACCATAATCAAGTAATTGATTTTGTAACCATAGAACCTAGGATCAGCCTACTGAAGTAGTTATGTATTCAGCCTCGGCTGTGGATACTGAAACATTTGTTTGCTTTTTGCACTGCCAAGACACAAGTCTTGGTCCTATGAATTGACATCCTCCAGTTGTTGATTTTCTATTGTTGTTGCATCCTCCGTAGTCACTGTCTGAATAGGAGTAAAGCTTGAAGTCTCCTTCTTTGGGATACCAAAGTCCAAGTGATGGTTTCCCTTTGAGGTATCTGAATATTCTCTTTACTGCATTCAAGTGAGACTCCTTTGGATCTGCGTGATACCTAGCGCACACACACACAACAAACATTATGTCAGGTCTACTAGCAGTTAAGTACATTAATGATCCTATCATAGATCTATATAATCTTTGATCAATAGACTTCCCTGTTAGATTTGGTACAATTTTATCTATAGTAGATGCTGGTGTTTTGCATGATGCACATTCTGCAAGGTTGTATTTCTTTAGTGTTTGAAGGATATACTTTTCTTGATTGATAAAGATGTCATCTGTTTTCTGATGAACTTGTAATCCTAAGAAGAAAGTTAATTTTCCCATTGAACTCATCTAAAACTCAAATTGTATTAAGGCTTCAAACTCTTCATAGAGTCTCTAGTTTGTTGATCCAAATATGATGTCATCAACATATATTTGAACATCTAAGAGATCTTGATGTTCATGTTTAAGGAAGAGTGTCTGGTCAATTGTTCCTCTCTTGTATCCATGTCTTAGGAGAAACTTGGATAGTGTTTCATACCATTTTCTTGGTGCTTGATAAAGTCCATATAAAGCTTTATCAAGCTTGTACACCCTGTGAGGGTAATCAGGATCTTCAAATCCTGGTGGTTGAGAAACATAGACCTCTTCATCAATTTTACCATATAAGAAGGCACACTTTACATCCATTTGGTAAACTGTGAACTTCTTATATGATGCATATGCCAAAAACACTCTTATGGCCTCAATCCTTGCAACTGGTACAAAGACTTCATCAAAGTCTATGCCTTCCTCTTGTGTGTAGCCTTGAGCAATTAGCCTTGCTTTGTTTCTGATTATTATTCCCCTGTCATCTAGCTTATTTTTAAATAACCACCTTGTGCCAATGGGATATTGGCCTTCAGGGAGATCAACTAGATTCCACACCTTCTGTTTCCTGAATTGCTGAAAGTTCTTCTTGCATTGCTTCAATCCAGCTGTTGTCTTTCATGGCTTTTGTTATGTTGGGAGGAACTACTTGTGATAGAAAACAGGAGAATAGACAAGTGTTTGTAGCTCCCCCTTGTCTTCTGGTAGTTCTGTTGCGGAGGTCACCTATCATGTTATCAATTGGGTGATACTTATGTGCTCAAACTGTTGGTACATCATTAACTTGGATGGATGAAGCCAGGTTTGTAATGCTGGTTGTTGGAGATAAGGTTAGTTGTGATGGAGAGTCAACAAAGTAGTTCATCTCATTTTCTGGTGCAACTGTCTGAGTTTCCGCAGAAACATGTATGCCTTCCTGGGTAGTGGACATGTCTTCCATAGCAGGGACTTATGTCACACCCCAACCTTAACGGCGGAAACGTCGAGATGTGAGGGTTAAGATTGTTCACAGCCATATAACGCTACCATTAAATGTAAATATGATTATCATAAGATTAAATGAACATTACACCCAAGAGTCTCAACGTAATAAAAATAACAAAAGTTCCAGTTTCCAAGTTTCAAGATATATTATTTATTTTCCTAGGTCCAAATCCTAGGTGTAAGCATGCTTCAAAAGATAATCATCAACCTTGTGCATTTCCTGAAACATGTTAAAAATAAAAGGTCAACTTTGAAAGTTGGTGAATTTCCATGGGTTAAGCATACATATATTTATAAAAGTTTACAAGCAGCAATTTATGTCAATGGTTACGAATAAAGCAAGTTTATAGATAACATATGACTACAATCAAACCTTGACAGATTACAAGTTTACAAGATTACACGATTAGCTAAGTGTACTTGGTTCCCATAGTACTCAAGAATACGACACTAGGAGCCGGCAATACCTCGGCTTTAGCACCAAATAGGCTTGTCAGGCCCATAGATCTATACGTCGCCAGGCTAGCAATAGTTAATGATTGTCAACATATAATGTCCATCATATAAGGCTCACAATATTACAAATAACCATGACAAAAAGTAAAGATGAATTGCATGTGCATTTACAAGTATCAAGATGTTTACAAGTGCAAGTTTATAAAGTTAACATGTTTCACCCCAAAAGGTGTGAAATAAAATAAAAGAGGGGCATGGAAAACTCACATGATAAATATATAAGATGATAACAATAAATAAACGGTGCTCCAACGATTCCTTCTACAAGTTACCTAACGTATATATTTCAAGGTTAAGTTTAGAGGTAAATATTAACGATTAAACGTGAACTAGGGTTTCAATAGGAATTTGGGGTTTTTATAAATAAATAAGGTTAGTTAATGAAATTAACTATATTTTAATCCAATGAAAAGAAATATACCATTTAAGTAATTTAATATGGAGAAAAGAAATTAATCCTTTATAATAATTTGTAAAGTTTAAATATATGATGTAACTAGATTTTCATAATTATTTAAAATAACATGATTAAACAATAATTAACGTATTGGCCAATAATAATTTATTAATTTAAACTATTATTTAAATCCATTTTATAAGGATTAATCCAAGAATAACCTTTGTTAAAATGTTTTATTAAAGAATATTTAATTATTTAAATTTAAAATTTTACAGAAAATAATTTGGTGTCCTTAAAATATTAAAGTTTACAAAAATAATTTTTATAATTATTAAAATATTTCCATAATTTATTTAAAGGCTGAAAAGCCTTAAAAAATGTTTGAGGGTGCCCGGGTTCGAACCCGGGACCTCAAGGATGACATGGGAGTGGTTTACCATTAGGCTAGGGCGCCTATGCCTGACAGAAAGTAGGTTTTAATTCTTAAATCACAAATTCAAAGAAACCCCCAAACCATATGAACCCTAGATTCGATTTCAACCTAATTGAACATGAATTCGAATATGATTCCTGTAATAAACATAGGGCTTTTGATCCTCAAAGAAAACCGAGTATGTGTGTGTGTTTAATTACCCGAAAGATGTTAGAAATCGATGCTACAAGTCGAAGAACAGTCACAATCAAGGTTGGGTAGTGTTCGTGATGCAAACGTTGATATTATCCAAATTCGTTGCACAGGAA
The DNA here is from genome assembly GCA_025506505.1 of Flaveria sonorensis. Classification (NCBI taxonomy): domain Eukaryota; kingdom Viridiplantae; phylum Streptophyta; class Magnoliopsida; order Asterales; family Asteraceae; genus Flaveria; species Flaveria sonorensis. The sequence continues at coordinate 44,320,015 of CM046439.1, read as the reverse complement.
GCTTCCAAGGATCCCGGTGATCGAAAGCTCTCTATTAATTTTGATTGTAAACGGGCAGACTATTGTGAACGACTTGGTTGCAGGTCGACGATGGAGATGATGACAGAATTTGTTGTAAGTGTGTGTTTCAACTGAAATTGAATTTGGTATAAGTTCCGGAATGGTTATCCAATTGTTAGAGTTCAATTGATTGATTAATCATCAGATTTTTGTTGTCGATCGGTTTTGAAGATTGATGGTGGTCGGTTACGAGTTCAAAACGTCCATTTTAATTCAAATTAAGGTGCATCAAGTGTTCAAACCGGTTTCAGAAACGATTAGCATTGATTAGAACTTCAATTTCGGGGGTTACGGTGGTTTGGGGAGTCGCCGGCCTTCGGCCGGAGGGTGGCCGGAGAGCGGCCGGGTTTACGGGGAGAGAGAAAGAGGTGGGGGGTTGGGTTTTGGAATTTTACAATTTAGTCCCTGTAGTTTTGATTTTATCATTTTATGTAAGAACTTTATATTTAAAGTTCCTAAATTGACAATAATGCTCATTGAATTTATTAAAACCCAAAATTTAAATAAATTATTTTATTTACTTCATAATCTTTTTATTTTTGTTATCCATGTTAAAGTTACAAATTAATAACCCAAGTTTATAAATATGTTTATTAGTATTATTATTACTATTATTATTATTATTATTATTATTATTATTATTATTATTATTATTATTATTATTATATTATATGTATAACAACTTACTAACTTGTAAATTAACGAGAAGTCAAACATAAAAGGCCCACATAATTTCATAAATGATAGAAATGGTCCTTACAAATGCATAACAAAGTTAACTTTTATTTAACGAAAACACGAAATGTTACAACTTGATCAGCTGTAGTTTCAGAGCAAGATATTTCTGTGTGTGACAATGGTGTTGAATGGTTTTCTGATATGGTTTGATTCTTAGGGGATCTCAGTCCATCATCTGCAGAAGTAGGAACATCTACGGAAGTAGATGGTACTTCAGCTGATGTGCATGGTGTGAGGTCATCAGAAACATCTTTACTAGTTTGTGCTGATGCATCAGGATCAGTGTTACTTTGGTTCTCCAGGGAAGTGACTCTAGGTGGGTCAGCTGTCAATGGTACACCCATATTTGGAGGAACATAAGGGTAACATGTATCAGCAGCACCTGTCACGTTAAGATAACCAGAGTTAAATGAGTTAGTTAATGTATCTATATCAAACAGCCAAGATGATCCTTTCACTGACTGTGGAAATAAGGATTCATCAAAGGATACATTAGGAGTTTCTTCCACTATGTTATCATGTGGAATATAGACTCTATATGATTTAGATGTTGATGAGTAACCAATAAAGAAACCATCATAGGCTTTTTCAGCAAATTTTCCTAACTGTTCTTTTGTGTTTAATACAGATACATGACACCCAAAAGCTTTAAGATATCCTATAAAAGGTCTTTTTTTAAACAGAAGTTCATAGGGTGTTTTATTATATTCTTTGACAATCAAAGTTCTGTTTTGAACAGTGCAGGCTGTGTTCACAGCTTCTGCCCAAAATGTTATTGGCAGATGTGAGTCAGCTAGCATTGTTCTTGCTGCTTCAATTAGAGTTCTGTTTCTCCTCTCATCAACTCCATTCTGTTGAGGAGTTCTTGGAGCACTAAATTATCTAGTTATGCCTTTATCCTTGTAAAATGAGTCTAAGACATAATTAGCAAATTCAGTTACATTATCACTTCTCAGTATCTTGATTCTTATATCAAGTTGATTTTCTATCTTAGTGATGAACTCCATTAAAATTTCTGATGTTTCACTTTTATGTTTTAAGAAAAATACCCAAGTAAATCTAGTGAAATCATCAACAATCACCAAACAGTACTGCCTTTTGCCAATGCTTAACACATTGGTGGGACCAAAAAGATCCATGTGCAGTAACTTTAGTGGTGTTGTGTTTGTGTTAATTGTTTTGGACTTATGTGATAATTTATGTTGTTTGCCTTTATAGCATGATAAACAGTGATTAGAACAGTAAAATTCTTTATTTGGAAAACCAATGACTAAGTCATTTTTCACCAATTTATTCATGTTCTTCATGTTGGAATAAGCCATCCTTCTATGCCAGAGTTGTGCTTCATCTTCTGATGATTTAGAGATCAGGCATGTTTCTTTGCTTGTTAGTGCTGTGTTGTTCATATCCAACACATAGGTGTTACCTTTTCTTGGTGCTTTAAGAAGGATCCAGTCTTCTGGAATTTTGAAACCTGGCTTAAGAATGTAGCAATCAGAGTTATCAAAGAAAGTAGTATAGTGTTGGTCACAGATTTATGATACACTTAGTAAGTTAAACTGTAAGTTTTCATAAAAGTTAACTTTTTCAAACTTTAAAACTCTATTTGTTACCATTCCTTCACTATTAATTTTACCTCCCATCTTATCCCCACTAAATGCTACATATGAAGCATTCTTATGTTTGAAGTCCTGCAAGAGGGTGCAGTCTCCTGTCATATGTCTGGAACAGCCACTGTCAATATACCATTTGTTGTCAACCCTCCTTGGATGTTCCTGTAAACAAAAATGAACTTAGTTAGACTTAGGAGCCCAAGCCTTGCTGGCCTTGGGCTTGACATTGTTATCTAATGTATCAACTTTCTCATGAATAAGACTTGAAGTTTCTAGATTAGCTGTATAGTCTATTAATTCATTATGTTTAGTTTGGGGTGAGGATGTAATGGTTGATGAAGTTGAGGTGATGTCTTCTTGATTCATATTGACTTGGTTAGTCATTTTTGTTTGAGACTTCTTCTTTGATGTGGATGATGAGGAATTGCCTGAAAATGTTTTTGCATTCTTTGCTTTGGACTTAGGCACATCATTGCCTTTGTCAAAGTGATCAAAGAAGTTGTCTTCTTCCTCAAGTGCTACCTTTTTGTGTGGTGCATTCTTTTGCACTTATGATTTCTCCTTTTTATTCTTTAATTGCACCTCAACAACTTTGTTGTTTTTCTTAGTAACTTTCTGTTCTTGTTGTTGTTTCTTTTGGTTTGAATCTCTATCATCTTCAGAAGATTATGAGTCTGACTCAAAGGTATCTACTTTCTTTGTCTTGACAATCTTTGTTTTGTTCTTCTTGTTGAAGTAGCATTCCTTTGTAGTATGGTTGTTTTTGTTGCATATTGCACAATATTTGTTGAAGTAACAATCTGAAGTCATATGATTGTTCATGTTACATATTGAGCAATAGCTGCTGAAGTAGCATTCTTCTGTGCTGTGGTTGTGCATGTCACACCATTAACAGTAAACTTCATCTTCAATGTCAGATGCATTCCTTTTCTTTGCCTTCTTCCTGCTCATAAGTTTTTGCTTCTTTAATTCCTTTCCAAATTTAGCTGTTGATGAGTCTTTTCCTCTTCCAGATATGATATCAAAAGGTTCTTGTGTTGTATCTTTTATGTCCTTCTTCTTAGTCTGTTTTGATTTCTTCCGCAGATGATCTGCGGAAGTTATGTTCTTTTCTCCTGATCCTCTTTTTGCTGACTTTTCTTTATTTAGTTTATTGAATGCATGTATGCCTTCATTTAATTGCTCAATCCTTGAGTGGATTGTCTTTAGCAGATTTCTTTGTTTTGGTCGTTAAGATAGTTTAAGTTCATTTAGTACCTTTGAAATTGAGTATTCTTTTAACACAGTTTTATCCTTACCCAACCCAGCATTATTAGTCTCAGCCTCTTCATCTAATTCATCATAGTTGTCATAATCAAATTCTGACAGCTCGGAGTCTGATGAACTAGATTCAGATGACTCGGTATTATTAAGTTTATCTGATGACTCAGGTATGAAGTGATTAGATAAACTATTGGTCATTGACTCAGGTAAAGGAATATAAATGTTGGTAACTGGTGGTGCAACTACATAAAATCCCAATCCTGACTTGTTCTTAGACTCAATATGAGAGTTTAACAGTTTCTCATACTGTTGTGATGACAATTGGAATTTTTGCAGTTTCACCTCAGTAGATGCATGTTCTGACATAGATTTGGTTAAAGATGTAGTCAGATGCTCAACTTGTGCTTTTAGATTGTCATTTTCAGATACAAGTTTATCTAAATCCTTTTATAAAGAATTAATTTTGACTTGATAAAGTTTGTGTTCTCTAACATGAGATTCGTTTAAGAGTAAGGTTTCTTTTACTTTATCAGCCAATTGTTGAGCATGTGTTCTATATCTTTCTACTTCATCTATGCAAGAAGGGGAACACAACCTTTCTCTTACCTCAGTGGCCATTGGAGGGACTTTGTTTTCCATATTGGCCATCAAGGCTTGGTTTTCAGCAAGTACTTCTTTCTCAAACATGCTCCAATCACAAGTACCATCCTGTAAAATAATTAAACCAGTTTCTTTAGTGTTAGAGATACCTGTTGTATTGTTTGGTGGGGATGCATTGGTTAATAGTGGTTGTGTGAAACTCCTTTGACTAGGCTGTCTTGAGTCAGTTGACTGTTGTTGGCTGTTATTGCACTCCCTTGAAAAGTGTCCAAACAGATTGCACTTAAAGCATCTCACTTTGGACTTATCTACACCAATTTTTGTTGTTCTTCCTCCAACAGACAATCCTTTGTTTCTTTTCATGGTCATCTTGGCTCTATAGGCAATCATTGCCATTTGCCATTGCAGATCCATCTCTTCTACTTCATCAGGATGAAGTTCTTTTAGATCTTGTTGACAAAAGTAAGCAGGAGTCAAGGTGCTTCCTAGATAAGCCTGAAAGATTGAGCTGAAAGCTGCAAAGGCAGCTTTCTGTTCTTCAGTCTCCAGAACCATAGTAATTGGTTCTGTTTGATTGTTATTCTTCTTGCTTTTGGATTCATCAGCCTTTCCTTTTGTCTGTTTGTGCTGATTGCTTTGAGTTCTTGATTTTGAAGGCTTTGATGCGTAGAAACTTGTTTCTCCTTCGTGTTTACCTTTATCACTGGAGTTGTCTTCATCTTCATTACAGATGAATGCACTGCCAGTACTCTTCAGTTCTTTGAATTGATAAGGTGCTATAGGTGCTTTCACACTTTTGTTTCTTGTTTTTCATCCAGCTCCAATGCTTCTACTTTTGCCACTAGAGTGTCTAGACCTATTGTTTTTAGATCAATAGTATTTTTAAACATGGACACAGTCTGTGTCCAGTTTTCAGGCAAAGAATGAAGCATCTTTTTATTCAATTCTTCATTGCTGTACTTAAGTTCAAGGATGTTCATCTCTGTAACAAGTTGCATGAATCTATGCAATTGTTGAGGGACTGACTCACCCGGAATATGATGGAATGTTTCATATTGTGCACGGAGAGTATCCTTCTTTATGCTTCTAATCTCGTCACTACCTTCACACAGAGTGTGCAGGATTTTCCATAACGAGTTAGCTGTTTTGTATGATTCACACCTGATCAAGAGTTCTTCAGGCAAAGCCATAGTAAGCATACCATATGCTTTGATGTCAATCTTGACTCTCTTGGCATCATCAGGTGATAGATTCTTTAAACTGATGGGTTGATTATTATCCTTATAATCCACTCCAAAGGCAGGTGGGATATAAGGTCCTTCGGTAATCGAAGCCCATAAGTCAGAATCTGTGAAATTAACATGATTCCTGAACCGGATTTTCCAGGTTTTAAAATCAGATTTGTTTTTCAGTTTAGGAGGTTGATACGCACCAACAACTGAGTTACTCATGTTAGTTAATTTTGAAAAACAGAGGTTTTGTTTTAAAACTGAATTCGATTAAACTAATCAAAGCTGATAGATCAATTGATGTAAATCAATGAGCACCAAGCTCTGATACCACCTGTGAATCCAAGGATCGTTCAGGAATATTAATAATACTAAAATCAACCAATTAAACAAATAAAATAAGAATAATCAAACCGAGAGAACTCAATAATATTGATCGTAATGCTTTCTTGTTGCTATTGATGTTGTTGATCTTGAATACGATGATTTAGATAATGATTACTGATGATTCTAATGATTCTCAACTGTTGTTTTGTATAATCTATGTTGTTGATCTCGTATATATATAGAGAGATCTAATTATGTTCTGTTGCTAGCTATTTTGTTGCTATAATTAAGCTAATTAAACTTATCCAAATCATCGCCATGTTTATCGGCTTAGGAATTTGAGATTTACAACGAATCTAATATGAATAAAGTTTGTTGATGTGACGTGGAATATCTGCGTGAATAATACTTCTTCAATCGTCATTAATGTTGTTGTTGTTCTGCCACGTTGACTTGTTGACTTGATGTTGACTTCTGAGTTAATTGGTCTTCCGCAGGAATTTACTCTTCCGCAGGTAGTCTGCCTTCCACAACAACTATTGTACTGTACTTGTTCTTGTGCTTCTGTAGGAGTTCTTGTCTTCCGCAGCAATCCCTCCTTCAGTAGGTTGTTCTTGTTCAGCTGAAGTTGTTCTTCCGTAGGAGATCCACGGATGTACACTTCAGTTATGTTCCTAAGAACATCTACGGAAGAACACTTTATTCATCCGCAGTTGTTCCAACACTTAGTCAATTTTCCAAATTGACATAGTTTAATGTTTCCTGTACATTCACACATACATTCTGAAATACATTATATCATAGATTAATATATATTATGAAGTGCAAAATAAATGTTATTTAATTCATAAACACAATTATAATCCAATATATTTATATTATATCATCAAGAACAATAATTACAATCATGATTCTAAGAGTGATCTTTATCATCTAAACCTATACAAGAGATCTATCCCTAACAACCGTTGCAATGTTTTTTTTCTTTTTTTTTGTTTTTATCTACGTCTTCATATAAATTATACTTTAAACCGAACGTTAAAGATATCTAGCCATATCAACACCGACGTCACAGCATGCAAGTTTACATATAGTAATTATATAATGGGGAAGGAGCTGTTTTCTTGCTGCACTGGATTGCACCCTTGATTGTATTCGACTATTCGCCTATTTGGTGGCTTTCTAGAAGGTTTTCTATCATCGACATTTGGAAACTTCGAATGTGAGAAGCTTTTGGCACTTGCGATTTTCTCATAAGTCGTATCATATATGAACATGTCACACATTACTTATTTTTATTTCATTATTAGTTTGAGGATTAATGTTCATTATATAAGAGTTGATTGGAGACCATTATCAATATCATTATTTCAATGGTTAAGGTTTTGAACTTTGATTGTGTAAAACCCTAAGGGTGAAGGGGATGTATTACCCGAAGGGCAGTTCCAGCAGGTTGAACCACGACCCATGGTTGATTGGTAGCACCCGAGCTAGAAAGAATACGTGAGGTTTTGTGTGTTTTTGACCGTACGTTGAATGGTGAAATGATTGTTGTAACTAAAAAAATTAATCTTTTAAATTAAGAAAATTGGATTTTAATATTATGAACTGTTGACTATTGACCAATATTAATCTCAACTAATAGTTTGATCAGTATTAATCTTAATTTTTGATTTTGTTATTAATAACAGTCTTGTCTATTTGTTCGTTAACTTTGTTAGTTTTTTATGACATATCACGTGATGTGACTTTTGACGTGACGTATAACATAGTTATAATTTACTCAATTTTTTTTTATAAAAAATCATTTTCTGAAGTTACTCAACGTAACGTTTTTGCCGCTGGTGAGTAGCTTGGAGACAAAGAGACGCAAAAATTAAGTGATATATCTGCATATATATATATATATATATATATATATATATATATATATATATATATATATATATATATATGCAACACGCCAAGTCACAAGCAACGTTACGTGACATCATCGAAAACTAACAAAGTTAACGAACAGTTAGACTGTGATTGTTATTGGTAACAAAATCGAAAGTTAGGATTAAAATTAGTCAGGTTGTTAGTTAAGATTAATAATGATCAATAGTCAATAGTTTGGATTATTAAAATTTAATTTTCCTTTAAATTAACATACAATCCATCATTTTCACACAAATCGGATTCTTCTACTCTCAACTCAATGAAACACAATCTAAGACTCCCACTGTTTTCTTCACAGTAGCTCAGATTCATCCATTTATAGTAGCTTTGACTTTCTTGTCAAGACTATCGATGCATCCAAGGTTGAAGGTAGTGCCCTATCTAAACAAGCTATAATTCAATTCCAGACACAGGCATTTAAGCGCAACAAAATTAGAAACTTAATGTACACATGCATGATATTGCACAATATAATTGTAAAAGACGACAAAAATACAAAATCACGTTAACTTTAATGGGCGAACACTGACTTGCACGAGTAGGATTTTCACACATGACCACGCACTGCTTCTCCTTGTAATTTCATCAAAGTACATGTTTTAAATAGTTATAGTACTCGATTGTATTCAACTAAGCTTAAGAGATGATTGTATCTTTATCTTTATTCTTTATACTCTAATATAAGAGTAACTTGAGATGACACGTGGCGCACCACAATCATCTTCATCAAAATTTTCCCGCCTCTCTCTCATATTAAATAATTACCTTAATTATTAATAATTTTATTTAATACTTTTTTAGATGTAATAAATTAAGAAAGAAATCTATTCATTAATGTTATTTCTAAATAAATAAATTTTTTATAAAATAATAATTTTTTCTAAAGCATAAAACTTTTTTAAAAATACGAAATATTTTAAAATTGGTATTTTTAAAAAGTCAACCTTTTAAAAACAGAAAATAATCAAATTCAGGAGTTATAATATGAAAATATTTAAAAATAACATTTTTATATGGTTTGTTTTAGAACAAAATGTTTATTTTTTTGGAAAAACAAATTTAAAAACAAAATTTTAAAAAGTTGATACTACTGTTTTATTATTTATAGTCATTTCTCATATGTAATTTCAGTCATATCATATCTTTGAATATCATTTTATAATTATTAATTTTTATTATATTAATATTTTATTTATTCAACTCGTGTAATACACGAGTTTACTAAATCTAGTTGCTATTATATATATCAAGTAAAAAAACTTTCTATAAAAATTTACATGACTTGTAGAAAGTTTCACAACAAAAATGAATAAATTACAATAAAAATTTATTAGAGATACACTTTTCTAGTTGGACCAAAACCCAATTGTACGCTCAATCTATGTGAGTCAAATCTTGCCCTAATTCATTAAGGTAAAGACCTTATAGCATTCACAGTGGATTATTCATATTTATCAATATAATTACATTAAAAATTGTTAATTTTTATCTTTCATTTTTAAATAAATAATATTTTTTATAGTCTTATCATTACTTTTTTCTCCTCCCCCAATCATAATCACTTTCAAAAATATTAAAAAAATTATAAAGATTGAACAGTGATTCCCCAAATATACCGATTAACAGTAACATTTTCTCTCTATTTCACTCACAACCACTCAAAACTACTTCATATAATATAAAAAACACACTCACATATTTTTAGAGACTTCACTGTAAATGATCTCAGGTCACTATACATAGATGCTTCTTTCCTTAGATCTACTATAACTAGATGCTATCTTTTTTCAACAATGAGTTTGTTATTCTTCCTTTCTCTTTATGTATACTTTAATTTGCAATTATATGTTCATTTGAACATGATGCTCTGTCTGACTTGAGCATCATAGTTCTTTTGAAATTAAATCTCTCAGACCCTCTAAACGAGCTTAATTTCTATGTGATAACATCATGTATCATGATCTCGGAAGAAGAAACTAGCAATACAATGCTATAACCATGGATTTGAGATAGGGTTGTGATCGATGTTGAAGTATGTTAGGGATGGATCTTTTGTATAGGTTTAGATGATAAAAATCACTCTTGTAATCATTATTGTAATTATTGTTCTTGATGATATAAAATGAATATATTTGATTATAATTGTGTTTATGAATTAAATAACATTTAATTTGCACTTCATAATATATTCATCGATGATATAATATATTTCAAAATGTATGTGTGAATGTGCAGGAAACATTAAACTGTGTCAATTTGGAAAATTGACTAAGTGTTGGAACAACTGCGGATGAATAAAGTGTTCTTCCGTAGATGTTCTCAGGAACATAACTGAAGAATGTACATCCGTGGATCTCATGCGGAAGAACAACTTCAGCTAAACAAGAAAAGAAGTGAAGCTGCTGGAGGGATTGCTGCGGAAGCGAAGAACTTCTGCGGAAGCACAAGAACAAGTACAGTACAACAGTTGCTGCGAAAGACAGACTACCTGCGGAAGAGTAAATTCCTACGGAAAACCAATTAACAGAAGTCAACATCAAGTCAACAAGTCAACGTGGCAGAACAACAACAACATTTATGACGATGGAAGACATATTATTTAAGCGGATATTCCACGTCACATCAACAACTTTATCCATATTAGATTCGTTGTAAATCTCAAATTCCTAAGCCGATGAACATGGCGAGGAATTGGATAAGTTTAATTAGCTTAATTATAGCAACAAAATAGCTAGCAATAGAACAGAATTAGATCTCTCTATATATATATACGAGATCAACAACATATACATAACAACAGTTGAGAATCATTAGAATCATCAGTAATCATTATCTGAATCATTGTATTCAAGATCAGCAACATCAATAGCAACAAGAAAGCATTACGATCAACATTATTGAGTTCTCTCGGTTTGATTATTCTTATTTTATTTGTTTGATTGTTTGATTTTAGTATTATTAATAGATTAAACACCAAGTATTGATAATTCCGCAATCAATACTTGTTCAAATCAATTCTGATAATTTCTGAACGATCCTTGGATACACAGGTGGTATCAAAGCTTAGTGCTCATTGATCCAGATCAATTGATCTATCAGCTTTGATTTGTTTAATCGATTTCTACTAAAATAAAATTATTGCTTTCTAAATAAAATTAATTATCATGAGTAACTCAGTTGTTGGTGCGTATCAACCTCCTAAACTGGAAAACAAATCTGATTTTAAAACCTGGAAAATCCGGTTCAGGAATCATGTTAATTACACAGATTCTGACTTATGGGCTTCGATTACCGAAGGACCTTATATCCCACCTGCCTTTGGAGTGGATTATAAGGATAATAATCAACCCATCAGTTTAAAGAATCTATCACCTGATGATGCCAAGAGAGTCAAGATTGACATCAAAGCATAGTATGCTTACTATGGCTTTGCCTGAAGAACTCTTGATCAGGTGTGAATCATACAAAACAGCTAACTCGTTATGGAAAATCCTGCACACTCTGTGTGAAGGTAGTGACGAGATTAGAAGCATAAAGAAGGATACTCTCCGTGCACAATATGAAACATTCCATCATATTCCGGGTGAGTCAGTCCCTCAACAATTGCATAGATTCATGCAACTTGTTACAGAGATGAACATCCTTGAACTTAAGTACAGCAATGAAGAATTGAATAAAAAGATGCTTCATTCTTTGCCTGAAAACTGGACACAGACTGTGTCCATGTTTAAAAATACTATTGATCTAAAAACAATAGGTCTAGACACTCTAGTGGCAAAAGTAGAAGCATTGGAGCTGGATGAAAAGACAAGAAACAAAAGTGTGAAAGCACCTATAGCACCTTATCAATTCAAAGAACTGAAGAATACTGGCAGTGCATTCATCTGTAATGAAGATGAAGACAACTCCAGTGATAAAGGTGAAACAGGAAGGAGAAACAAGTTTCTACGCATCAAAGCCTTCAAAATCAAGAACTCAAAGCAATCAGCACAAACAGACAAAAGGAAAGGCTGATGAATCCAAAAGCAAGAAGAATAACAATCAAACAGAACCAATTACTATGGTTCTGGAGACTGAAGAACAGAAAGCTGCCTTTGCAGCTTTCAGCTCAATCTTTCAGGCTTATCTAGGAAGCACCTTGACTCCTGCTTACTTTTGTCAACAAGATCTAAAAGAACTTCATCCTGATGAAGTGGAAGAGATGGATCTGCAAAGGCAAATGGCAATGATTGCCTATAGAGCCAAGATGTACTTGAAAAGAAACAAAGGATTGTCTGTTGGAGGAAGAACAACAAAAATTGGTGTAGATAAGTCCAAAGTGAGATGCTTTAAGTGCAATCTGTTTGGACACTTTTCAAGGGAGTGCAATAACTGCCAACAACAGTCAACTGACTCAAGACAGCCTAGTCAAAGGAGTTTCACACAACCACTATTAACCAATGCATCCCCACCAAACAATACAACAGGTATCTCTAACACTAAAGAAACTGGTTTAATTATTTTACAGGATGGTACTTGTGATTGGAGCATGTTGAGAAAAAGTACTTGCTGAAAACCAAGCTTGATGGCCAATATGGAAAACAAAGTCCCTCCAATAGCCACTGAGGTAAGAGAAAGGTTGTGTTCCCCTTCTTGCATAGATGAAGTAGAAAGATATAGAACACATGCTCAATAATTGGCTGATAAAGTAAAAGAAACCTTACTCTTAAACGAATCTCATGTTAGAGAACACAAACTTTATCAAGTCAAAATTAATTCTTTACAAAAGGATTTAGATAAACTTGTATCTGAAAATTACAATCTAAAAGCACAAGTTGAGCATCTGACTACATCTTTAACCAAATCTATGTCAGAACATGCATCTACTGAGGTGAAACTGCAAAAATTCCAATTGTCATCACAACAGTATGAGAAACTGTTAAACTCTCATATTGAGTCTAAGAACAAGTCAGGATTGGGATTTCATGCAGTTGCACACCAGTTACCAACAATTATATTCCTTTACCTGAGTCAATGACCAACAGTTTATCTAATCACTTCATACATGAGTCATCAATAAACTTAATAATACTGAGTCATCTGAATCTAGTTCATCAGACTTCGAGTGTCAGAATTTGATTATGACAACTGTGATGACTTAGATGAAGAGGCTGAGACTAATAATGCTGGGTTGGGTAAGGATAAAACTGTGTTAAAAGAATACTCAATTTCAAAGGTACTAAATGAACTTAAACTACCCTATCGACCAAAACAAAGAAATCTGCTAAAGACAATCCACACAAGGATTGAGCAATTAAATGAAGGCATACATGCATTCAATAAACTAAATAAAGAAAAGTCAGCAAAAAGAGGATCAGGAGAAAAGAACATAACTTCCGCAGATCATCTGCGGAAGAAATCAGAACAGACTAAGAAGAAGGACATAAAAGATACAACACAAGAACCTTTTGATATCATGTCTGGAAGAGGAAAAGACTCATCAGCAGCTAAATTTGAAAAGGAATTAAAGAAGTAAAAACTTATGAGCAGGAAGAAGGCAAAGAAAAGGAATGCATCTGACAGTGAAGATGAAGTTTACTGTAAATGGTGTGACATGCACAACCACAGCACAGAAGAATGCTACTTCAGCAGCTATTGCTCAATATGTAACATGAACAATCACATGACTTCAGATTGTTACTTCAACAAATATTGTGCGATATGCAACAAAAACAACCATACTACAAAGGAATGCTACTTCAACAAGAAGAACAAAACAAAGATTATCAAGACAAAGAAAGTAGATACCTCTGAGTCAGACTCACAATCTTCTGAAGATGATTGAGATTCAAACCAAAAGAAACAACAACAAGAACAGAAAGTTACTAAGAAAAACAACAAAGTTGCTGAGGTGCAATTAAAGAATAAGAAGGAGAAATCACAAGTGCAAAAGAATGCACCATACAAAAAGGTAGCACTTGAGGAAGAAGACAACTTCTTTGATCACTTTGACAAAGGCAATGATGTGCCTAAGTCCAAAGCAAAGAATGCAAAAACATTTTCAGGCAATTCCTCATCATCCATATCAAAGAAGAAGTCTCAAACAAAAATGACTAACCAAGTCAATATGAATCAAGAAGACATCACCTTAACTTCATCAACCATTACATCCTCACCCCAAACTAAACATAATGAATTAATAGACTGTACAGCTAATCTAGAAACTTCAAGTCTTATTCATGAGAAAGTTATAATTAGATAACAATGTCAAGCCCAAGGCCAGCAAGGCTTGGGCTCCTAAGTCTAACTAAGTTCATTTTTGTTTACAGGAACATCCAAGGAGGGTGACAACAAGTGGTATATTGACAGTGGCTGTTCCAGACATATGACAGGAGACTGCACCCTCTTGCAGGACTTCAAACATAAGAATGCTTCATATGTAGCATTTGGTGGGGATAAGATGGGAGGTAAAATTACTAGTGAAGGAATGGTAATAAATGGAGTTTTAAAGTTTGAAAAAGTTAACTTTTGTGAAAACTTACAGTTTAACTTACTAAGTGTATCATAAATCTGTGACCAACACTATACTACTTTCTTTGATAACTCTGATTGCTACATTCTTAAGCCAGGTTTCAAAATTCCAGAAGACTGGATCCTTCTTAAAGCACCAAGAAAAGGTAACACCTATGTGTTGGATATGAACAACACAGCACTAACAAGCAAAGAAACATGCCTGATCTCTAAATCATCAGAAGATGAAGCACAACTCTGGCACAGAAGGATGGCTCATTCCAACATGAATAAATTGGTGAAAAATGACTTAGTCATTGGTGTTCCAAAGAAATAATTTTACTGTTCTAATCACTGTTTATCATGCTATAAAGGCAAACAACATAAATTATCACATAAGTCCAAAACAATTAACACAAACACAACACCACTAAAGTTACTGCACATGGATCTTTTTGGCCCCACCAATGTGTTAAGCATTGGCAAAAGGCAGTACTGTTTGGTGATTGTTGATGATTTCACTAGATTTACTTGGGTATTTTTCTTAAAACATAAAAGTGAAACATCAGAAATTTTAATAGAGTTCATCACTAAGATAGAAAATCAACTTGATCTAAGAATCAAGATACTGAGAAGTGATAATGAAACTGAATTTGTTAATTATGCCTTAGATTCATTTTGCAGGGATAAAGGCATAGCTAGGCAATTTAGTGCTCCAAGAACTCCTCAATAGAATGGAGTTGCTGAGAGGAGAAACAGAACTCTAATTGAAGCATCAAGAACAATGCTAGATGACTCATATCTGCCAATAACATTTTGGGCAGAAGCTGTGAACACAGTCTGCACTGTTCAAAACAGAACTTTGATTGTCAAAGAATATAATAAAACACCCTATGAACTTCTGTTTAAAAGAAAACCTTTTATAGGATATCTTAAAGCTTTTGGGTGTCACGTATCTGTATTAAACACAAAAGAATAGTTAGGAAAATTTGCTGAAAAAGCCTATGATGGTTTCTTTGTTGGTTACTCATCAACATCTAAATCATATAGAGTCTATATTCCATATAATAACATAGTGGAAGAAACTCCTAATGTATCCTTTGATGAATCCTTATTTTCACAGTCTGTAAAAGGATCATCTTGGTTGTTTGATATAGATACATTAACTAACTCATTTAACTCTGGTTATCTTAACATGATAGGTGCTGCTGATACATGTTATCCTTATGTTCCTCCAAATATGGGTGTACCATTGACAGCTGACCCACCTAGAATCACTCCCCTGGAGAATCAAAGTAACACTGATCCTGATGCATCAGCGCAAACTAGTAAAGATGTTTCTGATGACCTCACACCATGCACATCAGCTGAAGTACCATCTACTTCCGTAGATGTTCCTACTCCTGCAGATGATGGACTGAGATCCCCTAATAATCAAACCACATCAGAAAACCACTCAACACCATTGTCGCACACAGAAATATCTTGCTCTGAAACTACAGCTGATCAAGTCCCTGCGGAAGACATGTCCACTACCCCAGAAGGCATACATGTTTCTGCGAAAACTCAGACAGTCTCACCAGAAAATGAGATGAACTACTTTGTTGACCCTCCATCACAACTAACCTCATCTCCAACAACCAACATCACAAACCTGGATTCATCCATCCAAGTTAATGATGTACCTACAGTTAGAGCTCATAAGTATCACCCAATTGATAACATGATAGGTGACCTTCACAACAGAACTACCAGAAGACAAGGGGGAGCTACAAACACATGTCTATTCTCTTGCTTTCTATCATAAGTAGTTCCTCCTAACATAACAGAAGCCTTGAAAGACAACAGCTGGATTGAAGCAATGTAAGAAGAACTTCAGCAATTCAGGAAACAGAAGGTGTGGAATCTAGTTGATCTCCCTGAAGGCCAATATCCCATTGGCACAAGGTGGTTATTTAAAAATAAGCTAGATGACAGGGGTATAATAATCAGAAACAAAGCAAGGCTGATTGCTCAAGGCTACACACAAGAGGAAGGCATAGACTATGATGAAGTCTTTGCACCAGTTGCAAGGATTGAGGCAATAAGAGTGTTTTTGGCATATGCATCATATAAGAAGTTCACAGTTTACCAAATGGATGTAAAGTGTGCCTTCTTATATGGTAAAATTGATGAAGAGGTCTATGTTTCTCAACCACCAGGATTTGAAGATCCTGATTACCCTCACAAGGTGTACAAGCTTGATAAAGCTTCATATGGACTTCATCAAGCACCAAGAAAATGGTATGAAACACTGTCCAAGTTTCTCCTAAGATATGGATACAAGAGAGGAACAATTGACCAGACACTCTTCCTCAAACATGAACATCAAGATTTCTTAGTTGTTCAAGTATATATTGATAACATCATATTTGGATCAACAAACAAGAGACTCTGTGAAGAGTTTGAAGCCTTAATGCAATCTGAGTTTCAGATGAGTTCAATGGGAGAATTAACTTTCTTCTTAGGATTACAAGTTCATCAGAAAACAGATGGCATCTTCATCAATCAAGAAAAGTATATCCTTCAAACACTGAAGAAATACAACCTTGCAGACTGTGTGTCATGCAAAACACCAGCATCTACTATAGATAAAATTGTACCAGATCCAACAGGGAAGTCTATTGATCAAAGATTATATAGATCTATGATAGGATCATTAATATACTTAACTGCTAGTAGACCTGACATAATGTTTGTTGTGTGTGTGTGTGCTAGGTATCAAGCAGAACCAAAGGAGTCCCACTTGAATGCAGTAAAGAGAATATTCAGATACCTCAAAGGGAAACCATCACTTGGACTTTGGTATCCCAAAGAAGGAGACTTCAAGCTTTACTCCTATTCAGATAGTGACTACGAAGGATGCAACAACAATAGAAAATCAACAACTGGAGGATGTCAATTCATAGGACCAAGACTTGTGTCTTAGCAGTGCAAAAAGCAGACACATGTTTCAGTATCCACAGCCGAGGCTGAATACATAGCTGCTTCAGCAGGCTGCTCCCAGGTTCTATGGTTACAAAATCAATTACTTGATTATGGTTACAATTTTCTCCAGACACTAATATATATAGACAATTCAGCTGCTATGTTTATCACTGCTAATCCAGTCCAACATAGTAAAACTAAGCATATAGAAATCAGATACCATTTTCTAAGAGACTGCTCAGAAAAGGGACTAATTAAGTTGATCAAAGTGGACACAACAAATCAGCTTGCTAATTTATTCACTAAGGCCTTTGATTCAGTAAGATTTAAGTTCTTAATTGAATCATTAGGCATGATCAACTTAGAATAAGTTCAAAACATTAACAACAGGTATATAGGCTCATTAACTATGATCATATAAGGATACAACATAAAATTATGTGTAAGGATTTTGATAACCTACGAATATGATAGTATGCTACAAACATGACATATATCCTGCCTGCACCCAATCAACTATCTACTGATCTGATGTGTTGAATATGTGAATAGGTTCATCCTGAGCGGAAAATATGCTATGTCATGCTCAACATAAAGCAAAGATGACTTAGTATGGATAAGTCATTATGAGGAGTTAACAAGTAAGTCTCATCAGAAAGTACACAACTCATCACTTATGCCCACTTACTATGTTGTAACATCTTATAACCTCTATATTTGCGCATCATGACCCTCTGTTTTGCGTAAGCAAAGACCTGGGTCAAAGGCCACCTCTGTTTTACGTAAGTAAAGACCTGATGACTTGATGCTGATCATTAAAAGTTCCCAAAAAGAACTGCTCCCAAAAGAATCTTAAAGGATCAACTACATAGTACTCAAAGAGCATTCATAAAACGCATTAATAGATTTCAAAGAAATCTTAAGATAGAGCTTATAATCTACGGAACATGGTATGTGTAATAAAGTGATGAATTGATCACAATCTGGGAGACAGACTTTCATACACCTTGCATGATGCATTCATCCTTGTTTATCTTTAATTCTTACCAAAACATGATAACTAGCCGGACATGCCCAACATACACTCTAGGTTGAACTTCTGCGGATCACCATATTTGCAATTTGTACTAGATCTAGTAGGCTTTTCTCTTAACCAAACTAAGTAGGAATGTGTTTGATTTATAGTATGATCTTTAGTTTCTCAACCAATTTCCTGCCACAGAACACTATACTCATGTGATTTTCAGTTACACACTCACTGATCATGCGATCTTCGTATAAATTTTTGATAAACTCATCCGTAGATGATTAATCACAAATTTAGGGGGAGTAAGTATAACTGATCAATTAATTCCCTTAATCTGAGCAGCATAACTAATCGGAACCGCAGGTGTACTACGGAAGACATGAGATATCTTCCGTAGATACAGTGAAATCTGTTCATCCGCAGATGTTTCTGCGGAAGACAGAATGGGTCCACTTCCGTAGATAAAGTATGGAAGAAACAGAAAAACTATGATTTCCATGGATATTATACTTTGCTTAATTATATGAACATTAATTGCTATTAATTATTTATTAGGCATAGTTAATAACCGCGGAGGGGTAAAAAATGTAAATGGGTCCCACATGGTAGACAGTCTGTCTGAAAAGGTATAAAAAGGTACTCTGACCGTTGGCCTTTCTATTCATTTTCAAAACACTCCGATCTAAAAATCCCTTCATCCAAAACCCTCTTCTTCATCGTCTACATTGAACACTAGGCTAACACCATTGAAACAATGGCCAATCGGTTCATAAAAGACCACAATGTCTGTGCATTTCTGAATCCAGATGTGGAGGATGAATGCAGAGACATCATAAGATACCTTAGAAGAACACGACTCTTCTATGCGCTGATTGCTGACTCAGTCATCTATCTATCCCACATGATAGATTTCTGGAATACAGCTGTAATAGTCGAAGGAGATGAAGGAACCATGATCAATGCGACCATTGGGAACTTACCCCTTTGGGTAAACGAAGGAATAATCCGCAGTGCCCTAGAACTGGGAGAGAATGAACAAGGTCATCCGGATGTATTCGACAATGAATACATCCAGAAGGTATTCAATTTGATGGGCTACGATGGTGAATACATCCAGAAGGTATTCAATTTGATGGGCTACGATGGTGACTATCAACACGGAGAAATCAAGAAGGGTAGGCTATGCAAGGCTTACAGGTTCCTCTGCCACACTTACCTGAAGTGCATCTCCAATCGGAAGTCCGGGTTAGATAGATTCTCTCGCCACATCTCATCTGGGATCATAGGAATCTTTGAAGGAAGAACCTATAATTATGCCAAATACATCATGAACTGCTTTTGCGATCATGTGCAAGTGCAAAAGGAGAACAAGATGTTCATGTTCCCTTGGTTCCTCCAACTGATAATTAATGAACAAATCCCTAAAGTGGAAAGTAAAGGTGACATAGGTGTATAGAGTCACTTAAACAAATCTCTTCTCAATAAATTGAAAGGGCAGTATGAAGGAGGAGGTGTGGACATGTTTCCTCATGTACTAGATGAGAATGAGGACATTCCTCAGGAGCTGTTGTGGGTTGAGGAACCACAAACTAAAAGCTCATCAGCCCCATCTGCCACACACTCCCAACATCAAACACCACAACACACTTCACCCAAATCACCCCAACAAGAATCACAGCCACCACCATCACCCATCCACTTGACATCTTCAAGTGAGAATACTAAACCCATCTCTCTTGGCCAATCACCAACATCAATCAACACTGCTTCAACTGAAGTAGTTGGTCAGGATAGAACTCAACCTTCACTCCCAAACTCACCAATCTCCATAACATCAATTGATACTGGTGCCACAGAGCCCATATCTTCCCTACCACCAACTGAACCAACCATCTCACCCACTTCCACTGAACCGTTTGACAGCCCAACCCCTACAGAAGAAATCCATCTTGATGAGAAAGTCGATGAGACTGTGTATGATTGAGATACAGAAGAAATCTGTAGTGGTGAGGAAGAAGAGAAAGATAAAGAAGAGGAAGTTGAACAAGAAGAGGGTGATTACATTGATGTCATTGCTTACACTGAGAAGGACCTGAATAAAGAAGAAATCAATGTAAGAAAAAGCTATTTAGTGGCACAATACAATAATCTTGTCCTGAAAAGCAACAAGAAGTTGGAAAAGTTGAGAAGATTGAAGAAGGAGCTGACAAAGAAAGATAAACTCATAGCAGAGCAAGATAAGGCAATCATGCAACTGGAGAGTAGTTTGAAGAGACTGAGGGAAGATGTGTTGATTGACAATGAAGTAATTGATGCTCTGAATGACTTAGTAGATGAACAAGTACTTCAACTGAAAGAGAAAGAGATTGAGATTGAG
Source organism: Flaveria sonorensis (assembly GCA_025506505.1). NCBI lineage: Eukaryota > Viridiplantae > Streptophyta > Magnoliopsida > Asterales > Asteraceae > Flaveria > Flaveria sonorensis. The sequence goes on along the minus strand of CM046439.1, from coordinate 44,299,384 downwards.
AAGTTGAAAAAGAAGTTGACTGATGATGAACAGAATACAGGTGAATCAGCATTGATTACCTACAGCAGAAAAAGGAAATACTTAGGGAAGGCAGTTGATGCAGCTAGAGAATCATCAAAAAAACTAAATCAGATTCTCCAGAGCATCAAACCCCATTGAAGCAACAAGTAGAAGAAAGTGACACTGAATGGGAAGAGCTGACTAAAGAAGAATCTGACGAGGCCAAACAAGAAGATATGTTGTCAACCAGAGACATCCTAGAGGAAAGACCCTAATCTGCCATGTTCATGGACCTAATTAATAATGGTTTTCCATATGACATGGTAGAAAGGATGAATATGTCTGAGCTGATGCAGACAATAAAAGAATTTGATGCAATGAGGATGATGATCCCAATATGCAATTATGAATCATTCTCACAATTCAAGGAAATGGGGAAAACAAGAAAAGAATTGGGTCACTTTGATACATCCAAGCTGACCAGGTACAACATGATCTGTTGGCTGCAAAGTCACAATCATAGCCAACATGAGCTTAAAGGAAGAACTGTTGGAGAATTAAGGGCAATGATAGATTATGTGATAAAGGTAGAGCTGGAAACTGGTGTTAAATTCAGATCCGGAGCCCCTAATCCTGCTTATAAACTAACAACATCTCCTCCCAAGCCAACTGTAATTCAAGTCAAAGACATCCACTAAGGCACAAAACAGATGATAATTGAGCATAGGGGTGTGATTCCTTATAAGGTGTGGCCTCTGGGAACCGCTGTAAGGGAAATAACTGAGAAGAAAACAAGTCTAATTCAGCTATTTGAACAAATGACACTCCCAAGAGCAGCTAGAGAACAGGAGATTATAGGATGGAAATATGATAGGGAGTGGGATTGTACACTCATCAAGAGGGCATCTGGCATGGTGCAATACTTTCACAGAGTAGAAACTCTACTAGCCCTGCCAGATGTTGACCTTCATACTTTACAAACCATTCCCATCACCAATTATCCCATAAGTCCAAGGGGTCGAGATTTCTCCAGATTGGTAGCCAAGCTAAGCCACCGGAGTAAAGGCAGTGTACTAAAAGAGGCTTATCTAGTGGATGCTGAACACACCAGATGACTTCAAAGGAGGTCACATACCAGTTCTCATCATGTTGATGCTGAACTTAAGCAAAGAACTGGGTATCTGACTTGACCAATGCACCATTGAAGATCATAAATGGAAATCAATTTACTTGCCCAATAACAGAATGGGGGTATGTAGAGAAAACAAAAGAACTGGTGTTGCAAAGGAATGATCCACAGAGGAAAGGACAAAGTATACGATTATTTGACCCTGTGGAAATCAAACTCCTGCACCCAAGTTATACATCATACCTCCATGAGAAGCACTTCCCAAGGCTGCAAGATCAAACTGCACAAAATGACTTGTGCTTATACGTCCATCTAATTCAAGTCATGGACAAGCTGCATGCCAATGCAAGTAAACGAAGGAAGTATGAAGCAAGTCAGCTTGTTGGTACAGAGATTAAGCCAGTCACAGAACTAAGAATTTCAGAACAGGACGAATTGGAGGTGGTGTCCAATAACAGTGTTGTTGCAACACTCACCACTGAAGAGGATGTACTGGGATTGAAATATAAAACTCTGAAGAGGTTGAGCAGAAGGAAGATCAAGATTAAATATGAAGACCAACAAGTGACTGCTGATTACTTTAAAGAGAAGATTTTGACAAGAGTGAATGAGCTTAAAGTACTAAACCAATGATTACTAGAGTCTAAACCTAAGGGGGAGTACTGTTAGAGATGTATCTCTTGTATAGGTTTAGATGATAAAAATCACTCTTGTAATCATTATTGTAATTATTGTTCTTGATGATATAAAATGAATATATTTGATTATAATTATGTTTATGAATTAAATAACATTTAATTTTTGCTTCATAATATATTCATCGATGATATAATATATTTCAGAATGTATGTGTGAATGTGCAGGAAACATTAAACTGTGTCAATTTGGAAAATTGACTAAGTGTTGGAACAACTGCGGATGAATAAAGTGTTCTTCCGTAGATGTTCTCAGGAACATAACTGAAGAATGTACATCCATGGATCTCATGCGGAAGAACAACTTCAGCTGAACAAGAAAAGAAGTGAAGCTGCTGGAGGGATTGCTGCGGAAGCGAAGAACTCCTGCGGAAGCACAAGAACAAGTACAGTACAACAGTTGCTGCGGAAGACAGACTACCTGCGGAAGAGTAAATTCCTACGGAAAACCAATTAACAGAAGTCAACATCAAGTCAACAAGTCAACGTGGCAGAACAACAACAACATTAATGACGATGGAAGACATATTATTCAAGCGGATATTCCACGTCATATCAACAACTTTATCCATATTAGATTCGTTGTAAATCCCAAATTCCTAAGCCGATGAACATGGCGAGGATTTGGATAAGTTTAATTAGCTTAATTATAGCAACAAAATAGCTAGCAATACAACAGAATTAGATCTCTATATATATATACGAGATCAACAACATATACATAACAACAGTTGAGAATCATTAGAATCATCAGTAATCATTATCTGAATCATTGTATTCAAGATCAGCAACATCAATAGCAACAAGAAAGCATTACGATCAACATTATTGAGTTCTCTCGGTTTGATGATTCTTATTTTATTTGTTTGATTGTTTGATTTTAGTATTATTAATAGATTAAACACCAAGTATTGATAATTCCGCGATCAATACTTGTTTAAATCAATTCTGATAATTTCTGAACGATCATTGGATACACAAAGTATCAATCAAATAAAATATTAAAATGTGTGTTCCTATTCACCTTAAACTAGTTAAGATAAGTAAGGTTATCAATCATCGTGGAATTAGTGGTCGGTGTATTGAACTTTGATTTAGAAGAAATTGATTTAATACTAAATTATGAACTATTGCCTCTTGGCTGTAAAAATTGGATTTTTGGAATGACTAACAATTAACTAAGAAAACAAATTAGAAATAATCAAACTTGGTTAAGAAAACGATTATAAGAAAGAGTAATCCACTTTGGATCTAGGTTCGGTTTTCAGTAATTGTTTAATTTAACTTCATGGAAAATTCCCTACGTGCGATGATTAAGTGAGATCGATAATCAAGACTTAATAGGTCTTAATACACAATGTCAATTCAATTAAAAATCAAAACTTGCAATCATATAATTTCCGGAAGATTAAATGATATTCAAATAAAAGTTTTCCAAAATCATTGTTTAAGTAATCAACACACAAGTTAAACTTATTGAAGAACTTAACAGGTTCTAGAGTTTAATCTCAACAAAGTTAAACATAAACAAAAACTTAATCACACAAAACCTAATACCCGAAGTAGATCATGAGAAGATTAGCCTCTCATGGTTCTTGAATGATCTTCAAAACTGTTGTTGATTTGCATTCCGGATGATTGTATCTTGTTTTTGAGAGTTGGAATGATGAATTTCAGGCCTAGGAACTCCCAAAATTCGTCTCAAATCAATCTAGGTCGAATGGGGGGCAAGATGTGGCTGAAACATAACAAAAACGTGTTTTTATAGGTTTTTAAATAGTGCCGTGGCGTAGGCTACGCTGGCCACCGTAGCGTACGCTAGGGGCTTTCTGCTGATTTTTTTCTTGGGCTGACGTAGCCTACGGTGGCTATAGTAGGCTACGGTGGAAGCCTTTTTGTTGCACTTTGAAACTTTGTTTCTTGACCCTTCCAATGTCTTGTTTCACCATGTAAGCTTCTAACTTGCTTGTTTTACCGACAAAATCACTTCCAACTCATAGTTAACCTATTCAACTCAATCACGTGCATAAAAACGAATAATCATACGTAATATTTAACGTTTAGACACTTAAAACACTATTCCAACACACTCGTATCAGGTTGCTTTCTCCTTCTTCAAATAGGCGAAGCTTTTATGGGGCTAGGGGGCCCCGCCCCCTTTTTTTTCGTCAGTAGTGTTAATTTTCGTCTCGGTAGTGTAAATTTTCGGTCCGATAGTGAAATTTTTTTTAATAAATATAAAGTTCGCCGCTCTTAAAACAGTTTACTTTCGCCCCTACCTCCACTAAAGTAAGGTTCAAGCTCCGGCACTGCTTCTACACCGTATATGTACGAGGCATAGTGTGATGTAAATTTGCTTATTCAAATATGTTCAGGTTATTATAGTTATTACATATCTTTCAATTCACGTGGTTGATAAGATATTTATTTTTATATAATATTTTGTTTTATATGAACACAATGTGATTGCCAGCTTTATTATTCGTTGGCATCAAAGATTTATCGAATTATACTCTTAGACAAACATATTATGTTTAATAGATTAATTAGAAAGCAGTAAGCATCTCATGCGAGGTAAAAGACAAGTGACTAACAAATAAACTTCAAACAATATAACACAAGAGTGTGCCCAAGTGATGCGAAATAAAATACATAATCAAATTAGAAAAAGAAACTAAAATGCACATTCTAATGACGTATTTATTAAAGACTGGCTTTAGTAAACCCGCGCATTACATGATCTTGATAAATAAAATATTAATATAAAATAATATTAGTTATAAAATGATATTTTAAGATGTGATATGATTGAAATTACGTATGAGAAATGACTATAACTAATAAAACAATGATATCAACTTTTTAAAATTTTGTCTTTAAATTTGTTTTCAAAAAAAAATAAACATTTTGTTTAAAAACAAACCGTATAAAAATGTCACTTTTAAAATTTTCTTATTATAACTCACAAATTTAATTATTTTTGGTTTAAAAAAATTGAATTTTCAAAATTACCAATTTTAAAATATTTTATATTTTTAAAAAAGTTTTATGCTTTAGAAAAATTTATTATTTTATAAAAAAATTATTTACTTAGAAATAACATTAATAAATAGATCTCTTTTTAATTTATTAAATGTATAAAAATGTTAAATAATATTATTAGTAATTAAGATAATTATTTAAGAGGAGAGAGAGACGGAAAAATTTTGGTGAGGATGATTGTGGTGCTGCCACGTGGCATCTCAAATTACTCTTTTATTAGAGTAAGAAGATTAATGTATAAAAATGCAACTATCTAAAACTTTTTGGGGAAGTTGATTTAAAAGTCATCAATTCTGATCACATAATAGGAAACAAATTAAAAGTTGGTTTGTGTATTTCTTTTTATTTATTTTAAATACAATAATAATAATAATAATAATAATAATAATAATAATAAATAATAATAATAATTAATAATAATAATAATAATAATAATAATGATAATAATAATAATAATAATGATAATAATAATAATAATAATAATAATAATAGTAATAATAGTAATAATAATAGTAATAATAGTAATAATAATAGTAATAATAGTAATAATAGTAATAATAATAATAATAATAATAATAATATTAATAATAATAATAATATTAATAATAATAATAATAATAATAATAATAATAATGATAATAATAATAATAATGATAATAATAATAATAATAATAATAATAATAATAATAATAATAATAATAATAATAATAATAATAATAATAATAATAATAATAATAATAATAATAATAATAATAATAATAATAATAATAATAATAATAATAATAATAATAATAATAATAATAATAATAATAATAATAATATAATAATAATAATAATAATAATAATAATAATAATAATAATAATAATAATAATATAATAATAATAATAATAATAATAATAATAATAATAATAATAATAATAATAATAATAATAATAATAATAATAATAATAATAATAATAATAATAATAATAATAATAATAATAATAATAATAATAATAATAATAATAATAATAATAATAATAATAATAATAATAATAATAATAATAATAATAATAATAATAATAATAATAATAATAATAATAATAATAATAATAATAATAATAATAATAATAATAATAATAATAATAATAATAATAATAATAATAATAATAATAATAATAATAATAATAATAATAATAATAATAATAATAATAATAATAATAACAACAAATTTCAAAATAAAAAAGTTTTTGTTACTTGCACTTTCATCTAACTAAGACAATACAAAAAAGTCTAAAAAAGTTAAACATAAAAACAAAGAAATATTTAGAATGATTTAATATCCAAAATGTTGGCTAATCAATGCTTAAAGTATACCAATACTATTTTTAAATTAGGATTAAAAAATGCATCAATTAGATTAAAAATATAGAATATTATGATATATTTTTTATAGAAAAACAATGAACTTTATAATTTAATTAAATTAAAAAAAACACACAGTATAATAACATACATGCAGAAGCTTGTCATATGACACAAAAGATATGCGTGTGTTAAACTCTAATTCATTGGAAAAATTAAATGTCAAGATCACAAAATCAACCCCTATTGGGATATGTGGAAACCTCTAATCACATTCTTATATGTACCAATGGTTGTTCACCGATTGCAGAAGCTTGTCATATGACACAAAAGATATGCAGAAGCTTGTCATATGACACAAAAGATATGCGTGTGTTCACCGATTGCATACCACACACAATGTCTCAGATATGTGGAAACCTACCAAACCAGTGCCAAACACCTACCGTTATTTCATTTCCAAAATCGTAACACAAAATCAACAAACAACCTCTAATCACATTCTTATATGTACCAATGGTTGTTACTTTAAGTGGTTAAGTAAATGGTTAAGGTGAGGTTTATAGGCAATAAAAAAATATGAAGATATTATGTCGAGCTCAAAACAAAATGCTTAGCGTCCCGTCGATATGTGAGCCTAATTAATAGAACGCTTATCCTCCAAAGTTTCCGTTCATAAAAAATATCATACTCTTCTATACTTCTTGTGTCTCATTATTTTTGTTATCTTCTTCAAGACGTTGATTACTTGATTTTGCTTGCTTCTTATTTCTACTTATCGTCTCACATTTTCTTCCAAATACAATTAAATAATAAGTTAGATCGGTCTCCGATCTACTGTTTAACAGTAACTTTTATGATGCTCGATTGGTGCTATCGTTGGCGCTGGCGATCTTCATGCTTATCGGATTCGAGGATTCTAGACCTCCATATCAATTATGTACATGAGGTATGTTAATCCCACACATTTAATCAGAATTTCTTCAGCATGCACCAGTTACCAATTGAGCTTCCTTTGTTTATCAATGGTTTACATTTCTAATTTCTATCATCAAACTCACCAGCAATTTTATTCTTTATGGTGGAGTACAAGGTGTTTAATGGTTTACAATGTCCAACGTGTTATTCTTTAAGACTAGATAATCTTTCATGAGTTAATGATCACTACAAGAAAAAAAAACTTATGGTGTCTAAAATTTGTTAGTCTGTCACGTCGACATGTCGTCCTTATAGGCTTTCACCCCAACATGTCGGCGCCAAGCAATTCGATAGTATTGCTTCATCATAAAAGGTCAAAAACATTCATGAGCATCGACGCTCTGACGCTCATGCTCATGAATGTTTTTCTTAATCTTTGCTACACCTGTACGTAAGTTTGTATTTTTTATTTGCGTTGGGTATGGTTTGTGGTGAGTCTAAGTTTTTAAGACCATCAGCAACTTATTGTTCTTATTCAATGTATTCATAATAAGGACGGTTTACCTGTCGGGCTGGCTATCTAACCGGTCTATATGGGTGCATTTGAAGTGTTTCTACTTGAACATGTTGATTACTGGTTGGATTGTTTAACTGGAGCGGAGGATTAGAGTGGATTTTAGTTTTTTTCACTTTAAAATCTCATTTACTCCTTCGCTCTATTTTAGGCTTCATATGCTATTAAAATTATAAATCCACTTGTTTATATTTGTTTAATATTAGTTCTATTAATACTTTTTTAATCATTTATGACATTATCTAGTTTTTAAAACATGTCTGCCATTGAACCAAGGTCGATTTAATCATGTAAAGACCATTACAAGCTTGTAACCTATTAATGTATTTATCCTTAATATTGACCTAGTTTAACTTTAACAAGTTAGTGAGTTAATCTTGAGTTGTTTATGTGCACCCTTACATATGGCAAATCATGTACTTTAAAACTTTGGATCCATAAGCTCAAAACTGGAAAGAGCACCCGTATTATAACTTATGGGGGGATTGATGGTCGAGTCCATCTGGATCTTCATAACATCGCTAACCGCTACTGAACTTAGTCCGTCTTGCTTATACCATTTAGATTTCATTGATCGGTATTCGGTAGTATATAAGAGATGTGAACTTTATTCTAATTAAGGAAATTCACATGTGATTTGAGTATTGAGAATTCTTTTTTCCTTTTTATTTTACATGTTATCAGTATGAAGACATTATATGGTTCTTGCATAAGATCATGAATTATAACTTGTAAGGGAGAAGATGACAAGTACTCATGCAAGAGTTAGGTGAAAAGAATGCATCTATATAAATTTCAGTTGTTTTTTTTTTATTTAAACGAAGTAGAGAATGTATTTTATTTTATATTTATGAGCCAACTCAAAGCAAGAAAGCATGTTGTTTCGTTCTAGTAGCGAAGATAGCGATGTGAAATATTTATGTATATATTAAATATTATATGCATTCAACAACAAAAAGCCGTTCTAGCTCAGTTGGTAGAGCGCGTGGCTTTTAACCACGTGGTCGTGGGTTCGAGTCCCACGGATGGCGTTTTTGCTGGTCAATTATTTCTTTCAAAGAAATGTAATTTTTTCCTAAACTGCATGTTTATGTACAAATATAAATGTCGGTTCTACTAACTTTTTGATTAGGTAATTAGTGAAGAAAGTCATTATATTCTGAACGATGGTTTTAATGTCAAACTTTAGTACGTCAAATATAACACGGCAGGAGAAATGGCTAAATCTCAGCTTTAGCGCGGTGGTTTAGCCACTCTCAACATATCCAAGTTACCCGTGTTCGATCCTCAGCACTTCATTTCTCATTTACAACTTTTTTGTTAATATGTTGCTTGGTGCACACTTCTAAGTATATAACATCTTTTTTTTTAAGAAATAAAATCAGATTCTGAAGTCCCTAACGTTAGCTTATTTTATTCAAAGAAGTGAAATTGAATTCATTTAATTTAAGTTATATTAAAAAGCAACTTCTATATGTGAGAGCGGAGTACTCATCTCTATGCGTAAGGTACACATCCTTCTTTACTCCTCTTCTTTAGACACCATATGATAGAAAATATGTTGGATCAATTTTTCATGTCAGGTTATAAAGTTATCTACCGAGTGTTCAAGTATTGGTCTGAATTTTTCAAAAATTGATCAACGCCAGGTTGAATTTTTTTTTACGTGTTTAAACCTTGATTTTAATCTGTGTGAAATGCTAAGTTTGTGTAAAACAGTATAAAACAAAAAAAAAACCATTAAGACATTAAGAACATTGTAATGAACACCATTTTTTGTAAAGCAACTGTTACTCATTTTGAAAATAATAAGATATTTTTATAAGCATTGGATCGAACTCTTCTTTGGTGTCAAGGTAATCGCGATGAATAGTCATCGACTTCGGGGAAAGGTTAGAAGACTTCCCGAACAAGAACCTCATACTCCCCGGGATTATTCTGACGCCAAAGGCCTCTACAGCCGAAGTCCATCAAGAAGGCTTATTGAAACTTTAATCCATTGTACATTTGTGAGTAATAGCCTTTAAAGCAGACTTAAAATGAACACAACGTGAAATAGGGATTTAATTGCCACAAAAACATCAATCACAAATGGTAATATATTTTTGAGTGTTCATTCTGTTGTTTTTTTTATCACGTTGGACGTTTTGTTTCATACACATGAGATTTTGTTTTGATTGTTTAGTTGTTGTACAAAAGAGGCCCTCTTTTCAATTAGCCTGCTGATATATCATTTTAATTACTTTGAATGATGTGAATAGAATTTTCTTCTTAATCTATAATCCCTTCAATCTACTGTGTTGTCTTGTGCATTTACTTTTAAATTAGAAACAAGTTCAAGTTTTTCAGGTTTCCTTCTCCTTGAATAGTGTATATGGTTCTTTTCTTGGAAAATAATAGTTCATTATTCTATGGTAGATATATTATGTTCTTTTTATGTATGTCTACATCACAAAGGTGTTGAAAGAGTTGAAAACATTCAAGATGTGGTTGAATTTTAAACTTTGCAATTGTTTTGAGCAATGTAGTTGACTTTTTAAACATTGCAGCAACTTTGTTAACAATGAATTATTGCTACAAAGGAATAACAGTGCAACCCCCTTCTCTTCTAACCACGGCTTCTGGCAGGGATGCAATCTGATGCAGGAAACAATACAATTTGGATCTAAATTTGCATGATTTGATACCTTCGTCACTTGAAAATGGTTTAGACGAAAGCAACAGGCTGCTGATGATGTAGAGTGTGAGAGAGAGAGAGAGAGAGAGAGGACACGTGTGTGATGATGAAGATGGGATCTGTGAGTGATGGTCTTTTTGATGTCACAATGTGAAAACAGTTGTATTGCATAACTCAATTTGATTTTCAATTATCCATAAATCCGAATTTCACGTTAATTAATCTATATATTTGATCCCTCATGTTTTTAATTTAATATATTTAACTTGTTACTAAAAATATACATTGTTAAAACAATTATTAAAAATCAATATAAAATATAAAATACAGAAAACCTTATATACTCGATCTCATAACAATTAAACATTTTAAAGTCTTTAAAATTTTATTTTTCACCAACAGTGGTCGAGCTTTGCCTAGTGTTGTATATGATAATTAATTTGTATGTTTATTACTTCTTAAAAAAAAGTTAATTTATTTTTTTAAATATTTAGTATCCTAAAACTATACAAGAAGTCTTCAACATAGGTTATTGACAAAAGAAAGGTTGTTGCCATGGTGATAGCAAGTTGAGCTCACGTAGTCATTATCAAATTTTGAATCTTAGAGCCCACCTTTTATGCTGGTTTTTTTATTTCGGGAAACTTTTAAACGAGAACATCGTTTTATTGTTAGGTTATGTTTACGTGGTAATGTGCGAGACGTTAAAACTTTAGTATTACCGGGTCAACGCACATAACGATTTTGTACGCGGGTTAAAAGTTTACAAACGCACGCTTTACCATGTTAGTGTCATCGTATAGTCTCGTCGCATCGCGCGGGGAGAAAAAACTAGTTAGTACTTAAAGAATTATAAACTTAGTTAGTACTTAAAGAATTATAAACTTTTAAACGAGAACATCGTTTTATTGTTAGGTTATGTTTACGTGGTAATGTGCGAGACGTTAAAACTTTAGTATTACCGGGTCAACGCACATAACGATTTTGTACGCGGGTTAAAAGTTTACAAACGCACGCTTTACCATGTTAGTGTCATCGTATAGTCTCGTCGCATCGCGCGGGGAGAAAAAACTAGTTAGTACTTAAAGAATTATAAACTTAATTGTACACTTTTTGAGTTTTTGAAAACCAGTATATATTTATTCAAATTCATTATAGAAAATTAATAGTTTAATAATTAAAATCATTACTGTCACAGGGCAGAAAAGCACTCATGAAATTATATACAACAAACGATGGTTGTTTAATGATTTTCACTTCCTTGTAATTAAAACCAGGGGTGTTAATCGTATCGGGTTAGTGGGTTGGTGGGTCGGAATATCAAACCTAAACATGACCCATATTCTTATTCGGGTCAAAAACTCCAACCCTAACCTGAACCTATATAAAATCATGTAGCCCGAACCTGATCCGTTTAATCTTTTTTTTTAAATGTCAAAATAATCAATGGTAATTTAATATTGAAATACTACTTTAAATTTGCATATACAACGAAACGACAGATATTATGGTTTTCAAGTTTAAAGTATACGTATTTGGTAATAAGCTTTCTTTTTAACCACTTTAAAGTGAAGTTTTAACTTAAGTTTCAAATTAATTTCTGAATTGAGAAAAAGACCTAAAATAGTATGGCAATGCAAAAATTAAAAGATCTATAATAATCTTTTAAAGCATATATTATTAAAACGGATTAACGGGTCAATCTGTTTTCAAGCGGGTCAACTCAAACCTGACCTACTTTTTATACGGGTCAACCCAAACCCGACATGTTTTTTAAATGGTTTGTATTTCCCAACCCAAAACCTACTTTTTCTTCATGTCAAGTTTGGGTTCGTATTAGGAATTGACACTACTAATAAAAACGTTATCTGTTATAACTTAACCCTTTCTTTGTCTTTTTATAATGTCAAATATTTCTCTTTTTCTCTAGGTTTAAACAAGTTGAAATAAACCATGTTCTTCCTCATACCACAAGATGGAAAACAGTCACGTTTGATATGTGAATCTTATGCTCAAATCATTTATAAACGAGCTCCAATAGAAGCTCGAGTTCACGCTTGAAATCTTTTTACCCAAATTGATTCGAGCTTTTTAATGAGTCGATCTACAGTTACTTATGGGGAATTACCTCGGTTACACTCGCCCAACATTTTCTTTCTCTCCACACCATCTCTCTTCGCTCATATCTTCAAAGTCTAAGCTAAAGTTCATTTTCCTTTCTTTTTCATGCATCAATATTTTTTACTTTTTAGAGACAACTATCAAACATTTAGTTTCCAAACAAAAAGCAAAACAAGAGTTTAAGGATATGAAAACAATTGACAAAGAAAGCTTATATGATGCTGACACAAGAGTCTGCGATGAATATGGTGGGCGACAAATGGTGATACTAGAGGAGTGGTTTGACGGTCGATTTGGTTTTGAATTTAATGCAACAAAGTATGAATGTAAGTATTAGATGTTGCTTAAAAAATATGACCAGACAAAAAAGAGGACGATGGATGATTGAGTGCTGGTCTAGGTTTTAATTTTATTTTTCACTTTTTCTTTTCCTGTTATTTAATTCATTACATAACCAACCTCTTTAGTTTTAATTTTATTTTTCTTTCTACTTTATTTTTTTTTATAAATAAACTCAAAAACACAACATTAAAATCTCTATAAATAAACTCGAACATTAAGATTTTTATAAATAAACTCGGGAACACAACGTTAAAAAATAGGATTAAGTAAAAGAACATGATTAATTCAGTGCACTTGGTGGTATTAATCAACGGCATATTCTATTATTCTTACACCGCCATCTGTTCTATGTTTCTTTCCACTCCCAACACTCTACAATTCATCAAGATTGCAAATACATATATTCAAGATTCTTCTTCGTCATCGTTCTTCATCATCTAAGGTAATTTACATCTTCTCAAACCCCTTTACCCATTTCAAGATAATGAATCTTTGCGTCGTTTTCCTTTCAATTGTTTCCGATTAATCAATAAACAAAGATTTCGCATTGATTGTATTGAAATTTGTTTCATTAATCAGGGCACGTGAATATGTAATTCTATCGATTTGATGATCTCATTCTCAGTTGTTACGTGGGATTGATTTGATTTTGTGTTTTCTTGATGATTGTTGCAGATGGCTACACTAATCTCTGACACTAAACCATGGAATGACCTGAAGGTGATTACTTTTCATCTTTTTACCTCAGGGTCTCTTGGTTTCTGCCATTGTATCTATTCATTTTGAGTTATTGTGCTTATTGATGATGTGAATGATGATTGATGATTACTTGCAGGCTCATGTTGGGGAAATTGATAAAACACATTTGCGTGATTTGATGAATGACACTGATCGATGCAAGTCAATGATGCTGTATGATTGTTTAAACCTCTTATGAACTAGTACAAGTGCTTATCTTTCTTGATTTTGTTGTGAAGATGAATGTGTATGCTTGTTTGAAGTCTTTAAATAGGCATCTATTCCAAAGTTTTGAGTATGTTTTTTTAGAAAATATTCAAAAGTCATATTTTGGTGTCCAATGGGTGTCAATATCTTGGATTCTGTAACCCAAAATTATGTGTGTTGTTAGCAAAACAAATTTAAGGTAGTGGATTTTCAAGTATGTGATTAGTATCTTTTAAATTGCAAAGAAACTCCTTAACGCATGCTCAATGGGACTCAAACTCGCAACATAAGGGTCGTAGAGACTTGAAAGGGACTTGAGTGCATAACTATTTTAGGAGCTTTCATTTGAAGCATAAACTTTTATCATCTTAAGCTAATGCATTGGTTATGATATATGCACAAAAGGGTCAGGTCTTAGGTGGAAGAGTTTTAATATCTTTATTATCATAAGTCAATGGGTTTGTGTCTCATTTGAATCCGAAGCAAAGGTGATCACCCTCCAAATTTCAGATGGAGTCTTTTTTACTTCATTTTATTTAGTTGGACTGGGTTTATTTTCTTGAAGTTTATTATTTAGGCTTAGAGAGTGATTAGTGCTTCTGTTCATTTTGGTTTTATGCAGCGAATGTGATGGTATATTTCTGGACTATTCAAGGCAGCGCGCCACTGTTGATACAATGTCCAAGCTCTTTACACTTGCCGAGGTAGGTTGGCCGGTTTTTCTCTTTAGCTGAGGGTGACACAAGGATATAACATTATCATTGTATTTGTTAATGAAATATTGCTATTAGCCACAAAAAAAGAAGTGAAATATTTTCTGATAATCTTCTTAATTACTGATGCAGGAAGCACGCCTCAAACAAAAGATTAGTAGTATGTTCAATGGGGAGCGTGTATGTAAAGCTATGAACTTTGATTTATCTGGTTGTATCTCTCATAGATTGACTTGTTTTTAAAGAAAAAGTTTAGAAAAATAGCTAAATCAGTTTGGTCTGTACTTCAGATAAACAGAACAGAGAACAGGTCTGTGCTCCATGTAGCTCTTCGTGCTTCAAAGGATACTACAATAAACTCTGATGGAAAGAATGTGGTGCCAGATGTCTGGCAAGTTTTGGACAAAGTTCGAGATTTTTCGGATAAAGTTCGCAATGGATCTTGGGTAATTATCCGTTATATAAGCTGATTTCATTGAACTCATTATTTGTATAATACTGTTTTTCTGAGTAACATTCAACCTGTGTTAAGGTTGGAGCCACAGGGAAAGCACTTACAAATGTGATTGCTATTGGTATTGGTGGAAGCTTCCTTGGCCCTTTGTTTGTGCATACTGCTCTTCAAACAGGTGAGCTTTTTAACTTCACATTTCAACCAGACATTAACCAATGTTCTTTTTGTAGTGGATTGCTTAGAATGAAAATGTGTATCATCAAATTGAAATTTTGGGAACATGCAGATCCAGAAGCTAGTAAATCAGCAGGAGGACGCCAGCTTCGCTTGTAAGTTTACATATTGTGTGCTTTATCACGTAGTCTACTTGCATGCTTATGTTGGCTTCTGTTTTCCATGTATTGGAAAATACAAATGCTTTTAGTTGTGTGTTCAGTCATCAGTGGTTACAACCCACTTTTATGAAGCAGTCTTTCTATCGTCAGGGGTAGAAAATAAGAAAGAAACGTGAGGGACTTTCATCAATCTTCCAATTGAGAAATGAGAGCTATAGTTATATACCTTATTATAAATGTTTCAACTAGCACTAAGGTTTTAGGGGAAAGGCATGTAGTTGAAATTAAGGGTGAATCTAAAACACGCTATCTATTAGCGTGTAAAATCATTGTGGCCAGCCGGCCCTAGACATAGTTATTTTTGGGATAGATTTTGTATAGCAATCAAAATAGAAATAGGACTATTTTCTTGTATCATAAATAAGGCAGAAGGCTGTCAAATAAGATTCATTCAGAGAATTACCAAATATCATCTCTCTTTTATGGTATCAGAGCTCCATCTGATAACCTAAACCCTTCTGCCCTCTTGCTACCGTCACCTCTCTTCCTCCCCTCTGCCGCCACTAACCCCTCATCCCTACTCACCGACTTTCAGCCTCTCTTCAAACTCCAACAGCACCATGACGGATAAACTTCACCTTGCCATTACAGTTACTAACATTCGCAACTTCATCCCCTTCAACCTGGAGATGGAGAGTGGGCAGTACGTATCCTGGGCAGAGCTATTCAAAATCCACTGCAAAGCATTCGAGTGCTCTGATCATCTCACCTCTACTACCTCCACCGATAAAGACAAACCTTCTCCTTCTACCTCTAATCTGGAAACTTGGAATCAAGTTGATGCCATTGTCCTACAATGGATCTATGGCATAATCTCCAATGACCTACTTCATACCATACTCAAACCAGATTCTACTACCGCTTCTGCTTGGAAAGCCCTTGAGAATATATTCCAGGATAACCAGAATTCTCGGGCTATTTATCTTGAAAACAAGTTTTCTACTCTCAAACTTTGACAATTTTCCAAACGTTTCAGCCTATTGTCAGTCCTTGAAGATGATCTCTGACCAACTCGCTAATGTTGGTTCACCTGTTACAAATCACAGACTTGTTCTCCAATTAATCAGTGGTCTAAACGACCAATATGATAGTGTCGCAATGATGATACAACAATCTGATCCTCTTCCAGATTTTTATGAAGCAAGATCGAAACTTATACCGGAAGAAACAAGAAAAGCAAACTAGACCCCATCTCCTTCTAGCGAAACAGCCTTCAATGTCTCCACTGTTGATTCACAAACTAAACAACAGCCAATATCACATACAAATCAGGACCGTAATGCTCGATCTCAGCCTCACCGGAACAACAACCACCCCAACCGTGGTCGTGGCCGTGATCGTGGACGGGGCAGGGGCAGAACCCAGTACCCAACAGCCCCGGGTTGGTCTTTTTCTCCCAGACCGCAACCGTGGAACATGCAACAGTGGGCAGCACCCTACCCTCCATCATCTTGGACCACTCCTCCATGTCCTTACCCTACTACTGGTCCAAACCGCCCATGGCAATCACCCTCTCCTACACCAGGCCCGGGCATTCTTGGTTCCAGACCACATCAGGCACATGCGGCCTATTCTACTGGCTACATGCCAACCGACATTGATCAAGTTTTTCAAGCCATGACCTTGAACCCACCAGATCAACATTGGTACATGGATAGTGGAGCTATATCTCACATGACAAACTCGGGAGGTAATTTCTCATCCTATTTTAATAATGGTTTGTTCTCGAATATTATCGTTGGCAATGGTTCTAAAATTCCAATTGTTGGCGTCGGTACACAAAACCTTTCCCTACCATTCCCCCCCTTAAAACTTTCAAATGTTCTTCATGCCCCAAATCTTATCAAAAATCTCTTATCTGTTCGTCAATTAACAAAAGATAACAATATCTCTATTGAATTTGACGCTTTTGGTTTTGACGTGAAGGATTTCAAGAAGCGGACACCTTTCATTCGATGTAACAGCACCGGAGATTTGTACCCTCTAACCTTCTCATCAGCCACTTCTATCACCACTCCTTCCGCCTTTGCTACACTCACTCAAGATCTTTGGCATTCCCGTTTAGGACACCCGAGATCTTCTATTTTAAATTCTTTGCATTCTGTTCTCAATTATGATAGACCTAAACGTTCTAGTATTTGTTCTTCATGTATTTTGGGAAAACATATTAAATTGCCTTTTCATGATTCTACTACTTATACTTCATTGCCATTTGATTTAATTCATAGTGATGTTTGGACCTCACCCGTCACAAGTTCAAACGGACACCGTTATTATGTATTGTTCTTAGATGACAAATCTAATTTTCTATGGACCCATCCAATGACTCACAAATCTCAAGTGTTTGAAATATTTAAAACTTCATACACTCATCAAAACTCAATTCAATGCCCATATAAAAACCCTTCAATGTGACAACGGAAAAGAATACAACAATCATTCTTTTCACACTTTTTTTAACAATAACGGTATCCAATTTCGTTTCTCTTGTCCCCATACTTCCCCTCAAAATGGAAAATCCGAAAGAAAAATCCGTTCTGTAAATAACATAATCCGCACACTTCTCGCTCATTCTTCCGTACCTCCACATTTTCGTCATCATGCCCTAACCACTTCCACATACCTTCTAAATATTCTACCTAGCAAACTCCTAAGAAACCTAACTCCCACCACCCATCTATACCATCGACAACCTGATTACTCTCATCTTCGGGTATTCGGTTGTCTTTGCTACCCTCTAACACCATCTATCTCCATAAACAAATTACAATCCCGTTCTAGCTCATGCGTATTCCTTGGATACCCATCCAATCACCGGGGGTACAAATGCTATGACTTGTCGACCCGTAAAATAACCGTATCTCGCCATGTCATCTTTGACGAGACCATCTTCCATTCTCCAACACATCTAACCCCAAACCATCCTATGATTTCCTAACTTCCGATCCACACCTATCTATGTGGACACACATATCCCGTCCCCATCCCCCTTCTCAACCTAATACTTCCCCTCATCCTCCTTCTCCCTCTCGATTTGGCAAAACATACCAACGCCGCCCCAAAACAGCCAAGCCTCCTAACCCTGCCACTAACTCCCCGCAACCCACCTCCTCGTCTAACCAGCCCACACATCGGCCACCTGCCACACCTACTGGAACTCCAATTCAGCCCACACATCAGCCCAATCACAGCCCTCAACTAAGTCCCAACCAGCCCATTTTTCAGCCTGCTGAACAGCCCCCAGTTCAGCGGCTTCAGCCCACTTCTCATTCTACTCCTTCTGTTTCAGACCCTCCCTCTACATCATCACTCATCCCCCCAAAACTTCCTTCCCGCACCATGACAACCCGTACCATGTCGGGTGCCATGTCGTCCAAAAATTACTTTGGACTCTCCACCAACCCTGAAATCTCCCCAATACCGAAACATTACCAGATGCCTTACGATGCCCTCATTGGAAAAAGGCATGGTTGACGAATTTGAGGCCCTTATTGATAATAGGACGTGGAAATTAGTTCCTCGAGACCCGACCATGAATATCATCCGTTGTATGTGGATTTTTCGGCATAAAACTAATGCTAACGGTTTACTTGAGCGATACAAGGCTCGTTTAGTTTGTGATGGCAGGTCCCAACTGGTCGGTATGGATTGTGGTGAAACCTTCAGCCCTGTGGTTAAGCCTTCAACCATACGTACGGTTCTCAGTATTGCACTCTCACATTCATGGTCAATACACCAACTAGACGTCAAGAATGTCTTTCTACACGGTCATTTAAATGAAACAATGTACATGCATCAGCCACCGGGGTTTCGAGATTCACGATATCCTGATCACGTTTGTCTCCTTCAACGTTCTCTTTACGGCTTAAAACAAGCCCCAAGGGCTTGGTCCATTGGCTTCTCTCACAGTTAGTGCAACCATTCTTTGTTCATCTACAGAAAGGGTAATGAAGTGGCTTATATTCTACTCTACGTCGACGACATTATTCTCACCACCTCTACTATGGCTCTACATAACCATCTCATGGATTTGCTTTCCAATGAGTTTGCAACGAAGGACTTAGGACCTCTCAGCTACTTTCTCGGTATCTCTGTTACACGTACGGATCAGTCACTATTTTTATCTCAACAGAAATATGCTACCGAGATACTTGAGCGAGCCGGAATATCCTCGTGCAATCCTGTCGCGACACCGGTTGATACCAATGCAAAATTGGGTGCCAATGATGGGGACCTGGTAGACAATGCAACAAGTTACCGCCAACTGGCAGGTGCACTCCAGTATTTGACATTCACTCGTCCCGATATTTCTTACACAGTCCAGCAGATTTGCATGTATATGCATAGCCCCGTACTTCTCACTTGCATGCTTTAAAGCGGATCCTACGTTACATTCGGGGTACACTTGATTTCGGACTTACTATTACAAAATCGGGTATGAAGTCCATGATTGCTTATACAGACGCTGACTGGGGTGGGTGCCCCGACACACGTCGTTCCACATCTGGATACTGTGTATACTTAGGGGACAATTTACTTTCTTGGTCCTCAAAGCGACAACACCCCTTATCTCGTTCGAGTGCCGAAGCCGAATACCGGGGAGTCGCCAACGTTGTATCTGAAATATGTTGGCTTCGTAACCTATTATTGGAACTTCATCACACGCCAACACATGCCTCTATTGTCTACTGTGACAACGTTAGTGCAATCTATCTCTCCGGTAACCCAGTCCAACATCAACGCACAGAGCACATTGAGATGGACATTCACTTTGTTCGGGAGAAAGTGAAACGCGGCCAGATTCGAGTCCTTCATGTTTAGTCTAGATATCAAATTGCTGATATATTCACCAAAGGACTTTCGCGCATACTCTTTGATTATATTTTGATCCAACCTCAACATCCGACAACCTTCTGTTTCGACTGCAGGGGTATATTAGCTTGTAAAATCATTGTGGCCAGCCGGCCCTAGACATAGTTATTTTTGGGATAGATTTTGTATAGCAATCATAATAGAAATAGGACTATTCTCTTGTATTATAAATAGGGCAGAAGGCTGTCAAATAAGATTCATTCAGAGAATTACCAAATATCATCTCTTTTACTATCAATGTGATAGATTTTGTGGCATGAAAGGTGTAGGCACATGGAAAAAGAAAATGAATAATACAAGATAGTTTCAACTTTAATGATCTAAATATAACTCGAAAAATGTAGATGATAGATCTTAGGCATAGTCTATGTGACATAGCAACATTTGAACATGCTGCACCAACTATGCTTTGTATAGTGAATTCAAACAACTGGTATTTCTTTTATAGAAAAGCATGACCATTAAAGAAAACAACAAGGACGGAAACAAAAGAGAAGTGATGTAATTGTTAGGATCATTTAGGCCCAATCAAACCTAGTAGTTTGGTGTATGGACCGTGTTTTTTAGCTTGGTGTAAGGACCGTGTTTTTGTAGGACCTTTTATAAGCAGTTTTTTTGGTCCCAGATATGGACTTGTTGCGACAATAACATGCATATGGTGATTACTTGGAACATAAATTTGAGATAAAAGACCTTGAGAAACAAATTTCTGTCTTTTTATATAGACTAAGCATTCCCATAAACTTCAATTTACTACTCATACATAATGGCAATTTAGAAATAGTTCTTTGGGTGAGTAGTTATTGGTATCTTCTCAATTTTATTAAATAAGTTCACAGGTTGATATCACGTGGATAAAACAGGGCTCCAACTCACACAAATATCAAACACCACAACTTCATTCTAATTCCAAATTCAAAAAGTTTGCAGGGTTTGGTAGTGAATCATTATGAGTTCTTGGGCTTTAGAAAGTAGAATTGACATAATTCTTGAAAAATGTTAAAAATGAATATACATATATATATATATGTATGTGTGTGTGTGTATATATGTATATATATATATATATGTATATATATATAGTGTTCTTCATATTTAGAGCTTGTGTTTATAAAGTAAACATGATATGAAATATTTATACATGTATTCAGAAAGATAGAGAAAAAAATCGTAGAGAGAGCATGGTATTTCTCTTTATTTGTAGGTCTCTTAAAAAGCAAACATTTATTGGTTTATTTCGAAAATCCAATGTAAACAAAACTATATTCACACTGCTTACTTACATGAACACACTTGTATTTAGGCAATGGTCTTACTTATTCCTTTCTTACATCTGGGTATTTATGCAGTCTGGCTAATGTTGATCCAGTAGATGTTGCCAGAAATATTTCAGGATTGAATCCTGAGACCACTTTAGGTGATATTACTTTTATTTCCTGTATCTGTTTATATTAAATGACAACATTTTATTTTCTTTTGTAATTAATGATATGTTCCTGTATTTGATGCAGTTGTTGTAGTTTCAAAGACTTTTACAACAGCTGAGACAATGCTGAATGCTCGGACATTAAGGGAATGGATCTTGTCTGCTTTAGGGTTAGTGCACAAGCCTATGTTTCTACTAATGATTTGTGATCCAGTAACAACGTGCCATTGTAAATCAAATCATATATTTGTTCGTAATAAACGAATTAGAAGATCCATACCTCTTTTTATTGTCCCATATTACCTGGTCTTATTTTATTTTGTTTCAGGCCACAGGCTGTTTCAAAGCACATGGTTGCTGTTAGCACCAATCTTAAGGTTTAATTCGTCAATACCTGCTCTACTTTGTACCTTGCTTTGATTTGTTTAATTACTTGACATATCCAGTTTTGGTTCCTGTCTTGTTTATTAATCATAAATCCATCATGTATATGATTGCATCGATGTATGAACATTGTAAGCTGTAACTAATGCTGGAGATGCAAAGGATTATTAAAAAAATGTTTAAAGATAGAATATATGAGCAGGCGGATAATCACGCTTATTATAGTTTTTACCTTCCTATATCTTTATTGCAGCTTGTGGAGAAATTCGGGATTGATCCTAATAATGCTTTTGCATTCTGGGACTGGGTAGGAGGCCGGTACAGTGGTAAGATAGTCTTTTATTATTTCAAGTAGCAAAGAAAATTCTGAAATTTTTTTATATGTGATTGGTCATCTTGATTTGTTTCAGTTTGCAGTGCTGTTGGAGTGTTACCTTTATCTCTGCAATATGGTTTTTCAGTCGTTGAGAAGTACATCAACATTTGAACTTCTTTTTCTCTCATTCAATTGCATAACTGATTGCATAACTGTCTTTTCAGATCCATAACCTTGCTTTTACTAAATTTGCTATTTAAAAATTCGTAGGTTCCTAAAAGGTGCTAGAAGTATTGACCAGCATTTCCACTCTGCTCCTTTTGAGAATAACATACCCGTATGTAAATATCGGTCGATCTACTACATTTTTATCTCGTCCTTATAGTTATTTTAACTCACTAAATATTTTATTCACCGACATTATGTCTCACTTTCTCCAGGTTCTTTTAGGTTTGTTAAGTGTATGGAATGTCTCTTTTCTTGGATACCCTGCAAGAGTGAGTTTATTTATTTACAAAACCACACTCACTTAAGTCATTCTTGTTTAAATCTTTTAACATGATCTTTCTTATATCCCCCAGGCTATCCTACCTTACACTCAAGCTCTTGAAAAGCTTGCTCCACACATTCAACAGGTATATTATTATTTTCATGGTGCATGTCGTACCTTTTTAAAGGTTATTTTTTCCTTTTATAATCTCTGCACCGCAAACTTATTTATATAGGTTAGCATGGAGAGTAACGGGAAAGGAGTATCCATAGATGGTGTTCGCCTTCCGTTTGAAGCTGGTGAAATTGATTTCGGTGAACCAGGAACAAATGGCCAGCATAGTTTTTACCAATTAATTCATCAGGTATGCCATCACGTAGCTGTGTGTCAGCCACAGTTTCATATATGCTGAAATCTCTGTTTCTTTACACTTGATTTTGGTGTTTTAAGGGGCGTGTTATTCCTTGTGATTTTATTGGTATTGTGAAGAGTCAACAACCCGTCTACCTTAGAGGTACCGTCTTATTTTCATCTTTTTGTTCCTTAATCCCATCTATGCTTGTCATTTATCAATTAAAATTTGCTTTGCAGATGAAGTGGTAAATAACCATGATGAGCTCATGTCGAACTTCTTTGCACAACCTGATGCTCTTGCTTATGGGAAGGTAATTTGATTCCTTAACCTCTTTAAGTATGAAATCAGACTTCACTAATAAAGAAATATAAAGATTTGAACTTTTTCTTTCCAGACAACCGAACAATTGCAAAGTGAGAATGTCGCGCCTCATCTTGTTCCTCACAAGGTGATTTTCTTCCAAATTTTACATTTTTTTGCTTGCAATTAAACGCCTGATCACTAACTTCATTTTCATCAACAGACCTTTACTGGGAATAGGCCATCACTTGGCCTTCTACTTCCGTCATTGGATGCTTATAGAATCGGACAGGTTTGACTATTATAAACATTGGTCAAATCTATGTATCCGGTGCTGACATCATCTTAAAAAGTCTGTCCCTCATGTCTGTTCAGTTACTAGCTATCTACGAGCACAGGATTGCTGTCGAAGGTTTCGTTTGGGGAATCAATTCTTTCGATCAATGGGGTGTTGAGCTAGGAAAGGTATTCATGAAAAAAGAAAACACATGCGCGTGCGCACACACACTCATATTCTTTTTTCTTAAAATAGATAAAGATAATATAATTGAATTGCAGTCACTAGCATCCCAAGTCAGAAAACAACTTCACGCGTCACGCAAGAAAGGAGAATCAGTTGAGGGCTTCAATTTTAGTACCACAAAGTTGCTAAGAAGATATCTTGAGGTTCAAAACTGCTTTTTGTTATGTATTTGTATTGACATGAACTGCTAAATATGATCTTTATTAAAAAATTTGGGATTTTGTTATCAACTGTAAGTTTGTTTTCTGCAGGAGAGTGCAGACGTGCCTTCGGAACCAACAACTCTTTTGCCTAAGATATAATTACTACTTGATGGTGAAGAAGTTGTCTGCAACTGAATAGCTGATATCATAACTTATAATGTATGACTCCAGCTTTTATCAACCATTGGGTCATTTTGTAACTGCATGATTTGTGCTGCACGAGCATAATAATTCCTGCCTTTTTGAATACATCCAAAATGATGTAATTATTTATTATTGTCTTGATTTGGTTGTTTTAAGTGATCATAAATCAATTTAAACAATTGTCACTTATACTTGAGTTTGATGTACTTGATGGGTCCATTATGTGCAGTCCCGTTGTTTGGCTTGCTCAGTGTCGAGACATGACATTATCGGTTGAATCCTGTATCAAACTTGCACTGTTATGCATCTTCTTGTCTTATCGCTTTACATGTCCGGACTTTGACATGGTTGATCCATGGTTGGACCGTGCATTGATGACTCTCCTCTCCATGAGTGATTATTCCGATCAATTGTTTGATGTTCTAAACATGTGTTGTTGACTCAACCTTTATGATTACGAGTGTATTTGAGTTTATCTATTCGTGAACAAGGAATCGGCGAGTCAAGCTTAAATGATCTTAAGTCTATATTTAAAGCTAAATTAACAACCAAGCTTGGATGGTGACATGGCATCATAACATAAATCCATATTCTACTTTTATGATCAAGCTTCAAAAAGATATGAAAATTCTTAAATAAGTGTTTCTGTTTGTTTGTTTTTTTAATGTTATGTTATTTACTCCAGTGTATAAATAACGTCTAGCTTTTTTGTTTTTCCTTTAAATATTATTTTATCTGCTTATCAATTTATTTAATTTGTGATTTATTAAATTGTTTGTTTTCCTGACTGTTCTTTCCTAAGTATAGGCAACTTGGGAGCATTTGATTTATCATATGGAGATTTCTGTTTGTATATTTTGGTTAACAATTAGAATACTCATAAAATTATATAAATTTTAATAGGTTTTGATGTATACATAGATTATTATTATTATAACTGTATCAAATAATAACATGCAATACAAATATTATCTACATATTATTGTACTGTTCACGTTCTTTGTGATTGGTATACGATCATTTGAAAACAACTAAGATAATTGATCCAAAAACACGAGTTATCTCCTTTGACAATCGCCTCTTGATAGTGTTATATTCACTCCTCTTTATTTCTGCTACACCGTTGTAATAAATTGAGGGGTCACTTATAAGAAAGTGAAAGTTTTAGGCTGGTTAATGTGCCATGTTGTTATGCCAATTACATTATTAGTTCCACTTATGCATTAAATCATAGCTTGATATTACCATTCTTATTATTCGCAGATGTCGGTGCCCTTTTTTTAGATTTTTTTTTAATCACGTGAACCGCCCGTGTGTCGCATTTTGGCGGTTTCTAAACGGATTCCTCTTCCGTCTTCTTACTCTCGCTTCAGATTTCTTCTCAGTCGGGTATGGTTCTTAACACTTTCCGATTGCATGCTTTGTTCCGGTTCGTCTTTGCTCCTTTGATCCCTTTTTTTGCTTGATTTGCGGTGTCGATTTGCCTGGTGCGGCTTCGTTCCTGTTTTTTTCATTTGGGTTGAGATTGCATGCTTTGCTCCGGTTCGTCTTTGCTCCTTTCATCCCTTTTTTTGCTTGATTTGCGGTGTCGATTTGGCTGGTGCGGCTTCGTTTTTGTTTTTTTCGTTTGGGTTGATCGCTTAGCTTCTGCAGGAGATTTGGGATTTTGATTATGTTCCGGTGTATTCGATTTGGGGGTTTTTGTGTTCTTCGGCTTTGGGTTTTTTTCTTCTGTTCGGGGAATTGGGGTTTTTGCTTCTCGATTTGGCTGGTGCGGCTTTGCTCTAGCTTCTGCAGTAGATTTGGGATTTTGATTCTGTTCCGGTGTATTTGATTTGGGGGGTTTTTGTGTTCTTCGGCTTTGGGTTTTTTTCTTCTGTTCGAAGACTGAAGTGCTAATCTTCAATTTTGATTTTAGTCATTATTTCGTGCCTCATTTTATAGAGAACATGCAGAAACTTAGAGCCATAGTTTAGAGTCTAAGCATCACCAAGTGAAAACTCTAAACAGCCTAAGCATCTTTGATTTTTTGTGTTCTTAGCTTCCACGTGTGTGTATAATCTTTCTTAGAATTGGGGTTTTTGCTTCTGTTCGGGGAATTGGAGATGTTTTGTGTTGTTCGGGTTTGGGTTTGGGTTTGGGTTTGTGGCCTTAATTTGATGTCGGTTGGCATATAATTTTTGGTTTCATTTATTTCAGGGAAGAAGTCGTGCGTATGTATCTTGCAATTCCTGTGAATTTCATCTTCAGAGGATTTGAAGGGAGTGGGTACCAAGGTAAAATTTTTTTACTACAAATATACAGCTAAACACAAGTCTTATGTATGTTGTTAGGGTGATGTTGTTGATTGTGTTTTTATGTATATGTCTGATGTATGTTGCTAGGGTAGGTCTGGTTTGATTATGTTGTGAGCAAAACAATAATTAAAATTCATTATGCTGCAAGATTGTAACACTGTGTTGTTCTTTGCGTGTATATAATATGTAAATTTGTATAAAGTGGGGTGCTTTCTGTTCGGATAATTGGGTATGTTTTGTGTTTTCTGGGTGAAATTTTTTTACTACAAACATACAGCTAAAGACAGGTCTTACGTATGTTGCTAGGGTGATATTGTTGATTGTAATTTTATGTATAGGTCTGATGTATGTTGCTAAGGGAGGTCTGATTTGATTATGGTTTCTGTTATTCGATGTTATTCATGTTGTAAGCAAAACAATAATTAAAATTCGTTCTGCTACTTATTTATGTTCCTGGAGTCACTTTGCATATGCTTTTGGTGTTTGTTTTGTACTTTAAGATTGCAACAATCCGTTGTTTTTTGCATGTATATATTATGTAAATTTCTATAAAGTTGGGTACTCATTAACAGACTTTTAAGTTGGGTGCTCATTAACAGACTTCTGTAATAAACTCCCCAAAGAACTCTGTGATCTAATCAACAAACCCTTCATCTTCGAAATTCAATTGAAGCCTGATTGCCAAAACGAAGAAATGACAGTAAACAAAGCTTACGAGGCACCACCAATCGTCACAGCAGCTACCGCACAGGATACAAGCTCCTCGACAGTCACACCCAGCACTCCATTTGTAAAAACACCAAAAAGAACCAGTGAACAAGGTACGACAAAAGGCCTAATTTTAATATATCTCTTAGTTGCATATAGATCAATTGGCATGCTACTTATGTATATGCATAAAACTTACTTTATATGGTATTCTACATGTTTCTTAGGAAAGTAGATAAGGATATTTTTAGAGATTTAGAGATTTGAATAATTGGTGAATTGATAAGAGAAAAGTAAACTTTTATTCGGAAACATTGTCTTATGAGTTGAATTCGCCGTTAAAAATGTTGTTTGTCTTAAAAGTCAGCATGCACAACATATATTTTTAATGCTCCTATTGTATTGGTTGTTTATAGGCACATCATCATTGCTCTTAAATATAATTACAACACAAAACTGATTTCTCTAAATTATTTAAAGTACAGGTGTTGACCAGGGGCCTTAAACAAAAGGCTAAATAACTATAAAAAGATCATCCAGGTTCTTGTACCAGGTTATCTTTTGTATGCATCCAGGTTCATGTAGAAAAAAGAAAGATTCTTGGAATTGGAATGCAAATTATCTTTTGGAGGAACTTGGAATGCAAGCTTACTTTTGCAAGCTAAAAACAGCACTTGGAAGCAAAGATTGCAGGCTAACTTTTGTATGCAAAACAAGGAATTACAACTTCTTTTGTATTACGAAAACAAATGATAAAAATATGTATCGAACATGGTAGCTTAAAGCAAAACGTTAGTACGTTTGCCCGAGGCAACGCGCGGCTTAGCAACTCCTAGTTCTTTTTATAGAAAGAAAATGCATAGAAGATAACAACTTTCATCAAATATTTTGTTAAGGTAATCAACATCTTATATTTATTCTATGATGATCAACTGCATCCTCATAACCCTCATAGATGGAAGTATAACTAATCATGATCACACCTTCATCGTCGTTCTAGAAACACATGATCAACATGATTAGAAGTCACAAATGAGAGAAATTATCGATCGATGCCATCACATGAAGAACCATACAAGAACTTGAAAGCATATCATTTGCTTCTTGAAGTTGCACGTGGTAGCCGCAAACCAACGACACGGTTGATCTCATTAATCATTTTGATGATGACATATCATTTGGTAGCCGCAAACTTACGCACTACCAATCTTATCAATCATTTTAATGATGACGACGGGCGAGAAGACACCCGACATATGTTGGTGATCAACAAGACAAGAAACGTGATTGATGACAATCCATGAATGCACATAACAATAAAATACTATATACTATACATGTCAAATATATACATGTCAAATATAGTATGAGAGAGAAAGATAAATGACCGTGTTAATTACACATTCGTCTTGCGTATCAAAATTAAAGTAACAACTACAAATAACTATAACAGTTTACACGGTGAACCTAGTTCTTTACTTAAAATAAATTGCTGTTCGTCGACGAAGCCGCTTTCTTTTTATATAAAATATATGAAAAGTCCATTTTATTTTTATAAACATTTTCGTTTGAAAATTTAGATTCTAGTAATCCAAACTATAAACTACTTGCCAGTATTAATTTCAACTAATAAATTGACAAGTGATAATCTCAACTTTCAGTTTTGTTATCAACAGCGATCCCAATCTAAAAAATCGATAACCTCGATTTTTTTTTATGACGTGGCATGTGACATGATAATTACATCACAATGACTTGGAATTTTCAATTTAGGTTTTTTAAGATATCAACGTTTCAAAGTTATTCAATCATATGTCGTATGTTATCCTCCAATGTATTCAATCAACTTCGTCTTTCCAATCAATTTTCTAAAAAGTAAATTTTCAATCAATTTCGTTTGTTCCTATCATCTATTACGACCAGTAATCAATTTTGTATTTTTTTCAGTTCAAGCAACATACTTTTCATATAATTACAAGTTTAAAAAGTGTCATTTGCTTCCACAACACATCACACGTCAGGTCACTAAACTAAACAGAAAGTTACCGATATCAAAGTAAAAACAAAAATTACCCACCTATCAAACTGTTAGTTCGTATTAATATTGCCGGTAAACGAAAATTAAAATCTAATTTTCCTATTCGTTTTATCTTCACACTCCATTTGCCCTCATATATTTCCCCTGCATTCGTGTCTATCTCGCTTACACATTCCTTCACGCAGTCAAAAAAACCCTCGTTTCATCGGCGACGACGACCCCCCTCCGATCATCAATGGCCGGCACCACCAACTTCGATTCTCCTCTTCATAACTCTCAGATCTCCAGAGGTTTACATCAATCGCCTTTCATCAATCTTAACTTACCCCTTCCTAATTAAACACTTTTCTCTTATAAAACCCTAACTTTATACTCTTGTGTAGAGATTCAAAAGGTTCTTTTTATGGATTCGTTAATGTATTAGTCTTAAAGGCGTTATTTTTGTTCTCTATCACTGGTTTTTCAGTTAATGTGACGGGTATTTATTCGTCTCTATTGTATTTCTCTTTGGGTTTCTTCGGGTGTGTAGTTGTTTGAAAGTGTTGTGCTGCTGATGATTTGTGTCTGCGGTGGTGGCTCTTAGGGTTTTGAAACGAACGCATATTGGAATGATTTGTGTTTAGGTTAATTTATCTGGTCTTAAGTGTATCTTGAGAGTGACAGCAGTTAGTGCTTTCTTTGTTGTATGTAGTTCTCTTTGTTATTCAGTGGTGAAGTTTTGGTATCGTATATGTTTATCCAATTAACGTGCTTGCTTTTCGGTTTTTGGTCTTAGTTTAGCATTGTTTGTGTACCCGTGGCTTTTTGGGTATGGATAACTGATAACCTATAAAGGGTTTATATGGGACCATCTGGTATTTTATGCACTTTTGTGATGCTAACTTCTTGTTTCATTTAATGCTTTGTTTTGAAATTTGTCTCTGTGTTGAGAGCTTAATTCGTTTCGTTTGTATTTGTTGAGTGTTCTAAAAAGAATTAACATTTAAAAATTTGTTTTTTGCGATTTTAATCATCACAAAGAATTGTATGTATTAAAAACTTTTAATTGCTCAGGCAGTTTTTGGAATTTGATTGGTATCCAGATTATTTGGGACTAATGATTTTCTTTATGTGTTTATACCTCTAGGTGCATGGGTACTTTTAGTTGATGCGTATGTACTTCATGCACAAAATATGACACCCTAGAATTCTTTGGTAGCCTCATGCATACATGTACTTAAAGAAAGTGAGGATAACATATAAAATCATGTTGTAGCTTAGTACTTTAGATGCAGTGTTTCTTGAAGATCACATGGAATGTGTGTTTAAGTGCTGTTCATCTTACTATCGTAGTGGTTCAGTTCCAATTAATGTTTTCTTAACTTGATAAACATCATACAGTTAACACTTAACACTGGTTTAGTATTTGTTAATGCTACAAACTTTTTGGGTTAGTGCTTGCTTTTCACTGTTCGAACTTATATTATTAGGAAGTTTCAGGAGTTCACTAATCACTAGCATCCAAATTGTCTGGGACTAATGATTTCCTCTATAGCATCTTAATGAGGTTTCTTAGTCATTGTTAAATCTGTTCTTAACTACTTGATACTTATTGTATATAGACTCTCGTGTGTTGTGTGGATTTGCTAAATGTCTCTTTTTCTGACTAAATTGTGTAGATGTGCTAGGTCCAGACAGTTCCATTCCACTTTCGCCACAATGGCTTCTCTCTAAACCTGGGGACAATAAGACAGGAACTTTAACTGGGGTATGTGGCAGATGTAGTCTTTAAGATCATCTTCCCATGTTCCCAATTTTGGTTCTTGAGTAGCTTTCTTTCTTTGTTTTGCAGGAGGGCCCCACCAGTCCTTTTCCAGCGTCTGGCAATCGCACGGAGTTAATGAAATCACTGGGAAATGACGACCACAGTCTTAATTCCCAAAAGAAGGATGTGTTTAGGCCATCTGTGCTTGATGGCCGTGAAAGGTGGCGTGACGAGGAAAGGGAGACTGGAAACTTTGTTCGCAAAGATAGGTGGCGCGAGGGTGATAAAGAGGTTGGAGTTGGGGATAACCGCAAACTTGACAGGTGGGCCGTCAACTCATCTGGAAAACACTATGGTGAGTCACGCCATACACCATCTGAAAAATGGGGAGATTCTGTTAACAAGGATGCAAACCACGATCAGAGTCAGTGGCGTGAGAGTAAGTGGAACTCACGGTGGGGCCCTGATAACAAGGACACTGATGAGCATGACACTGCTCGTGAACGGGAGGCCGACCATCCTCGCCCATGGAGATCCAACTCAGCACTCAACCGAGGAAGAGTTGACCCCCAACATCAGCAAAGCCCGGGTTTCAACAAGTCGACTCCTATGTTTTCTCATGGCCGGGGACGTGGGGAACATTATAATCCAACATTTTCTGTTGGTCGTGGAAGGGGAGCCCCTGTAGGGAGCCCTATGAGCAATAATGCTACTAATGTGCAGTCCTTTGCTGACGTGTGTGACAGAGGGCATCATGACTTGTCACCTATGACATATAGCAGGACAAAGCTGCTTGATGTGTACAGGGTAACTGATATGAAAGCCGGTGGAATGATGTTAGATGGTGTGGTGCCAGTGCCCTCACTAACACAGGAGAAAGCACTGGAGCCACTTGCTCTTACTTCTCCTACTCCAGAAGAGCTGGTAAGTTCTAAATAGTAATTACTTTTTGCTAAACTTCATTAAAAAATAAAATCATTTTATTTTGTTGGCAGTTTATATTGAAGGGGATTGACAAAGGGGACATTTTAAGTAGTGGCGCGCCTCAAATTACTAAAGAAGGGTCAGGTGGTCTTAATGTAGTTGATGCTCAGTCAAGAACGAGACTTGGTACAGAAACGTTTTTATCAAGATTATGCAAATGTAACAGCGAGTTTAGTGTACGATCACTTTTGAATGTGACTTTTCTTTTAGCAGGGAGTAGAGAAGATCTGCCACTTCCTTCTGACAACTATAGAGACGTGACTGCTGACGGCTTTAAAAGTATTAGTCAGATTATTTTGTGTCATTCTCAGGCTATTGCAATTTTGAGAATTGACCTTAAATCTTGTGTTTGCAGTGACAGGAGAAAGCGGTTCTTATGCAAGAAACGACGACAAAGGAAAT
Source organism: Flaveria sonorensis (assembly GCA_025506505.1). Taxonomy (NCBI): domain Eukaryota; kingdom Viridiplantae; phylum Streptophyta; class Magnoliopsida; order Asterales; family Asteraceae; genus Flaveria; species Flaveria sonorensis. The sequence continues at coordinate 44,266,848 of CM046439.1, read as the reverse complement.
TCTAGAGAATCAAGAATGCCGGGCCAGCCTGATGCACTTTGGAGATCCTCATCCATTGGACAACGCGGTCAACCAAACACAGTTGACTTGAGGGACATGAGCGGTGACACGAGATCATGGTCACAACCCCAAAAGGATATAACCAATGAATGGGGTGGCATTAGTTTAACAAGTCCAATTATCAAAAGGCAACCACCTGGAATTATAGACAGAGAAGAAACAAGGATAGTTTCTCAGCCCTCACCTGAAGACCTAGTTCTTTTTTACAAAGATCCTCAGGGTGCAATTCAAGGTCCTTTTACTGGCAGTGATATCATTGGGTGGTTTGAAGCTGGATACTTTGGTATAGATCTGCTAGTACGCCTTGCAAATGCACCACAAGACTCACCATTTGCGTTACTTGGTGATGTCATGCCTCATCTGCGAGCAAAAGCCAGACCACCACCTGGGTTTAGTGCTGCCAAACAAAATGAAATCAATGATGCATCAAATATTCCTAGTCTTATCACTACTAGTAGTAACAAGGTTCAAGCAGGGTTGGGTGAGCATTCAATGATGAAAAATGGCGCAATAAATCAGCATGGCTCAAATACTGAGGCTGAGAATAGGTTTATAGAGTCCCTCATGAGCGGTGGTCTCTCAGAAGGTGGTTTTAAAAATGATTTTGTTTTCAAAATTCATAACATCTGATGTTTGTTATTTTTTTGTATGACTGAAAATGTTTGCCATACAGGTACGCAGGGGTACTTTGGGAACTCTAGTTCAGTTCCAGCCAGAGGAACTGAAAGTGGGGATAACCTGTTACGATTGGCCAATCTGATGCAGCTTGAAAGGCAAAAATCAACGTCTAATCCTTACTCTCTTTGGTCTGGGAGTGGCCCTAAACCTGATGTTCTTCAGGATACCACAATTCCACAATCAAACATATCATCAAACCCTTCGAATCCTGAGTTCATGTCCATTCTTCATGGTTTATCAGATAGATCAACCTCCTCTGTGAACAGTTGGTCAAACTTCCCCGTTCAAGGTGGGTCTGTTTTGGACCCACTTCAGGATAAGCTAGACATGCTTCATGGTAAACATTTTCCTCTTCAGTCAGCCTTTGGGGTCCAGCAAAGACTTACTACACAGAATCTGCCCTCACTGGCAGATTTACGTTTTGACAATCCTTCTGGTCCACTGACCGCTGAAAAGCTTCTTTCTTCTGGGCTCCCTCAAGATCAAATTTTAAGTTTGTTGCAACAGCAACAAATGTCACAGATGAAACCTCAGATCCCCATACCTACACCACATCGGTCGGTATTAGATGAATATTTGTTACTTATGCAGCAGCAACAAAAACAAGAACAGCTGCAGCAGATGATACGCCAGCAGCTTCTCTCTCAAGCGCTCAAGGAGCAACACTCCATGCAACAGTTTGGTGAGCAGTCCTGTGGACCAATGCAGGCTTCTGGGTTATCTGTTGGCGATTCTTCACTAAATCATCTTGCAATTCCACCGCATGACATGTTGCAAAGTCAAGTTCCTAATATGCAGGCTGCAATTGCTCATATGCCTGCAGTTGATCCTCAAGATTCGCTACATTTACCCCATCAGTTGATGGACAATACAATGCAACCAAATGAAGCTGATGTACAGCAGCAGGAATCGGCAAGTGATTTGAAAATAGGTGAAAATGCCACAATACATATTTCCAATGCGGGTATTGTTGCTGAGCCTGCAGACCATCATGAAGAACCTTTGGTTGTGGGAGCTGTTGAACATGGTGATAATTTGGAGGAGTCGTCAGCTGGTGTCATTGAGCCACCTATGGTACAAAGTGAACCATCTAATGAACTCTCTAGTCCGAAAGAAGTAAAAACTGTTGAAGCTCGTGAGGTTAAGAAAGCTACTGAGAAGAAGCCAAAGAAACAAAAGTCTTCCAAGGCACAATCCTCTGACATGGCCAAGTCAGCATCTAAAGCTCAGCAGCCTAAGCCATCTGAACGTGAATTGATCAAAGTCATTGAGGCTGAAGTTGGAGAGAACAAATCTAGCGTGGTCACTGAAGAGGATGCATGCACGTCTGTTGATGTTAACCCACAGGATAACACACAAGTTTATAGTGGCCAACGAGCTTGGAAACCAGCTCCTGGGTTTAAGCCAAAGTCACTGTTAGAAATTCAACAGGAAGAGCAGCGGAGGGCCAGGGCCCAGGCCCAGGCCCAAGCCAATGCCCATGCTGAGACCACTGTTTCTGATATTTCAACATCTTTGAAGTCATTGAATTTGTCCACCACCCCGTGGGCTGGTGTTGTTGGCAATCCAGACAACAAGGTTACGGAAACCAAGAAAGATGGGACCACTTCTGAGGTTTCCCAAAATTCTCAACCGCAGAAAAGCCTGTTGCATGATCATTTGGCTGGAGAAGTGGCCATGAAGTCCGGTGAAAAGAATTCTGCAACTTCTGATTTGTTAGAGGAAGGTAACTTTATTGAAGCTAAAGAGTCGAAAAGGAGTCGTAAAAAGTCGGCAAAAGCTAAGGCTGCAGCAGCCAAGGTTTCTGTGGCTGCGGCCCCTGTTGAGGCCCCTGTGAGTTCCAGTCCAATCGAGAAAACTAAAAGTTCACGTCAGGAGAAGGATGTATTACCAGCCGTACCTTCTGGTCCTTCACTTGGAGATTTTGTTGTCTGGAAAGGGGAAACTGCAGCCTCAGCACCTGCTCCAGCTTGGTCTACCGATTCAGGGAAGATTTTAAGACACACCTCTTTGAGGGACATTCTCAAGGAACAAGAGAAAAAGGTTTCATCGCAAATATCAGTCCCAACACCAACACAGAAAACTCTCTCTCCTGCCAAGGCTGCATCACCCATCCAGATTAAGTCGCAATCCAAAAACAGAATTGATGATGATTTATTTTGGGGTCCATTAGATCACCCGAAGCAAGAAACAAAAGGGTACATCTTCTAGCTTCCTCTTTTTGAAGTTTTATGCCTGCTTAATATTGTTCTTGCTTTGTTTATGAACATGTGTGGTTGATGCATGCAGGTCAGATTTTCCACAACTTGCAAATCAAGGTGGTTGGACTAAGAACTCTCCTGGAAAAGGAATTTCTATAAACCGACAGAAGTCGGTGGGTGGCAGGCCTGAAACGTCTTTATCATCTTCTCCTGCATTGAAAGGGAAACAAGATGTGTTGGCTAAACGTTCTGGTAAAGTCGCTTCATTTTATTTAATGCTATTACCATAATGCTGAGCTATAAGGATAAATATAATTGTGTATTGTGATTATTCAGAGGCCATGGACTTCAGAGACTGGTGCAAGAGTGAATGTGTCAGACTTCTTGGAAGCAAAGGTTTTACATAATCTCGACTTGCTATCAGTGATTCATAAAGTTATATTTATTTATTTTTGTTCGTTTAATGGTTGTAGATACAAGTTTTCTGGAGTTCTGTTTGAAGCAATCTAGATCAGAAGCAGAGATACTGCTGAAGGAAAACCTCGGATCTTATGACCCTGATCATGAATTTATAGATAAGTTTCTGAATTACAAAGATTTTCTGCCCTCAGATGTCCTTGAGATCGCCTTCCAAAGTGGGAATGACGATAAGGTGAGTGGAGATTTCAAATCCATGAATGACAGGGTTCAGGATTCTGAGATGGGTGGTAGTGGTAGCAATTCAGTGGCGGCAGATGGTGGTTCCGCCAAGGGCGGAGGTAAGAAGAAGGGGAAGAAAGGAAAAAAGATGAGTCCTGCGGTTTTAGGTTTTAATGTGGTCAGCAACAGGATTATGATGGGCGAGATCGAGACCATCGACGACTAGGTGCGACCAGGTTAAGAGGGTTGGCTGGTTGGTTTTCTTATTATTGTAGTTGTAAATACTTTTGTCTCAAAAGAGAGAGGCTTCTGTACATGATAATTTTGGAGTTTAGGTTTTAACAAGTGCTCCATCAATTTTGTGACCTGTTTTACTTGCTCAAATTGTAGAAGATATACCCCAAGTGGCCAAATGCTTTTAGGCTGGGAGTTTTGTGAAGCTAGAAGTTGCATCTTTAATTCATGACTTTTTTTTTACAATTTTCTTTTAATATGGGAGAAGCTCATAGTTTTTATCATTAATTTTTTTATAGTTTACTTATAAGAATAATTTTGTCTCCTCTTGTAGAGAAAATCATAATCTTTTTTATAGACTTGTTTATAAAAGATTGATCTGGATTAAATTACAAATTTTGTTTTTTATACTTAACCATATTATGGAATGATTTTGTTCTCTTTTATCTTTTCAAAGAAATATGCGACTTTTACTCTATATTTAAAAACTTTTATGAATTTCATCTTTTCATTGATGGATTAAACTTTTTAGTTAAATTACCTCATGTGCATTACATACGAAGGCTTTTTAAGTTGTTCTACATTTAAAGAACCATTTTTTGTATTATTATTATTATTGTTGTAATTATTAATCTAACAATGCTTGTAACATCACCACCACCACCATTGTCTTGCATCTTGTTGCCTGTAACTATCACACCACCACCTGTAGCTCTTATATCAAATTTCGATGACTGATTTTGTGGGGGTATAATACGTCATCAATAACCAAACCTCGGGTTTGGTGAGGGGCTGAAGGACTCCAAATTGGGTGGAGGATTCGAGGATGTCGAATGTTGCAACGAGCCAGACATGTGAAGAAGGAACGTCAAGGGACAAGAAATATGCCGACATTTTCAAAGAGATACGATGGTGTAGACCTGGGTTGAGTTAAATACGATGATGGGAAAGAAACCCGTAAGACCATTCCAAATAAATGATAAAAATGAATGTTTTATAAAAAATACATTTTAAAAAACTTTTGGTTGTAGGAGTTGTTGAACATGTCATTATTTAGTCAACTATAAAAGATAAAATTTGTAATTTACTCATTGAATTGATTCTTTATATAAAAGATTTAAACAATTTTGTAGAAAACATACTTGTTATATAAAAGACTCAAAGTCTAAAAATTGTTTTATATATGGAATTTTAAAGCTTTTAGTTTTATAAAATATTGTTATCTAGTCGAGAGATTTTCTATTCTCTAACCTAAGGACTTGATGACATTGTGATTGTACCGTTTTGCACTTCGAATTTCTTGAGCATGAATTTGTTCATGATCAATCTTGTTTACTTATTGCAACCTTGGTACATCGTTTGAAAATACGCATAGTATTTTACTGTTGATTCATGATCGGACCACAATGTTAACGCATTCTTGGCATTCTTTGTTCATGAACATGGTTGTGGCGTAAATACTTTGCAATTGCATTATGAATGAGTATATGTCAATATTCTTCTAATAATAAACAAGTAATTTGGATTGTCACGTATTGACTTCTAGTGAAATAATGCTGGATATTTGTTTTCTATATTTGTCTACAATTAAATAATAATAGATTTAAATAGTTAAATGTAAAATATAAGTCCTTATATTTAATAAATTATTAAAACTTATTAGATCACTAGGCTATAGACCCGTGTATTACACGAGATTATATAATAATAAGTTTATAATTTTAGGCTAGTACTCATATATTGCATCATTTGAAACCTAAATTTCAATAATAATAGATATTTTATTAAACAAATATTACATCATAATGTACGTGAGAATGATACATAAGCAGAGATGGCACCCATCAAAATTGTTTGCTTCGCATTTATCATTATCTTAGGCTAAAATATAGACATATGTATTACATGGGGTTGTATATTAAAACTAAGAACAATAGATCATACAAAATTCAAAAAGATGAAATGAATAAATCAACATGATCTAGGTTCAATTTTGTTAATATAGATCCACCTTGCTAGTCTTATAAGCAAAATGGCTATAATCAAAACTTAAAACATTTTGATGATCATCAAACCATTTTAAACACATATCATTCAAATCAAACTCGGCCTAACAATCTTGAATCAAGTACAACCCTCGTACATAATCAAAGTTCAAGTACAACTACATTCTTAACAATGTTGAAAGGAGTATCAACGTCGATTAATCCAACCAAATCCTAGAATCCGCCACAGAGAATACTTGAACAACATCACAGATCAAACCTTGTAAGAAATCAAATCTTAAAGACATCTTACTTAAAACTAAATATGGAAAGCTTATCTGAATCATGTGACTACTCTGAAAGTTCGTTATTGTTGTCAAAACATAGACCAAGTAATAAACATAAAAATAAATAATATCAAACATTCATAAAAGCACACGGTGAGTTTTAGTCTGAATGAGCTTCGAATCAGGGTTTCAACAAAAGAAGAAACCCTGAACTGAAGTAGAAGGAGTAGAGAAGAAATGCGGAGTTCGAATTTGTTGTAGAGGAAAGGGATAACTCTAAGACGGAGTGGATAGGAATATGGGTTTCCTAAAAAATGAATACGAGTTATAACACCGGGTCGTGCAATCTGCATGTTTTTCAAATGGGTAAATAGGTTTACGTGGGAAACTTTTATGAGATGGAACCTGATAATGACACGTGTCTAGAAGTATAAACGTTCATTAAGAGTACGATGTAGGTAAAAACAAACCCTGAACTCGCCGTTATTTTCACTACCTTTACTTTTTTTCTAGATCTTTCTTTATTATTTTTGAAATTAAATTGTTAGAATGATTTGACTGATCTACTATGTAAAACCTATCCTTATGAATAATTTACCATTTCAAATGATCGAGGTGTTTTTTTTCCAATGGCTATACATACAGAAACTTAATTTACATTGATTTGGAAGGAAGAAAGACATAAACATAAGTTTTGATAAATTAAATAAATTAATACTTTTTAACTTTTAATTAAAACGGTGTAGTTTTGATAGGTTTTACATGTAAGGATGGATACCTAACAACCTCATATTCGCTTTCCTAAATTTCTTCATATTTGTGTCGTTTTTATTTGTAATGCTTATCTTTATTTTTCTTACTATCTGGTGCAATTTTTAATTTGAGTTAATGATGACAATAAAATTTAAAATGAATTCTAAATAATAGAAAATGAAAAATATTTTGTTTCCAATAAGTTGTTTAAAGGGATTCTCAATATTAAGTTCTAAATTTTAAAACATTCATTCTTTTTCAAAATACTATTATTGATTCATAATCACAATCAATTTGAACCCACTGAATTTCAGATGGAATGATAGGCGGAAACAAAGTGAACTTGATGGATAAAATCATAAAAAATAGGGACAATTATTTAAGTTACATTTAACAAAGATTGAATTTGAATATTGTAAAGGTCAAATATAGTGGCTCAATCTAATGGGTATAAAATACAATCTGGTCAGATTTGTAATCATTTATTAGTATAGATATGAAAATTTTAATTTTATCTTATCTTAAAACATAATTTATAACTTTTTAATTGATTTTAATTTGAAATATAAGTTATAAGTTTTTAACTTTTATTATTTGTTATTTATAATTTTTAATCTTTTATTATCTTGGATTTATTCATTAACCTATATGTGAAAAAAAAGGCTGATGAACAGTAGTTGTACCATTGTTATTGCATGTTGTACAAATTCTGTTTCTTTATCACTTTCTCCATCTTCTTTCTTTATGGTTTTAGAGAGAGAAAGAGAGAGTTGTGTGTATGTGTGTGTGTGAGGGATTTGTGATTCTAGCTTGTCGTTTCCGCCATTGCATGCTCGTGGTAGACGCTCCGGGCCTTCGGCTGTCTACGGAGGTTGTGGGTTAGAGGAGGATGGTCTGTGTTTGTGTTAATGGCGGCTGTTGGTATCCTGCCATCGGTGTTGTTGCTCTGAATGGGCAATAGAGCTAGAGATTGTGGCGACTTCGATCTGAGTGTCTGGGTGCCGGTAGACCTTGGCGTTTGGGTGGAGACAGTGCCCTCTCCGGGAGCCTCTTGGTTCCACTATGATGCATGTTCCCGACCTGAGTGGGTGGCAATGACGTTAGCTTTGGACGCCGCCGGTTATCCCTACCTACCACCTTTGGTGGCATCCGTGTGGTGGTGTGGTCCGGTGGTCACCCAAATGTTGTGATTGTCGTCGTCGCCGTGTGTTTCTGTAGATGTCAAATCTGGTGGTGTTGATGATGGTGGCGTTTGGCTCACCGGAAACACCATCTGGTTATATCATGTTTATTGGTGTAAACCCTAATATGTTCTTTGGTTGGTGGTGTCAATCACTCAATCGTGGGGTCTGTTTGGGTTTATTTCCCTCATGTCGGTGATGTTGAGCCAGGGCTCACCTGAGACTTTGGTGATCATGTTGTCAATGATGATGATCTGGGTGTGTTCATCTGAGACTTTTCATGAGCATTGACTCACATGGGTATTCCTTTTGCCTTATGTCTGATGTTGTTGATGATGATGATGGTGTTTTCAATGTTGCTGTTTTGATTCTTACGGCTGTGATGATATTTGGAAAATGGTCTCGGTTGCCTTCGCTTGGCAGCCAATTTTAGCATGCAGCCGTAACCGAGAATCAATTTTGAGCCATGTTTAAACTTTTAAGAAACTGCTAATCAGACTTCTTTTTTCACATATAGGTTAATTGTGTAGTAAGTTGATTTATGTAGTTGTGTTGTTTTTCGTTGGTTATGCTGGTTTATTAAGTATGTCGTTGTAGATGTCGCAGAGGGCCATGATGAAATAGAAATGAGATCCGTTGTTTGGCAGCGATTTTGCTTTGCAACTACATTAATTGTTTCTATTCTGAGCCTCACGTAGACGATAAATACACATCTCATAATTTGTTGTTTAAAATCGCGCAAAGTGCGACTCGAAAAACAACTAGTTACATATAATACGTGAGTTTTCTAAATACTACAATTGCCCCTAAAGTTAATAATTTATTTCCAACCTGATTAGAATGAAGCTAAAGGGCCTAAAATGCACATATTTGGGAAAAGAAGGGAAAAAAAATTCAACCATTACCTCTCACCATCTTACTAAATAGATATTGATAGAAGTCATTAATAAGACACCATCGGCCAATAAAATGAAATCACTTCCATGTATCCATATCCGCACCTGCTGAACCTAGTGAAATACACAATTGATAATCATTGAAATCAACAATAATAGAGTGAAATACACAATTGATAATCATTGAAATCAACAACTAGTAGATCTTGTGTTGTTTTCAATTAAATTACAGAATAACAAGTTTACAAAGTCATATGCTTCTCAAGGCCCATTGATGATAGTTATCCTTACGACTTACGAATCTTTCAACTACTTGCACAAGAATACTCAAAATGAGGTCAACTATTGCTAGTGAGTTCATAAAACACGATTTACAAATAAGCATGTTTACTATACATCACAATATGAGTCGTATTTCGGCCAAAGGCTTGATGCCTTCCATGGCTTCCATAACAACTCACCAACGCATAAACTACGTCACTCAGTCAATTGCATGGGTATGAGTGTGTTATATGGACATAACCGTCCTATGAACAGCTTTTTGGGTTCTGTAACAACCAATTAAGTATAAAAGGATCCATTCATACCCCCACCAACATACTTCACGTTGTGAGATTCTCGTTTATTACCAATTGACCAGACGAGTATACTGTATTTTGTAATGATAATTAATGTGACTTTAGTCTGGCATTGGATATGTAAGAGTAATTGTAATCTTTAACCCTATCTATTACCGAGACGTGCTTGGATGTTCAACTAAAAATAAGTTTGTGATGGTTAATCATCATTGCGATTAACTTAACTTGGGTGCCTCGTCATAGTTTAAGCAAGTTGATCTGACTATACATAATCTAGGATCGCGTTACCCACTGTATAACCTAGTAATAACCTCCAATGTTCCTAAACCGAACTTAATTAACTAAATCGAACTTAAAACCTTACCTGAAGGCGTTAGTTGCGAACCGAGACTTCAAAAAACATCAAAAGGCTTGAAAACCAGATATAGAGTGAAAGTATGTAAAAGACGTGAATCAAATAACTTGAAACCGGGTATCAATTATAAGACCAAGCTGATGCTTGTTGTGGACCGCAACAGGAAATGGATGGGGTCTGTCTCGAATTAAAGCGGCCAAAAGTCATGTGTCAGCTCCCTAGTCACTTATACATCTATTGCGTTTCGTAACAACTTTATGTTGCCGTCCGCATCGTTGCTGAGTCACTAGCCACATGTTAATCTTTTGATCTATGATGAGTAAGACACTAGTTGATTTCTTGATCCCCTCATTGCTGACCCCATCCTCTTACAATGCAGTTAGTCTTTTCTTCAGTTGCGGCCCGCATCGACTTTTAAAAAATTTTGGATTATTACATTTGTCTTCTTAAAACCTTTTCCGTACTAACCTGACAGCTAAATCTTAAAACCTCTTAGACCCCGCTACTAAAAGTACTGTCCCGGTTCTAATTCAATTAAGGATGTTACATCTAGAGACTATTTAAAATGAGAGTAATAACTGCTACAATCCCAAGTTTATAGTTTTAAAAAATAGATAACTCTTAAAGCAGATAGCCTTGTATTGTATTAAGAGTTTAAACCTTATATATGACGAGTGGTGAATTTCCATTTCCATTTTATTTTTATAAACATTTTTTTATTTTTTATTTTTTATTTTTTTTATCTTCACAGTTCCTTTGCCCTCTATATTTCCCCCGCATTCGTGTCTATCTCGCCTACACCCACCTTCACGCAGTCAAAAAAACCCTCGTTTATCGGCGACGACGACCCCCCTCCGATCACCAATGGCCGGCACCACCAACTTCGATTCTCCTCTTCATAACTCTCAGATCTCCAGAGGTTTACATCAATCACCTTTCATTAATCTTAACTTACCCTTCCTAATTAAACATTTTTCTCTTATAAAACCCTAACTTTATACTCTTGTGTAGAGATTCAAAAGGTTTTTTTATGGATTCGTTATTTTTGTTCTCTATCACTGGTTTTTCAGTCGGTTAATGTGACGGAAATTTATTCGCTTCTATCGTGTTTTTCTTTGTGGTTCTTTTGTTTGTTGGTGGTTTGGTTCTATGGTGGCGGTTTTAGGGTTTTGAAACGAATTCAAAAGTGGCGTGATTTGTGTGGAGTGGATTTTGAGAGTGTCGGCAGTTAGTGTTTTCTTTGTTATTGGTTTGATTCCAGGAGTGAGGTCTCGGTATCGTATATGTTTATCTCTCTAACGTGTTTGTTTTTCGTTTTCCGCAGTTTGATTATTGTTGTTTTTGTACCTATGGGCTTTTTGTGTGTGGTAAAAGGGGCTATTAGGGATTATCTGGCATTTTACACCGTTTTGTGATATGCTAGCTTGTTGTTTCATGCTTTGTTGTTCGCCTTGAATGTGCTTTGAGAGTTTATTTGGTTTAGTTCTTTTTTTGCTGATGAAACAGAGGTGTGGTGAAAAGAATTAACATTTAAAAATTTGATTCTGCTGTTGTTTGTTGCATTCTTTTTTACCTTCACATAGAATTGTCTGTGTGAATGTGTCTAAATTGATTAGGCGGTTTTGGGAATTGGATTGGCATCCAGATTATCCGGGACTAATGGTTTTCGTTTTTATGTACATGAAGCATGACACCCTAGAACCCCTTTTAGCAGGCTGATGCATACATGTTCTTCAAGAAAGTTAGGGTTAGAGATTAAATCATGTCACAGCTGAGGATTCTAGATCTAGGGTCTCTTGACGATCACATGTTTACACTTAACACTGGTTTAGTATCTGTTAGTGCTACAAGTGTTTGAGGTTATTTCTGATTCAGTTACTCTTGGAGATAAGTTAAGACTGCTTCATGTTACTGATGGACATGCTGACATTGGTGAAGTTGTTGGCTTGTTTAACAATACCATCCTATTGAACAGTCTGAGTGATGGTTAAATATGTTCTTGATTACTTAATACTTATTGTATTTGAACTTTTGTGAGTTTTTTAATTGTTTATTTTGGCTGTTTAATTGTGTAGATATGCATGGAACTGACAGTTCCATTCCACTTTCGCCACAGTGGCTTCTCTCGAAACACGGGGAGAGCAAGACAGGAACTTTAGCTGGGGTACATGACCGTTATAAATATTCCAGTTTTCCACTTTTGGTTTTTGAGTAGCTTTCTTTATCTTTATGTTTTACAAATTACAGGAGGGCGGCCCCACTAGTCCTCTCCCAACATTTGGCAACCGCATGGACTTTATGAAATCACCTAGAAATGACAACCACACCCTTGATTCCCAAAAGAAAAAGGATGTGTTTAGGCCATCTGTGCTTGATAGCCGTGAAAGGTGGCGTGACGAGGAAAGAGAGACAGGTACCTTTGTTCGCAAGGACAGATGGCGGGAGGGTGATAAAGAGGTTGGAGTTGGGGATAACCGCAAGGTTGACCGGTGGGCTGACAACTCATCTGGAAAACACTATGGTGAATCACGACACCCACCATCTGAAAAATGGGGTGATTCTGGTAACAAGGATGCAAACCATGATCAGATTCAGCGACGTGAGAGTAAGTGGAACACTCGGTGGGGCCCTGATGACAAGGATACTGATGTCATGCATGAGCATGACATCCCTCGTGAACGTGAGGCTGACCATCCTCGCCCTTGGAGGTCCAACTCAGCACTCAACCGGGGAAGAGTAGACCCGCAACATCATCAGAGCCCGGGTTTAAACAAGCCGGCTCCTATGTTTTCTCATGGTTGGGGACGTGGGGAACATTATAATCCAACGTTTTCTGTTGGTCGTGGAAGGGGAGCCTCTGTAGGCAGCCCTATGAATAACAGTTCTGCTAATATGCAGTCCTTTACTGATGTGGGTGAGAGAGGTCGTAGTGACATGCCATTTATGAGATATAGCAGGGCAAAGCTGCTTGATGTTTACAGGATAACTGATATGAAAGCCGGTGGAATGATGTTAGATGGTGTGGTGCCAGTGCCCTCACTAACACAGGAGGAAGCACTGGAGCCACTTGCTCTTACTTCTCCTACCCCAGAAGAGTTGGTAAGTTTAAATAGTAATTATGGTCTGCAAAACTTTGTTTACATCATTTTATTTTGTTGGCAGTTTATATTGAAGGGGATTGACAAAGGGGACATTCTAAGTAGCGGTGCTCCCCAAATTACTAAAGATGGATCAGTTGGGCCTAATGTGGTTGACGCTCACTCAAGAAGAACCAAAATTGGTACATAGAGTACATTCTTATAAACAATACACAAATGTAACAGGGAGTTTATTATACAAATTGTTGCTAAATGTGACTCTTTTCAGCAGGGAGTAGAGAAGATCTGCCACTTGCTTCTGATAACTATAGAGACGAGACTGCTGACAGCTTCAAAAGTATTAATTCAGAACTTCAGATTATTTTGTCATTCTCAAACTATTGCATATTTGAAAATTGACCATAGATCTTGTGTTTGCAGCAACAGGAGAAAGCGGTTCTTATGCAAGAAATGATGACAAAGGAAATACTAGAGAATTGAGAATGCCGGGCCAGCCTGATGTACTTTGGAGATCATCATCTATTGGACAACGTGGTCAACCAAACTCAGTTGACTTGAGGGACATGAGCGGCGACACGAGATCATGGTCACAACCTCAAAAGGATATAACCAATGAATGGGGTGGCATCAGTTTAACAAGTCCAATTATCAAAAGGCAACCACCTGGAATTATAGACAGAGAAGAAACAAGGATAGTTTCTCAGCCCTCACCTGAAGACCTAGTTCTTTTTTACAAAGATCCCCAGGGTGCAATTCAAGGTCCTTTTACTGGTAGTGATATCATTGGGTGGTTTGAAGCTGGATACTTTGGGATAGATTTGCTAGTACGTCTTGCTAATGCACCCCAAGACTCACCATTTGTTTTACTTGGTGATGTCATGCCTCACCTGCGTGCAAAAGCTAGACCACCACCTGGATTTACTGCTGGCAAACAAAGTGAAATTAATGATGAATCTAGTATTTCTAGTTTTGTCACAACCAGTAATAGTAAGGTTCAAGCAGGGTTGGGTGAGCGTCATCCAATGTTCCAACATGGCTCAACTACAGAAGCTGAGAATAGGTTTATAGAGTCCCTCATGAGTGGTGGTGTGTCTGAAGGTTCTCTTAATATGATTTTGCTTTCACTGCTCATTACATGTTTATTATACTCCTTTATGACTGATTTTTTTTGCCTTACAGGTATGCAAGGATACTACGGGAACTCAAGCTCAATTCCTGCCAAAGGAACAGATAGTGGAGATAACATGTTTCAATTGGCCAAACTGATGCAGCTTGAAAGGCAAAATTCTTCATCTAATCCTTACTCTCTTTGGTCTGGGAGTGGCCCTAAACCTGATGTTCTTCATGACACTGCAATTCCACAATCAAACATATTACCAAACCCTTCAAATCCTGAATTCATGACCATTCTTCAAGGTTTATCAGATAGATCAACCTCCTCTGTGAACAGCTGGTCAAACTTCCCTGTTCAAGGTCCGTCTGGTTTGAACCCACTTCAGGGTAAGCTAGACATGCTTCATGGTCAACATTTCCCTCTTCAGTCAGCCTTAGGGGTCCAGCAAAGACCGCAAACACAGAATATGTCTTCGCTGGCAAATTTACATTTTGACAATCATTCTGCTCCACTAACTGCTGAAAAGCTTCTTTCTTCTGGGCTTCCTCAGGATCAAATTTTAAGTTTATTGCAACAGCAACAAATGTCACAGATGAAACCTCAGATCCCCATACCTACACAACATAGGTCAGCATTGGATGATTATCTGATGCTAATGCAGCAGCAGCAAAAACAAGAACAGCTGCAGCAGATGATGCGCCAGCAGCTTCTCTCTCAAGCGCTTAAGGAGCAACACTCCGTGCAACAGTTTGGTGAGCAGTCCTGTGGACCAATGCAGACCCCTGGGTTATCTGTTGGCAATTCTTCACTAAATCATCTGCCATTTTCATCACATGAGACATTGCAACCTCAAGTTCCTATTATGCAGGATACAGTTGCTCATATGCCTGCAGTTGGTCATGAAGATTCTGTACGTTTACCCCATCAGTTGATGGACAATACAATGCAACCAAATGAAGCTGATGTACATCAGCAGGAATTGGCAGATGATTTGAAAACGGGTGAAAATGTTGCCATACCTACTTCCAATGATGATTTCATTTCTGAGCATGCAGATCAATTTGAGAAAACTTTGGTTGTGGGAGCTATTGAACATGATAATTTGGAGGTTCCACCGGCTGATGTCATTGAACAGCCATCGGTTCAGAGTGAACCATCTAATGAGGTCTGTGATCTGAAAGAAGTAAAACCTGTTGAAGCTCGTGATGTTAAGAAAACTACTGAGAAAAAGTCAAAGAAACAGAAGTCTTCCAAGGCACAATCCTCTGACATGGCCAAGTCTGCATCTAAAGCCCAGCAGCCTAAGGAATGTGAAACTGAATTGACCAAAGTTAACAAGGTTGACTTTGTAGAGAACAAAGTTAGTGTGGTTGCTGAAAAGGATGCAGATATGTCTAGTGATATTAACACACAAAATAACACACAAGATAACACACAAGATACCACACAAGCTCATAGTATTCAACGAGCTTGGAAGCCTGCTCCTGGGTTTAAGCCGAAGTCACTGTTAGAAATTCAGCAGGAAGAGCAGCGGAGGGCTCAGGCCCAAGCCCAAACCCAAGCCCAAACCCATGCAGAGATGACTGTTTCTGATATTTCAACATCTTTAAAGTCGATGAATGTGTCTACTACCCCTTGGGCTGGTGTTGTTGGCAATGCAGACCACAAGCTAATGGAAACGAAGAACGATGTGACCACTTCGGAAATTTTGCAGAACCAGCAGCAGAACAAGAGCCAGTTGCATGATCATTTGGCTGGAGAAGTGTTCATGAAGCCCAGTGAAAAGAATTCTGCAACTTCTGATTCTGTAGTAGAAGGTAACTTTATTGAGGCCAAAGAGTCAAAAAGGAGTCGTAAAAAGGCTGCTAAAGCTAAGGCTGCAGCAGCCAAGGTTTCTGTGGCTGCTTCTCCTGTTGAGGCCCCTGTGAGTTCCAGTCCAATTGAGAAATCTAAAAGTTTACGTCAGGAAAAGGATATATTACCAGCCGTACCTTCTGGTCCTTCACTTGGGGATTTTGTTGTTTGGAAAGGGGAGACAACGGCCTCAGCACCTGCTCCAGCTTGGTCTGCTGATTCAGGGAAGACTGCAAGACACACCTCTTTGAGGGACATTCTCAAGGAACAAGAGAAAAAGGTTTCCTCACAAGTATCGGTTCCAACACCAACGCCAACTCCAACAAAAAAGTCCCTCTCTCCTGCCAAGGCTGCATCGCCTATCCAGATGATGTCACAATCCAAAAATAGAGTTGATGATGATTTGTTTTGGGGTCCATTAGATCACCCAAAGCAAGAAACAAAAGGGTACATCTTCTACCTTCCTCTGTTTGAAGTTTCATGCCTGCTTAATATTGTTCTTGCTTTGTTTACAAACGATTGTGGTTGATGCATGCAGGTCAGATTTTCCACAACTTACAAATCAAGGAGGTTGGACAAAGAACACTCCTGGAAAAGGAATTTCTATAAGCCGACAGAAGTCTGTGGGCGGCAGACCTGAAACCACTTTATCCTCTTCTCCTGCATTAAAGGAGAAACAAGATGTGTTGGCTAAACGTGCTGGTAAGCCGCTTCATTTGAGTAAATGCTAACCATAGTGTTGATTAATGAACTTGAATATAATTGTGTATTGTGATCTTCAGAGGCTATGGACTTCAGAGAGTGGTGCAAGAGTGAATGCGTGAGACTTCTTGGATCCAAAGGTCTTACAGAATCTCTACGTGTTATCTTGATTTTAATGTGTTTCATAAAGTATTTATTTTTTATTTATATTTTTCTAACTATTTTCACATTTATTGGTTATAGATACCAGTTTTCTGGAGTTCTGTTTGAAGCAATCTAGATCAGAAGCAGAGATGCTGCTGAAGGAAAACCTTGGATTTTATGATCCTGATCATGAATTCATAGACAAGTTCTTGAATTATAAAGATTTCCTGCCCTCAGATGTCCTTGAGATCGCCTTCCAAAGTGGGAATGACGATAAGGTGAGTGGAGATTTCAAATCCATGAATGACAGGGTTCGGGATTCTGAGGTGGGTGGTAGTGGTAGCAATGCAGTGGCGGCAGATGGTGGTTCCGCCAAGGGCGGAGGTAAGAAGAAGGGGAAGAAAGGAAAAAAGATGAGTCCTGCCGTTTTAGGATTTAATGTGGTCAGCAACAGAATTATGATGGGTGAGATCGAGACCATTGATGACTAGGCGCCCCAGGTGAAGCGGCTTTGTTGGTTTTTCTGTTATTTTAGTTGTAAATACTTGTCTCAAAAGAGCGAGGTGTCTGTCTGTACATGATAATTTTGGAGTTTAGGGTTTAACAAGTGCTCCATCAATTTTGTGACCTGTTTTACTTATTTAACCGTAGAAGTTATACCCCAAATGGCCAAATGCTTGTTAGGCTGGGAGTTTTTATGAAGCTAGAAATTTACATCTTTTGTTATTTATGACCTTTTTACCTCTTTTTAAACTTGGGAAAAGCTTTGAGTTATTAGTGGTTGTTTCTTTTATATTTGTACTAAAAAGACTTCTTTATTTTGATTTTTGATTTGGCATAAATCAAACCAAATATACTTCCATTTTGAAACAAATTTTATTAAGACAACTTAATGTAATTTTGAAAGTCTGGTTTATGACTAGAGTTTGGTAACTTTTGACAAGACCCTCTATCAAACATGACAAGTTAAAAATGCGTCTAAATGGTAACCCAAGACCCAAGTGACATGTTTATGATACACTGCATCCATTTAGGTAATATGAACAAGTCGACACGGCACTTTCCATCTATTAAAACGTTGACGCAGCACTTTCCATCTATTTAAACGAACGTAGCTTTGTACTTCCACTAATTATGCGTTTACACTTCACACTAAACTCTAACCTAGAACTTTTACGAAATTATAAAATTTTAACCAAACACAGACATAAATGCACACACAGACAACTACTAGAAAACTACAGTAACAACCATGCTCTTTCACGACTTGAATTAATGCCACGCGCAGCCATCGGCGTCTCAAAACTTCTAAATTTGTGTCGGGGCCTTAAGCAAACCGGAAAATCAAGGACCCTTTCTAAAGGTAACATTATAAACCCCCATCTTTTATTTGGGGTACACATCAACAACAATAGACTAAAATGTTTATAATTGGTGGAGTTAACTTTTTTTTTGAACATTTTTAGATTAAAATTGAATTATATTAGCCCAATTCACATATACAAACTAGTATTAAGACTTTCGCGTTGCAACGTGGGTGTTAAACCGTAAGACTAACGTCGAAACGTTTCCACGAACCCGCGTTTAAAGGTATAAAAATGAAGCATGTACATCGTTGTAACATATGTTATGATCTATTAAATTATAAAAAAACACCTAAAAAGGATAAATCAAATGAATATGCATTTAGTAAAATTTAAGGAAAAACAAAATAACACCTTAAATAGAAAAATCAAGAGCAAAGAAAGGAAAAGAAAAACCATAATAAAGCTTTGATAAAATTATTCCCCTATGCATCAATAAATCGTATATTATATCACATAACTCTGTTTAGAGCAAAACTTATATCAAAACGTAGATAAAAATAACTTTATCAGAAGATACTTGGAATTTTATATAAAATCATATTTTATAAGTTATAAGCAAAAAACAAAATATACAAAAAAGATTATTAGCAAGACGCTTGTCATCATGTGGTTGGACCAAAAAAGAACAAAAAAATTTATAAATATGCATTGATAGGCTAATTATATGCGGGGTCATATTTTAACCTTCATAAAAATATGCATTGATAGGCTATACATTGTGCTTCACCTCTATGCATTATGCCAATTGTTGTATATATAGTTTACTAGGTTAGTACCCCGTGTATTACACGGGTTGAATAAATAAAATATTAAATAATTAGTAAAGAATTTTTTTAATTATAAAATAATATGATTGAAATTACATATGAATAAGAATATAAATAATAAAACAATGATATCATTGTTACATATGAATAATATAAATAATAAAACACTGATATCATTGTTATAAACTTTTGTTTTTTAATCCCTTATTGCTTTTTTTTAAATAAACATTTTGTTTCAAAATAAACCGTTTTAAAAAATACTAATATTAAAAATTTCTTTATTATACCTATTAATTTTAGTTATTTTGTTTTATAAAAAATCATTTAAAAAAAAAACCATTTTAAAAATAAACCGTTTTAAAAAAAATATTAATATTAAAAATTTCTTTATTATAACTATTAATTTTAGTTATTTTGTTTTATAAAAAATCATTTTAAAAAAATCATTTTATAAAAAATCATTTTAAAAAAAACCATTAAAAATTTTAGTGTGCTACTCGGTTATTTCTTTCTACTTAAACTTATAAATATGCTAAGTGTGTGAATGTTTAGACATGAATGAATAGAATTGATCTCTCAAATAATCTCTCTGTTGTTTCACCATTATTCGACGATCATCAACAAATGTGTCGCACCATCCACTGTTAGAAAACTGCAATTTCACTGACGGAAATAACAAGGCCATAGAAAAACAAGAGATTATATTGCCAAGAAATCCGTCCATAAACATTTTTACTATGTTTTTTAGAAAAAAAATGTGAATGGTTGTTTATAATCCGTTACATAACTTACCAACAACTTTATAGGCAATCAGTGATCCAAAGCAAAAATGTCCTGTCAACCCTTTCAAGTTGGTTTCCTTTAAAATTTTCCGGTAACGGCTTGCAATGTAACAAGTTTGTTACTATTTTTAAATCACATTTTTTTTTATGAACAGGCTTTTCAAAAATGGTTCTTAACTTTTTCTACTTTAAATTTTCAACAAAAATCCTTTGCAAAGAGTATCTAAAATCTATCTTATTTGTCTGTGATATTCTCTATATATTATTATGGAGAATGGCTTTCATCAATGAATTTCAAACAAACATTAGTGAAAGTGTAGTTTTGCTTAGAAGAGTTCACCTACTTTAATTTTCTGCTCATTTATTCTCATATTAATCTTATTTAATCTTGGATATGTATGTTTATCTACATGGTAAAACTGATCTGCTTATTGGATACCTCGACAACACCACCACCAATGCCTCGACACCCCAATTTCAGGATTATGCTGTGTGGGTTGTTTTTAAGATATTTGAATAATTATTGGGGGTGTTTGGGATTGCTTATCAAAACAACTTATTGACTTATTAACTTTTAAAAAGTCAAAAAGTTATTTTATAGTGTTTGACAATATGATGGTTGTGAGGTAAATAAGTTAATAAGTCAGTCCATACTAACTTATTAACTTATTGGAAAAGTTAATAAGTTAATAAGTTGTTTCAGAAGCAATCCCAAACACCCCCATTATAAACTTGATTACGCAAATCACTCTTTCTCATTAATAGTTGTGAAATACATCACTTTACCAGATATCCCGACTCAACCCAAATACTTGACCAATTGTTTTGAAGAATGTTGCAAGATCTCAGAGTTGAATTCATAACTATGGACATTTTGCAGACAATTAACATGGCATCATTTCAGACCGCCCGTCTGCTATATCTCATCATTAAAATTTCATCGAACATCTAATACAAAAAAATACAACAAAAAACAACGTAAAATCATTCAGACAACGAAAAACAAATAACCAAATCTACGTAACATATCAGAATTAAAATCATGTCATAAACATGCTAACTTACTAGCATATTTAACACAAGTAAAAGTGTACAAAGGATATCTATGTTTTTTATGGCACGTATTATGCCCATCAAGTGGTTGAGGTTAAGTATTCTAATATTTCATTAAAATAAAAAAAAAAGTCTTAGGTTCAAGTCCCATATGAAACAAAATAAATAGGGGGTTCTAGGTTGGATCAAAAAGTTATCTCACCTAAGGTGTTTCCTCCTAATAGTGATCTTAAGTTCGAGACTGATAGGGGCGGACCGATGTACGAGCTTTCATTTGGAGACGTGCCACTGCCAACCAGTGTCCCAAGGTTTCTACTCGAGTAGTGAAGACGATCAGGTGAGCCAATAGCACGTGAGTGATCCAATTAATTATTCAAAAAAATATGTTAAATAAGTTAAACGCATTTAGACGCATCTTTAATCGTGTCACTAACAAGTAACACTAACCCGCTCTATTGTCGTCATAGATTCATGTTAACGTAATAAATTGTGAAAAAGTCGTTTAACTGTTCATACATCAAACCGTTGTCAATATTTAATATTGGTGGCAGTTAGTTGGCGCCAAGAGAATTCTTGTACACAAAATCCAACGGCCGAAATACACCACACCACAGTCGTTTGTTCTTCATCCCTTCACCTAACAAAAATTCATCTTTTATTCAAATTCGGAGATGGCGAATCGATCAATCCGATACCGTCTTACACAGAAATCGTTGGAGACCGAAGTAAAGAATTGGTAAGACACGATAATGGAAGTCACAATTCACTCGCACACACTTTTTGGAACAAAAGTTTTTCTGGATGCATTAATAATGAGAAGAAACATACATAAATAGGAATGATATTGAGTGCCAACGTACAACTCCACTAACCACTAACTTAGCTAACAAACCAAGAAAATAGGAATACTAGACCCATTCTAATGACTTATTCAATTGGAAATAAAAACAGTGGGAGAATGATATTTAATTTAACACAAAGCTAGTTCTTCTGCTACAGAACAGCGATCGGTGACAGTGAGAAACTCCGGCGGAGACATTGACCTTGACGACGTGTTCAGTGGACCTCCGAGGTGGACGAGATACAGTTACGGTGGATCTAGAACAAACTCATGGAAGGAATCGACGAGTGGATTCGCTGAGAAGCAGGTTTCCAGTGAGCCGTATAGTTCACCGAGGAGGTGTTTGAGTTATGATTTCTTTGATGATATCTTCAGGAGAAGTGATGATCATGATTCTAGAACGTTAAGTTCTGTTAGAATAGAGCGGTTTGCTAATTCGGTTACTGATGAATTCAATTTCAGGTTCTGATCCCTTTGTTTATCATGATCTTTGAATTTGTTCCTTAAACTGCTAGCTTTAAAGCTCATTAGTAAACAAATTAGATGTATTTGGGGTTTCTTTTGATCTAGTTACTGAGATCACACGACCCTTGGAGCAACTTGTAAGGTTGTTGCTTGTGACATTGAGGTTATGGGTTTAACTGTGGAAACAGCCTCTTGCACAAAAGTGTAAGGTAAGGCTACCTACCTAAACCCTGCGAAAAGCAGGAGTTAAGTTAAACATTAGGTAGCACTTTGATTAAGTTATTATAAGAACAATTACAATCTCTTCATAACAAATTACCACACTGCTACTTTCCCCAAATTCCTACTTCCAATCAACTGATTTTAATCATTTTATAATGTTCTAAACTGCTCTGAAGTTTTAGGGTTCTTGCATATGATGATATACTGTTGTTTGTTCATACTTCCACTTTGTTTTGATTCACCAGCCTGCCTGCAAAGATGACCAAAGCTGTAGATATTCCTGTATTTCGTTCAAATATGCAGACACAAATTCCCAGAAGTAATTCAAGTCAATCTCATGGTCAAACGATGTTATCGTGTGTATCATCTAGTGTGAATGAGTCACCACCGACGCGATCCATAGAAAATGAAACCGACCACAAGTCAAAGCCTAGAACAGAATCTGCAGGTGTTAAGTTTCACTTTTCTATACACAAATGGGCCAGTGTAGGAGTACCATTACTGATGTCTACTTTAAGAGGAAGTAGTAAAGTTAGCGCGCGCTATCAATCGACAATATGCAAGATTCTGGCTTTCAAAATGAAGATTTATCTGCAGGGAAACAAGATATGAATCCTGTTTCTGGAATTAGTTTAATGGAAGAAGTAATTGAGAAGGAAACATTAGCAGTGAAACAAGAAGTTAGTAACAATGAGGTAATACCTCCAAGTTCAATATTACACAATGAGATTGAAAGAAAAGGTAATGTGTAGTTTTACAGTAAGAGATGTGTTGAGATGAATTTGGCATGTCGGTAAGCTGATTATAATTTATTTTCTATCTGGTTTAGGTTATGAAGAGGCTGGCATAGAGGCTGGAATCGAAGAGAACATGGAAACAGCGGGTGGTAAGATAAAACTAGAGGCAAAAACAATGAATTCCAGTAATAAAGCAGAAGCAAATAAGCCTGGTGTTGGATCACCTAATAACCGAGTCAATGGTATGATCAAAGATTTCTTCAAGATGTCTAATCAAGAAAATACTCAAGAAACCGAAACAGATGTGAGCTCTAGATGGAAGACTGGTGCGAGAACACAAATTCAGGGAGATGTCGTGGATCTCATTTCATATTTGAATGCAAATACAGAGATTGTGACAGATGCTTCAAAAACAGTGAAATTGGCCTGTGATCTGCCTGCAGATAGTGTAAAAATGGCCCCAAATGCTTCAGTTTCAATGCCATTGGATAGTAAACTGCCTGCAGAGAATGTAAATATCATGCCAGATGCATCATTCATGCTAGTTTGTATTTACAGTTAATCTTTACTAACTTCTTATCATACACAGTACGCGCTTATAATTTTTTTTTTTTAACATTTCTTGTTTCTAAGGCGGTTGAAGAAAGTAAGAGGTCCAACAAGCAGAAATTTGTACAGAATCGTACTGTTAGAAAACCCGAGGATATTAACTTTCGGAAGGATGCCTCACCAGCTTCTAAGGTTAGTGTTGAAACTATAGACGATCTCAGTTTGGATCGGTTTCAGGTATAGTTATTTCATTAGGTTATCACGACCACACGTTTATATATTTTATAAATGCGCTCTTGAACAGGTGGAAGAATCGGCTCCTGCAGAGGACAAACATTCGAAAACTCAGGAAGAATCTGATGCCATAATGGTAGATGAAATATTATGATCATTTGTGTCAATTGTCAGATTTATTAAATGCTATATATCTAGTAAGTTGTATATTGTGTGTTGTGGTACAGGAGGCTTGGAATCGTTTGAATTCACTTGGTGGTTTTATTTAGTGAATGAGTTTTGATACGGACCACCGGCTTTGACCCATTAACCCACTTATCCCATGAAGACTTCAACCACGTTTGTTTAGTCAGTGCTTGCATTTAGAAAGTATCATTTCATGTTTTACATGTTTTTAGTTTTAATTCTCACGTAATTTTGATCCCCACAATCCCATGTAGCATAGGATTTGCATGCTTTAGTTTTCTATTTAAGAATTGTAATTTGGAATTTGAAGAAGAAGAAAAAAAGTGTGCAACAAGTTTACTTTCGATTCAAGTTTAACGTTCCTTTCTTTTTATTTCAATTGGAGATTGTTGATATCGAATCCGGCTCTATCAATTAAGTTCTTTCTATATTTTGTGGCAAACAACCCCCAAGATTATTTGTAGATAAAAGATATGGGAGGAGATTAAGAGAATGATATCATCATAAAAACACAATGACATACAGTGGTTTCGATAAAGATTAAAGACTTCATTGTACGCACATTCATTGGTCCTCCGCCAAAAGTTTTCTTCACCATAAACTTCTTTTTTTAAATGATAACAAATCAAATCAAATCAAATCATGACAACAAAATAACATGACGATTCAATCGGCTTGATCATTGATGTATACTCAAGAAATGAGTAATCAAATAACAGAATACTACGTTTAACCAACACCATTATCTTTACTGGACAGTAATCACCATCAATTAAAATAACCAATTCTTATAAGTACTAATGATCTCCAACAACACATGAGCTTGCAGACGTCCTCATGAAACGGTTGTCCTCCACTCACTTTCCTTTCCTATCTTAGATCTAAGCTACATATCAATACTATCAGTCAACTTGAGGAGGTATGTTAGAGAGTTGCTTTATATTCACCACTAATATACAACCGTTAGGTGTTTCATCTTGTGTATTGCTCATAATATAATCGACTAATGGTCTATGTAATTATGTTATGGTAACAAAGAGATAAGAGGAAATCATCGTTGTAGGGACTATGATGAACCTCGTTATCAAATCAAATAAAAAGACGTCTCTGGTGCTTGACTTAACTCTCACTACTAGTAGCTGTCGACCAGGGCGAGACGCAAAGACAAAAGGACGGGGGAGTACTTTTCAAGCAAAGCAACGTTGAATGATACCATTTGCAAGTATAAAGTGATACGTGAAAAAGAAATGGAGGAAAAAAGAAAACAAGAGCGCTTCGCATGAAAGTAACCGAATCTAAATTAGCCTTACTCAACTTACAATAAGAGACGTTGCTTCGCGAAACGCTAGATCGGGACATAGAGATTTTCCTTAAATCGCATGACAATGTCTCTGAACCGATGTACTGTCAAATTGCCCAGATATGTGGTTGAGAGTTTAATTTGTAGATTTTTAGTTTTAATATTTTAATATTTTTAAATTTTAAATTTTTTATGTTTTTTTAATGTAGTCTTTTATTTAAATTTGTAATTTATTTATACAAATGACGTAATTTTTTTAATTAAAAAAATATTTTGTGGTGGTGTGATATGATGTGAGTACCCCTTTGAAGTTATCAAGCCTTCATTCTCTCTATTAGCAATTTACGTTATTTTCCTCCTCATTTGATTTGTTTAGATTAACCGGTACTCAATCGGGTTATTTATTAAATCTAATATGAGTTTGATTTGAACTCGCCTACAAAAATCTCCAATTAAAAAAAACTACTGCAAACAACCCGAAAAACTTGAAAAACCAATTCAATAAACACCCCATACTTTACCGCTAACACCAACTCCCATACAATCCCCTCAAAAGCACGATGATGATTGCTTTAAACATTAGCAACTAAACATGATCAAACCTTAATTAATTAAGTAGGTGCATGACAATGACATACATTGGTAATATTAGGATGATTAGTGTTTTTTATTTAAAAAATGTACCTAAACATGTTTGATTAGATTGGAGAAACGTTTGTTAATGGGCCAATGTGATGTAAAGTTACCCAAACCCCCCCGGCGACTTTTTATACTCACATATAACAAAGGATACATTAAGTGGAACTATAAGCGGAAAGTACGTTTAACGCGACTCTTTTTTAAACTCACAAACAATACCACTAGTTTATAAAATGTATACAAACAACTCGTTTACCTCAATTTATTCAAAACTCGTTATATGTTAAATTGAAAAAAACACGAATTATGAACCATCAAATTTTATTATTTTAAACGATGTGCACAACAATACCACACATGACATAAACATATTATTACATGTCTTACTTTTTGACTTGTATAATAGCAACCTTTACCGTGTATAAAACGGCTATATATTCATAGATATGATATAATGTTAAAAAAAGAAAAGAAAAGGAATGATATAAAAGGTTATATATGTAATTTCGAAAGGTTGGCGATATGTAGCCTTCTGAATAGTGGGAATTAGATAGGAATGTTTTACCGTTACGATAAAGTATCTAAAGCCCACCAAATAAAGTTAACAAACAACGGCTATACGTATACGAGTTTAAATTTAATTGGTCATTTCATTTCACATCTAACTGTACGCCTATTTTTTAATTTACAAATTAATCAAATCAATACGAGGCATGTTTATTAATATGAGGTACATTTAGCAAACCTCATAAAACACCAAATAAATAAAAGTTAAAAAATAATAATACTATTTTACATTATATACTATCAAGCGTGAAGTTTTATTAGGCCCCCTTGTTTTTCGACCCAGAAGTGAACATTTGTGCGATTTCATTTGAATTTTTTTACGTATCAAGTTCTAGTACAGCTGTACGCGTATTTTTTAATTCACAAATTAATCAAATCGATACGAGGTATGTATTAATATGAGGTACATTTAGCCAACCTCATAAAACACCAAATAAATAGAAGTTAAAAAAATAATAATACTATTTGCGTTATATACTATCAGGCGAGAAGCTTTATTGAGCCCCTTTATTTTTAACTCAAAAGTAGAAATTTATGCAATTTCATCTGAAATTTTTTTACGTATTAAGTCCGGCTCCTCCTAATCTGGGTCTCGACACTTTTGGTCCCCTAATTTGAGTATTAAGACTTTCGGTCTTTTATACTGTCGTTCAAGCTTTGCCACCGTATGCGATTACAAATTATTTACCATTGACAACTTAGATCTCAATCTTTATATCGAAAGCTCTCACTCAACCTTCAAACCAAGTGAGTATGAATTAGTTTAGTTATAGATCAAAGCAAAACTTATACTTATAATTTATGTTTTATTATTATTATTTTTTGCTTTTTATAGTTGATCTATTTCAAATATAAATGGTTTGATTATTTTGGCTATCAATAAATACAATACTTGCCATTTCAGCTAGGATGGTAAATGCATTTGTCTATTAAGAAGAATGCCAGTGTTCATTTTGGCATTAGATATATTAGAAATTGATGTAGTTTATAAGTAGAGTATATAAGTATCTAAAATATTGTTACAAAAAAATAAAAAAAAAATAGAATAGTAATAAGTTTTATAAGTGTTCGAATTAGATCACTTATATTTTTATTTTTTCAAATTAGGTCACTAGTATTTTTTTTGTTTCAATAATTATTAAAGGTTTAGGAGTTTTTTAATTAGGTCACTCATATTTTTTTTTAAAATTATTTTTAAACAAACCGCACTTTTATTTAAATAATTTAGTTTTTTATAAATTTTGCTAATTTTTTTAATATTTAAAAATAGTTACAATATATAAATAACATAATTAGAATAATCTTGAAACTTTAATTATTAATGATTTGATTGGAATAAAAAATATAGAAATAACCTAATTGAAACAATGGGTATATTAAAAATACACCATATTTATTTTTATTCTCTCTATTTTTTTTTATACATACATATAGGTAGAAGAAGAAAGATACAGATAAAAGGGTGTATCAATAACAAAAATGAGTGTTTGTTTAACCCAACTCTCGAAACAATGCTACATTTTGATTACTATTTTAGAAAGTTTTCCTAATAAAAATACTTAAAACTTTAAAAAAAAAAATATATATATAAATAAATAAAAAAGAAAATGGAAAAAGCCCGCCCTATATTACACCTTTCGGATTTGAAGTCATTTTCAAATTTCTGTTTCATCAACCCTTCAATCTCACCCCCTTTTATTTTTTCTTAAAACCCTAATTGATTATCATACACTCTTCCACCAATCAATCGAAATCACACAAGTAATCACGTATTTTAGGGCTTAATTTGAGCTCCATTGCACAATTGTTCATATACCTCTGTTCTTCTTCAAACCCCCAATGTCTGCATCAATTGAGCTTCCATCAGTACCATCATCAATCGAAGCCGATTCACCGTCTCGGAAGATACTCGGTCCGGGCGGAAACAGAGATCAGATCAGAGGGGATGAGAGCTTGAAGAAGAAGACTGTGGTGGAGAAAAAGCCAAAGAGTTGTGTGAAATTAGCTAAAGGGTCTCCAAATACTGTTGTTAGGAAGAATTATGAATCGGTTGACAGTTTGATTTCGTTGAAATCTTGTTCTTCTGATGGTGGTTCTGTGAGAAAAGCAAGTTTGAAAAGGGTGGAGAAAAACAGTAACAGGTTGAAATTGGTTGTAGGTGAAGCTCCGGTGATGGTGTTGACGATTCCGTTTAAACGATGCGATTGGATCACACAATTCTCAGGTATGTTGAGAATTCATGTTGATTAGAAGTTGAAAAATTATATATTTGACATTTGAAAGTCATGTGTTTGTCATCTTTTATATATTTATACAAACTGGTGAAAGTTATCTTCCATTCGTGATCATAATTTAGTGAAAGTATGCTTTTTAACTTGAATTATACACAGATATATGTTAAATTTTTAGAATTGCTGGTGTAATGAAACTTCACTAAGACAGTCTTTATACAACGTTATAGTCACAGTGTTTGAAACTGATTTCATTTTCTACACAATATCATAGCACGGAGACTTATGATGATCATGTTGCCATGATAATGCCGTCTAGCGATTACAAATATGATTTTGTACAGATTGTAGTCATCGTGTATGAAAATTTTATTTTTCAGTTAATATTTGATGTTCATGTTGTTGTATCCTTTGCTTACAACAGTCATGTGTTACTAGAACAGAGTTTAGGTATGAAGCATATAAAGCATAACAGGTTTAAGATTTAATCATTTAACTACAAAATTCAAACATATTTATTAATAACTACAAACATAAAAGTAGTACTTTTATTTGAAACTAGTAAACATAGTAACCTGACTATTTTTTTTATAAAAAGGCCATTAGGCCCAAATTACCTTCTTTTAATAGTGGTTAACACTTAACAGCATCCTTAGACTTTAGTTTGAACTTGGAAAAAGTCTGAAAGTAACACTGTTCATTTAGTGAAACCGAAAGCAATTTATGCTAGAATTTATATTATGTAAACAAGTTTCAAATTGTTGTGGATTTAATCATTTTAGTCCAACTGTTCACTTTCTTTCTTCTACATTATTCTTTGTAGATCCACTATATGTTGATTTCCATGATGAAGAATGGGGAGTTCCAGTTTATGAAGATAGTAAATTATTTGAGCTACTTGTTTTGTCACAAGCGTCTGCAGAGCTCACTTGGCCAGAAATTCTGTATAAAAGAGATAAATTCAGGTAAAAATCACAAAGTCCTCTTGACTGGATTCCAACTGCTGCAAGTGCTAATGCGTAATTAGTTGCTTTTTCTTGCAGAAAACTTCTTGAAAATTTTAATCCGTCATCCATTGCTAAACTCCCGGAGGATAGGTTATTGTCAGCTAAGCAAAATGGTAGCCTGTTACTTTCGGAACAAAAACTACGTGCCATCATGGGGAATGCTATTGAGTTTCTGAAGGTACTAATAGTCTGAATTTTTCTGTTAATAGACTTGGTCAACCCACTCTGGCCCTGGCCGGCCTGATTGGGTTGGGCCAAAATCAACCCAATTTTACTTCTGGTGCAAATGGATTGGGCCATAATTGTTCTTTGAATGGGCTGCTTCCTATTCAACCTTTTGGTTGCATGTATAGCCTTATGTTGCAGATTAAACCATCCCACAATTTCTTTTGCTTATTGGCCAAGTCAACTTAGCAAGAAGTTTGACTAGATGATGTCATCTCAGATACTCTTGTCACTTTTGCAGATACAACAAGAGTTTGGTTCTTTCAGCAATTACTGTTGGCACTTTTTGAACAAGAAGCCAATAAATAACAGATTTCGCTATGCACGTCAAGTACCAACTAAAACTCCTAAGTCGGAACTCATAAGCAAAGATTTGATGAAAAGAGGCTTTCGTTGTGTGGGTCCCACAGTCATCTATTCGTTCATGCAAATCTCGGGTATGGTCAATGATCATCTTATATCATGTTTTAGACACACTGAGTGCAACACCATTGTTAAAAGGTTCTAAAACCGGTGGCTAAGGAAACAAAACAAGAAACCATCGATATAGATGACCCTAAACTTCCCATGAGTGAATGAGTTTCTTGAATCAAGATTACGAAGGGCTAACATAGCTTATCTAACTGTTGGTAATTCTTGTTGTATTGTGTGCCTATTAACATAATTAAGATTAAGAATGTTCATATTAGAGAAAATGCGTGTAATTTGTTGGTTTCTTTGGTTCTTTGTGTAGTTATATTCTTCACAATGTAATGTTTTGGCTTGTGTTTATGGTTTGAATTCTTGAGAAGGTTCTTTGGTTTATTGCATTATTTGTTGTTGGACACATAAGACATGCTCAGCTGTTTTGCCTGATTAAGCAACATGTTTATGTCTCATGTGATTTGGACATTAGGTCTCTCTCACCATATATGTATATGTGTGTAATATATATAAAACATATATGTTTGTGTCTGTATTTGTGTGTATAATGTCAATTGGGGCATATACTTGCAGGCGAAATGTTTTGGCCCCAGAAACATACCATGTTACTTCTGGTAAATGCATACACGATTGCCAAGTGTGATGCAGTATCATACTATTATTAACGGATAAAATATAATTTTATGAATGATGACATAGTTGTGTCATAGCAACATACCATTAATTATACACAATTATAATTGATCTTAGACTTGATGTCTAATATCAATAACCATCTGTCAGGACAAGCTACAATGAAGTTATATGCATATATGAATATATGATACCCTTTTCTCTAGGGTGTTCGCAAGTTAGGTTGACTTGTCAATGAGCTGACTCTATATTAACTAGGATGACAAATAAATGAATCGAAACCTAATGGGAAAACTTGAAACATTTGGGACAGATATTTGGGTATGAGACTGGATATGAAATTAATTTAAAAGTATTTCATGGGTTTGAGACTATGAACTAGGGTATTAGTTGATACCTTGATTAGACAAACTCTTATTAACATAAATACCAAATATGCATATGATACAATCTTTATCTTTATGCTCTAATAAAATGATAACTATATGAGACACGTGGTAGGATCACATTACTTTCTATCAAAATTTTACTGTTTCTCTCTCCTATTAATTATTTATATGAATTCCTAATAATATTTTTTTTTAATTTTAGATCTATAATAGTTTAATAAATAAATTAAAAAATATATATTTTTATTAATATTATTTCTAAAGAAACAAATTTTATAAAATAAGAATTTTTTTTGAAAAGTCAAACTTTTCTAAAATACATAATGTTTTA
Organism: Flaveria sonorensis; assembly: GCA_025506505.1. NCBI lineage: Eukaryota > Viridiplantae > Streptophyta > Magnoliopsida > Asterales > Asteraceae > Flaveria > Flaveria sonorensis. The sequence continues at coordinate 44,235,141 of CM046439.1, read as the reverse complement.
AAATTAAAATTTTTATAAACCAATATAATTAAAATTGGGAGTTATAGTAAGAAAATTTTTAAAAATAACATTTTTTAAAACGGTTGTTTTGAAATAAAATGTTTAACTATTTTGGAAAAAAAACAAAAGTTTAAAAGTTGATATCTTATCTTAGGATATGTTTTATAATTAATAACATTCTATTTTATTTAATATTTTATTTATTCAATTACTCGAGTTTACTAAAGGTAGTTTTATAAAATATATAATAAATTATATGTTTAAGTTGTTCGAAACTTGATTATAGAATTGTTCAAGTTGTATTTAAGTATTTTATAATTTAAGTCGATTTTTTAGGTGGGTTTAAGATCGGATTTTGAGTGATGGGCATTCCAATAGGTAACTTTTAACTACATATGACGATAAGTGGGTATAGCCTTAATGAGTACACAGACACCTGACAAGCATGAGACGGTTTCATGTATGGAACTAGATAACTAGTACTGGTTTCATACCCGGCCTAATCCCTAATATTAATGACCAGCTTTAGTAAATTCGTGTATTACACGGGTTGATTAAATAAAATATTAAATATAATAAAATTTTACTTAATTATAAAACGATATTTTAAGATAAAATATGATTTAAATTACGTAAAAGTAAAAACTATAAGTGATAAAACAACGATACCAACTTTTTATTTTTTTTAAAAAAAATCAAACATTTTGTTTTAAACTGTCATTTTTATAAATATTCTTATTATAACTCTCATTTTTAATTATTTTTGGTTTATAAAAAAATTACTTTTTAATAACACTAAATTTAAAATATTTCATATTTTTAAATAAGTTTGATGTTTTAAAAAAATTATTTTAAAAAAAATTATTTCTTTAAAAATAACATTAATAAAAACATATCTTTCTTAATTTATTAGAGGATCATTTTTAATCTATAGAAGACTTAAATAATATTATTTGTAATTAAAGTAATTATTTAATAGGAGAGAGAAGCGAAAAATTTTTATGAAAATAAATGTGATGTTACCACGTGTCCTTCGTAGTTACCTTTTTATTAGAGCAGAAGGATTATTCTTTATCTTTTGGAAACATTAGTTATGTATACTGTATACAAACAAACTAACAATTGATACCAAAGCTGAAAGATATCAAACTGTTGAAACTTTGACAAGAAAGCAAGAACACGACATCCATTCATTCCATTGATACTTTTTGATCAAACCGTTGAAAAGATCCTGTCTTTCACACAGACGTAACATGGGTCAGCAATCGCTGGATCAAACATCAAATGAAATCTCATAATTTCCACTAGTTTAATGTGCATCTTCAAGAAAACTCACTGGTATGCTAACCTCTAAATCTTTATAAAAATGGTAGATGACAATAACTTATATAAAACACACATTATATCTTAGCATTCCCACTTCCAAGAGTAAGCTCAAGATCATCCAAACCAACGTCATGAATCCTCTCGCCTTCCCACGCCTTCACTCCTCCGTTCTCAAACTCAAACTCCATCCCTTTCCCCTTATCACAACCTGCATCCTTGGCTGCAGCCACTGGAGCCATGGGTTTCACCAGGTTAAAAGTCGGTGAGTTGGGGTTCGTCATCATGGGCTCATAGTTCTTGAACCTCACCCACTGGCACGAGTCAATGGTGGAGCAATCAGATTCATCACATTCAGGGATAGTTGCAGGTGTGAACCGTTGGAACTTTGTAGGGCTTGTAGGGGCCGAAGAGGCTAAAAATGGCAAATTGAATGAAGACATCGATTGTTTAGTAAACGACTCCCAGTTGAAATTGTTGGGTTTGGGGACCTTTGAGGTTGGGGACGAGAGCGGTGGTGTACCGGAGCACTGTTCGAGATACGCAAAGGCGGTAGTGAAGATGGAATGGCTTTATCAAGATACGCGAACGGGCTGCTGTTCATGCTGAGGCCGGACATGTCGAGGTTCGAAGGACTCGGGAATGATGAAGATGATGGGCTGCATTGGTACGACCGGATCGGGCTCGGTCTTTGTGAAGAACTTGGTGTTGTAGTGTTTGATATGGTGCTGATTTCAATAGAAGGCAATGGTGGTCTGGAACCCTGCGATTCAAACCAATAACTCAAAAGTTACAAACTTGATTACACAAATCAAACATTTAAACCCTAAATCATGTAAAAATTTGGGGAATTTTAGATAACAATTTAGAACCCTGAGATTCAACCAACACTCAAAAGTTAGAAACTTGATTATACAAAACAAATCTCTGAACCCTAAATCGTGTAACAATTTGGGGAATTTAAGGTGACAATTCAGAACCCTAAATCATTAAACCCTAATCCGATGAACAGATCTACATCTCGAAAACCCTAAATCCACAACTGAATCAAAACACAAACATCAAAATCCATAAGGATTCGATCTCAACTATCCGATCAAAAACACAAATCAATCAATCAATCGATCGATCGATCAGGGTTCAAACAACTCAACTGAAACCACATACCTTACGAAAAGTGGTACCATCAGGAAGAACAACCCACCCAGCTTCTTTACAAAGGGCTTTCAACACCTCATTGTTATCACAATGCTTGGGTAGATTATAATTCCCCTGTGCTCTCAACCCATTGTATATATTCGCTGCAATGGCTCTCCTCCTCTCTCTCGTCTCCGATTGTTCTCTTTCTCCCTCCACGACGGCTTCCTCCGCCCTCCGCCGCCGCCGCCCTCCGCCGATGATCCTCCTTCCGGCAGCATCTCCATCACCCTCAAATGCACACACACTCACAGACCCACCTCTCTGTGTGTGTTTATAGTTGTTATGTATGTGTGATACGTTGGTATGTGTGTGTGTGTGCATTACACACAGTGGTCACAGGTAATTTGCTTTTTCCCAACTGTGTATCTGAAATGATCTCTGTGTGTGTTTGTGTGTTTCTTTTTGTGTGTGTGATTTGTTGTGTTCTTATTATTATTATTCTGGGGGTGGGGAGTGGACGGGGATCATGTGTGTAGGGAACACGACGACTAGCATGTGTCTGCAATCATTTCGAACAACGGTGGCCGTTGGATGCGACCTTGATGACATATCAATGTGTGTTGTGTTATTGTTGCATATTGACATATTGTTATTCCCGGTTGTGTCTTTTCACGTTTTAAAAATAAAAAAAGAATTGTACGTGTAAATTGTAAATTGTTTTTTTAAGTATAAGGTTTTAGTGTATTTTGTGCAATGATTTTTAAATGATTTGAAGATATATCTGTAATTATGCAAGTTTAAATGCGAGGTATATGCTCAAAGACCATGGCCATACATTGTGAGCAGGGGTGCCGTCACTCTAGCTCATGTTTAAAGGAACATCAGTCTTTTTCTTGAATGTTTTGTAAGCTTCTCACGTGTATGTCAATCCGATGCAAACAAATTCAACCAAGTACAAACTGATCAAAATTGGCAACAACAATTTATTTTTTTATTATAATACTTAATTTGATCTTTGGTAAAAAAAGTAAGCTCGTTAATTTCTTTCAAAATTATAAACACGGTCTTGTTTATTTTTTTTGAACATTTTGGTATAAAATGTTGGTCTTGTAAACGATTTATTATGTTATTAGTTAGTTAATTACACTAATTATTTGAAAGAAATTAATAAATAATTTAAAAACAAAAAATAAAAACCAACATCCCCTCTATAGGGAGTAAATGACTAGGTGAAATGAGGTGATGCCTTCTTGAAAGACAAAAAACCATTTACACTTACCGGCCATACCACATGTCCTAAGACTCTAAGAAGTTAGTTTCAATTTTTTAATTTGTTTTTCAAATCCATCTAATGCATTTTATGAAACTCGAACTAATATCAATTTGATGAAGATAAAATCATATGCTATTAGGCCAAATGAGCATTGACAAGAGGTTCATTTGATTATAGTCAATAAACTATTATATATTGACGTATTTCTTTCTATTGTATCTCATTTGTATTTGTGACACCCTACATATAACCACGACTGTGGACAGAGAGATTCTGGTTCATAAGTAATGTCTGGCATCTAATATCACCAACGCGTTTCGGGCATATTGGCTGTGGATGAGAGGAGAACTCCACAACTTAAGCGTGCTTAGGTGGCAACAATCCATGGATGGGTGACCTCCCTGGGAAGTTTTCACCCGGGCAACCAAAAGTAAATCCGTGAGCTCCTCGTGGGCAAAGCGGACAATATTGGTGGTGTAAGAGGCCGGGTGTTACAGATTGGTATCAGAGCCACTGGTCTAAATTGAATTTGCATCTAGACTATAGCCTTAGACACACACTACCATTGCACATACTCTTATATGTTTATTATTTTTCAAGCATACATATCATTTGACGCACGTATAATGATATTGGATGTCCATATCATCATCTACCCGCACTCATGTCACTAGCATCACCCCAATCAACGAGGAGACTAAGGATCTAGCTCTCATACCTTCTTCATCTACACTAATAGCCTCACCATCGAAGCCGAATAAGCATCGGCTGGAGCCTGCTAATAACTTCAAACAACATGGAGTGTTGTTCAATATTCGAGTTAGGGGAGATACACAATACTGGAAGTGTTTACCTCTTATGATTGCCAGCTAAATCCAGGAGGAGCGCGTACCCCTTTCCTTTACTGCCAATATAACTGATTGTATTCCTGCATCATCACTTATACCTCATCGACTAAGCAGTCATTCGCCACCCTTGTGGCAAGGGTAGATCAAAGATCCACAATGTATATGAAACACCCGGTGAAGTCATTGAGATATCGGAGCATCAGACCACCATTAGTGAATATGTAGAAACACTCAAGGAAGGCTTAACGGAGACTAGCCAAAAACACAATACTTTTATTGATGTATTCGAGTAAAAACAAACAAGCACAATTCCCTAGATGGCATAGTCGAGGGAGCATTCGAGGCTATAATGCAGGATATGCAGCAGAGACTAGTACTATCAAATTTGAGAGTAGCTGGGCTAAAGCCTAAGCTGTAGTTGCTACTGCATTTGAGGAATATATTGAGAGGAGTACTATACTCGGAAAGAAGAGTAGAAGCTATAAAAGGAATTTTGGAACATTAAGATGGTAGGGTCAGATATTGAAGAATATACGACCCATTTTCATGAGTTGGTTGCTTTATGTAATGGTAATCTAACCTACAAACGTAATAAGAAGTCAATTGATGGGATAGCACCTCAGATTTAGGTAAGGGACATCTTCGTTGATTCTATAACCATTCAACACTTTATGAGGTTATCTTACAAGCTCATTCATTTGGTTGTGGTGTAGAACACTCTAACTAAGCGTGACATTGTTGATGGTTCATCTGATAGCAAGAAGGAATAGGATGACACGTAGAGTAAGTCATTCACCATCATGGCCATTGTGATCATTATTGTTGCCAAAGATGTGGCAGGATGAACCATGTAGCCAAAGACTTTAAGGGAGAGTCCTCAATCAAGCGGCAACAAACCCCAGAAGCAACGACAAGCTGAAGCATCATAGGGTTACTCTAATGGAATATAGATATGCAAATCAAGAGAGATTACCCTCAACTGAAAAATGGCAACAAGGACAGTAACAGTGGAAAAGAACAATGGATAGAGTGCCAAGGGTCAAGCCTTCATGATTAGGCATGGCAAGGCAAGAATCGACGAGAATGTGGTTACCGTTTAGCAAACTTCTAAATGTAACTTCAAGTGGAATGGAACCTAGTACACCATACAATTAGCTAATGAAGCAAATTACATTATGAAAGGATGTACATTGGGATTGTCTGGACATAAGATAGGTATAGATCTTATGCCTATTACGCTTATAGTTCAATGTGGTTGTCAGCATGGATTGGTTGTCCAAGAACCAAGCTAAATTTATATGTCGTGAAAGTTCGTTCACACACCACTTCGTGGTGGTGAAGTCTCAGACATCACATCTTGTATGAAGGCCCAGAAGTACTTACGCAAGGGTCATATTGCCATTTGAGCTACGATCACCAAGAAAGCAACTGAGGAAAAGAGGATCGAAGAGATCCCTATCGTTTTTTACCTTCCTAAAGTTTTCATAGAAGATTTACCTGGTTTTCCCCACATAGACAGATCGAGTTTTAGATCAATTTTTGAGTCGCACCTATTGCTAGAGCACCTTACAGATTAGCTTCGAATGAACTACCAGAACTATCTACGTAACTGCAGGAGTTGTCGGATAAAGGATTCAACCGACCAAGCTCATCGCCATGGAGAGCTCCAGTCCTGTTTATCAAGAAAATGATAGAACTTTATATATGGGTATTGATTATCCTGAGCTTATCAAAGTAACAATTAAGAACCGTTATTCTCTTTCACGCATTGACGATTTGCTTCACCAGCATCAAGGTCGATTTTATATCCAAAAGATAGACCTGAGGTCGGAATATAATCATCTAAGGGTCCGAGAGGATGACATATATAAGATGGCATTCAGAACTTGGTATTGTCACCATGAGTTTCTAGTTATGCCAAGTAGGTTTACCAATGCACCAACGGTTTTCATGGATCTCATGAACCAAGCGCGTAAACCCCATTTGGACAAGTTTATCAATGTTTTTGTCGATGACATTCTAACATAGACAAAGAACAAGGGGAGCATGAGGAACATGATTTTGGAACTAATAAACAAGGATAAAGTATGCCAAGTTTTTGAAGTGTGACTTCTGGATGAAGTCCAAAATTTGGATCATGTGGTCAACGAGAAAGGAATGCCTATTGACCCGGCAAAAATAAAGGCCATCAAGAATTAGGCTACATCTAAGACTCCGACTAAGGTACAACAGTTCTTTTTTTTGGTTGTCTGGTTACTACCGACGAGTCATCGAAGGGCATTCGAAGATCGCACAACCTCTTCCTACATAACTCATAAGGGCACTACAAAAGTTAGGGTGACAAATAGAAGACCGCATTTCAAGTTATGGAACAGAAAGTCTGACTCTATCGATACTATCGCTTTCAGAGGAAAACAAGTGATTTCTTAGTATATTGTCGTGCTTCCATCAAAGGTCTCAGTTGTGTGTTGACGCAATGTGAGAAGGTAATCTAATTCGCTTCCCGGCGGTTGAAAGTTCATAAGATATAGAGGTATTGCTTGTACGGTACCAAATGCGATACGACACCAACCACAAGAGCCTTTAGTATATCTTTGAAAAGAAGGAGCTGAACATAAGACACCATCATTGGGTCGACCTGTTGAACGACTATGACTATATGATGAAGTACCATCTAGGTAAGGCTAATGTGGTAGCCGATGCCCTAAGTCAAAAGTAAACACCTAAACCAAAGCGAGTGCGAGCATTAAAGCTTACCATTCAAGCCAAAAAGCCTGATCAAATCCGTAATGCTCAAATTAAGGGTTTGAAGGACGAAATCTGAAGGCTGAGCCCATGCAAGACATAGAAAAGTAATTAGTGATAAAATCCTAAGGAATTCCTTATTTCATGGAAGGAATATGGATTTTCTATATGTAAATTTACAAGAGCTGCTAATGAATGAAACTCATCCGACTCGATATCCCATTCATCGAGGTTCAGGTAAGATGTAGCATGATTTGAAAGTTCTTTATCGATGGCAGAATGTGAAAGGAGATATTACCACGCATGTAAGCAAGTGTTTAACTTGTTCGAAAGATTAGGGTGTAATATCAAGGACCGTCTGGTTTACTCCAACAACCACAAAATTCCAGAATGGAAGTGGGAGTAGATCTCAATAGATTTCATTGTGAAGTTACATAAAACCCTTAGTGGATGCGATACTATTTGGGTAATAGTAGATCGCTTGGCAAAATCTGCACACTTCATGGATATTAGAGAGACTAATTGAATTGAGAAGTTAACTCACACCTATCTAAGAAAAAAAAAAGTCTTTCGACACGAGGTGCTAGTTTTGCATCATCTCTGATCGTGACACTCAATTCATTCCTTATTTTTTAAGGTCATTGCAAATGTCATTAGCAACATGGTTGGATAGGAGCACAGCGTATCATTCGCAAACTGATAGTCAGAATGAGCGTACGACTCAGACTCTAGAAGACATGCTGCGAGCATGTGTTATTGATTTTGGCATTAGTGTGGAAACCCAATCACCCTTGATTAAGGTCTCTTACGATAACAACTACCACACGGAGATCAATGTTGCACTGTTTGAGACACTCTATGGAAGTGTGATCACCTATATGTTAGGCAGAAGTTGAAGGAAAGTCAACTTATAGGTCCTGAGCTTGTGCACGAGACGACTAAGAAAATCGTACAAATTCGTAACCCCGGGTAGCAACACGTGACTATAGAAAAAGGATTTACGTGGCCTAACGCCAAGAAAATCCGTCAAATACCAAAATCCACAAGGTATTTCTAAAGGTGTCACATTGGAAAGGTGCAATTATTTTGAGAAAAAAAAAACAAATAAAGCTAAACTCGCACTACGTTGGATCTTTTGAGATTGTCAAAAGGGTTGGTCCAATAGATTAACAACTCAATTCGCCTACAGAACTCAGCGGAGTGCATGATGTGTTACATGTTTCAAACCTGAAGAAACACCTGTCCGTTCACACGTCGCTCAATTAAACGAGATTCATGTGAATAAACAACTATGTCTGGTTGAGGAACCAATTGAAATAATCAACCAAGTGGTCAAAAATACTCAAGCAAAATTTTAACCCTATCATTAAAGTTAGTTTGAACTCTAAGTGTGGACTAAAGTTTACTTGGAACACGAGAATCATATAAAAGAAAAATATCCGGAATTACTCAAAGATGCGCCGTAAAGCGCCAATGGTACCGGTTGAGAATTTCAGGGTGAAATTCCTTCAACAAGGGGATGATGTGACAACCACGAAATTTTCGTCCGTCTTTTACCAGAGTTAGTTAAATTTCGGGATGAAATTTCTTTCAATATGGGGATGATGTGACACCCGACATTTTCTGATCACTTTCTGATTAACACGATCATGGTTTTCCAATCATACATTCATGCATTTAATACTGTTTACTTAAATGCATCATTTATTGCACAAAGATTCGCGATTCTTTCATGTAACGATAATTCGGAGAATTGCCGGATCGCACACGCGTCTGTCCCTGAACGTTGGTGACTTGTCAAAATAGTTTTCAAACAATCATAATTGGTGTGAAATTATGTGTTATACGATTATATGATTAAATTTGTAGTTTGGTTGTGAAAATTGGGAATTTTCTGGCATTTACGCGTTTTCACGGATTTTTGGCTTTTAAAGCCTAATTATTATAAATATGCCTTTGAACTAGAAAAATAAATATTATTTTATGTTATTAATGTTTGTTTGATATTATATGAGCATTGGAGGTTTTGGTGTACAAAAAGTTCAATCGCGTAGCTTTAAAACGATTTTTATAAAAGACGGGAGCCTTTCTTGTAAAAATAAAGTATAAAAGTCAACCCCAACCCTAATCCCCTCATTCTAGTCGTCCCCTTCCCTTTTCCCTCCCTTTTTTTGAAAATATACTCACAAGAACACACACATATGTTTTGCTTTGATTCTTGCATCTAGAGTTGGAATTCGGACGTTTCTTGCATCAAAACACTTGTAGCACGTGATTCCTTGCATCAACAAGTAAGTTTTATGTTTGATTTCATGTTTTTTGATTATCATGATGAACATGAACGCTAGAAATCCAAACTCGAGTCAAAACTTGAAATTGATTGAAATTGATGATTGATTATGTGTTAGTATTCAATATAATGATGTTTGTATAGATTGGTTTTTAGAAATTGTGTTGTTTTGATCAAAACCTGAGACTTATTTATAATGAAAACTTTAATTTGGGGCTTTTGTAGAAATTGTATGAATTAGATGAAATTGGTTTGAATTGATGGTTCTAGGATATTAGTTGATGCTAATGGATGAAAAGTCATGTTTTGAACTTTTGTTTTGGCTCGGTTTTTGAGTACTTTCCATTAAAGGAAACTTTTGGGTAAGTTGGTTTAATATGATGATTTATGCATGTTTGATGATATGTGATGATTGTTATATGATATTAGAGCATAAGAAAGGATTAAGAATATCCAAATGGTGAAAAAACGCATCGTATGAACATGCTTGCTATTTATGAAAACTTTTGTGACTTGATGTGATGAATGATGAGTATGATATATGTAGAACATGTTATGGTGATGTGATTGATGTTGGAATGATCATAGGAGTATGTTAGGAGACTTTGGGTGAATTTGTGAAACTTGTGTTTTATGTTTTAAATTAGGAAACTTTGGGCATGAAGAAGAATCTAGGTTATGTTAACATGTTATGGATGATTGTTGAATGTGTTACATGTATAATTGAGATGGTTGTTGTGGTATTATTCATAATCTATAATTGGGTTGCACATTTATAACAATGTTATACTTTCCAAAAATAGAAACTTTCCAAAAATATATTTCCGACATGAAACTTTATATGAATCATTATTTGAGCTATTTGAGCATGACTAAACATGTTTTGGTTTATTTGAGTCACCAACGGGTCGTCGGGTCAATCCGGTCAACTTTGGTAAACGAAAGTCAACTTTTGTCAAAAAGTTAATCTTGTCAAACATTTCTTGAACACGCTAACAATTACGTTGTATGGATACAACGGGGTTCATCTTGACCATTATGTACATACACTCATGGACATACATTTGTTAGGTAATGATTAGCTTCAGCTTTTACACTTCATGCATTCATACGCATATAAGGTGAGCCTTCACGGCCCCACTTTTACTTACTTTTCTTTTTGGGGGAGAAGCATGCAAACTATTTTTATCTGGTTTTGGTATTATTGGTATATCGCTTGTTAATGTAGTGCAAACATTATCACGCAAGTCCTTACACACTCGAACCGTTAATAACAGAATAGCGAGGTAATTTTGGGTAGTACTACTGGGTTTGACAAACCCCACCCGCGTTAGTCGGGCTAACTCGACTGGAGGTCGAACGGGTGTTTATTGACCTAGACACTTGCCATTGTTCTGTGATAAGACATGGCGTAAGGCAAAACTACTCACAAACAGTCAGCTTCGGTTCGAAACGCTAAGTAACTCGATATATAGGCTAGCTACCTATGGTATACTTTGTTTACTTTTACCAGGCAAACGCTCAAACATATTTAATGATTTAAACCTGTGAACTCACAACCTTGTGTTGACACGCTTAGGGCTAGGGCTGCATATCTGAAGCTCATTTACATTTACTACTTTTAGTGGGCGCCTTGTTTTGCGCATTTATTACTCATGGTTTCACAAACGTTTACGCTTCCGCATTGATTACATTGAAAACTACCTTTTACTCTGATTTACGTTCAAACACTTATTTTGAAAACACAAATAGTGTCGTTTGACTTCTCGGGCTCATCGAGGACGATGAGTCCAAAGGGGGGGTGATTGTGACACCCTACATATAACCCACATCGGCCATGGACGGAGAGATTCATGGTTCATAAGTAATATCTGACATCTAATATCACTAACGTGTTTGGGCATATTGGCTGTGGATAAGAGGAGAACTTCACAGTTAAGTGTGCTTAGGTGGCAGCAATCCAGGGATGGGTGACCTCCCTGGGAAGTTTTCACCCGAGCAACCAAAAGCAAATCCGTGAGCTCCTCGTGGGCAAAGCGGACAATATTAATGATGTGAGAGGCCGAGTGTTATAGTATTGCATCCAAGTTTTTATACATTTACTTACTTATGATTTTGCGTTGAACATGTTTCTATACTTTTGAACCAACAGTTATTATTTTAAATAAACTTGGTTAGTGCTTTTACAATTAGTATCATTGTCATCACAACCCAAATCCATAAGACTACGTAAAAATATCTTTCTAAGTCATTGCATGTACGAGTTTGATAATCAACAAATACATAAAGTTTGACGAGTAATTACATTTACCAAAAACGGACTTTGATTATAAGATTAATAAAAAAAATACCATCTACGCTTAACAAAAAGTAATGGTTAAAGATCGAAGTTGATGCACCCTCACTAAAAACCGAGTTAAGTTCACATTTTTACAGCTATAAATCTCTGTTTAACTTATTTAAGATTTCTCCTTTTCAAACCTATAATCCTTAACCATACACTCATACTTCGAATTTAACCCATTCCTTTTAGTCTCAACCCGATTGATCAATCATTCAAACACCACCTTATAAACCAGATATATTTTAGAATGTTCATAAAATTTATTTTGTCTAAATAACACGATAGTAACATTTGATTTGAATGTGTTTAGTTTATTATTTGATTTAATTATGTTTGAATTAATTGTTTGGTGCGACGTGGGGACAAGGATTGTTAAAAGTATTGAAGCAATAATGCATCCTCTGACACACACTGTGTGTTGTTCAAATGTTCAATTGCAAACAAATTCTTTTTCTCTGTCTTTAATAATGTTGTATTTTGTATTTTTTTCTGTTTTAATAAGATGATAATCAGAATATTAAAATTAATGTAGAGCAATAACAAAACATATTAATAAAAAGCACTATTAATAATTTATAAGTATTTGATTAATTGCAACATAACTTTTCATTAACAAGTCAGAAAGCCAATCATAAATAGCATGTGTTAACCTTGAAGGCAACTTAAAAAATATAGTTTTAATCTAAACTAATTGGCGTTCGTAATGAAGAAAAATATAACGAATATTATTACTTGTTATTTTTAAAATTAAAATGGATTATTGCGTGCATGTGTTATTATCCTATATATTAAATTTAGAACTTAATCAACAATAGCTATTTGTCATTTAGTGAGTACTAAGTTTTAAAGCTTAGGGTACAAGTTATATATTCTACGGATTGTATGTAAATAAAATTTAACATAATGATTGCCGTTGTTCAAGAGGAATTGATGTGATCACCAATCCCAATATTTCGTAGTAGGCACTAAGATAATTGTGATTGATCACACAACAATAACATGACTATGTATGTATATTCTCAGTAGACTTGCATATATACTTTAAGTATCAACCAAAGGATAGCAAATTTCTGTAACTTTTAAATTTTGACATAAAAGTTTGATTTTTATATAATTTGTCACAAAAGTTAAATAGTTTAGATTCAATTTGGTATGAGATAATAGAATGAATGAGAGAATGTAATAAATAAAAAATTAATAAATCATTATATTCTATTGTCATGTTTAGTTATCTGGGAATAAAATGAATTATTAATTTGTGTTGTGTGTTAGATAGGAAAAGAAGGACTGGAATACAAAATAGGTTACAGCGGTGTTGATCGATGGTAGTGGTGGATGGTGGTGGGCGTCGGTGGCTGGTGGTTGCTGATGGGTGGTGGCCTGTGGTGGTTTACGATGGTGGTAGGTGGTGGTGGTGGCGGAAGCCGGTGATTCCAGGTGGTGGTGGGTGGTGGTTCTGGTGGTGGTGGTGGCGGTTGGTGGTGGTGGTGGCTGGTGGTGGTGGTGGTGGTTACGGTAGTGGTTGTCGGTGATGATGGTCAGCGGTGGCCATGGTGGTTGGTGGTGGTAGTGTTCTTTATTTTCATTATCCTCCCTCATACTATATATAATCACATTTTAAGGTCATTTTATTTCCTAACAATTTCGTTTTTATGTAATAGCTTTTGTCGTTTAACTTTTCTTTAAATAGAACTAGTTTTGTTTCTCCCACGCTTCGCGGTGGGAGTCTGGTTATTTTTTTCACACGCAGCCCTGAGTTATGTTGATCACTATCGGTTCGTTGAAAACCATAAGCTAAAATCTAACGCACAATGCAATGTGAAAGTGGCTCTGTGTAAAAAGAAAATAAATACTAATATGCCTACAAAAATCGATCCGGAAACGTCACTTACATCGATAGTAAAAAATTTTAAACGTTTTTGGCCCAACAACAAAAGATATCCTATTTATATAATTATATAATTAGATGACAATTAAAACACTCGTTTAACCAACACTTTATTCTGCACCACAATTAATTTATATCAACCGTCTTTGATGGGGCTCAAACTTTTAGCCACAAAAAGAGCCTAATCAATCTAACACTTTAACTGATTATAATATAAAATTCAATCCCTACCTTGCATTTTAAAAAATAAGTGTAAATATTGGATTTTCTTTTTGAGTAAATCGGGTTCATTAGTTTCACATCTCATTGTAGATGGTCGGAATTCATAGCCTAAGATTTGGTCTATTCAATCCTTGGTTATTTGGATATACCCATAGGAACCATCAAAAAATCACGCCGGATACATCGCTCGTGCCAAAGAGGCTAAAGCCTCGATACGATGGTAACGGCCTCCACACACTGGAATCCATCACATGCACCATACGCCGTAGACGAAAGTCGGCGAGGCTATCACCGCCAACAGCCAGTCACCCTCAACCTCCTTTCACAAACTATATGTTGGAACCCACAAAAGTAAACCATTTTTTATAATGATCACAAAAGGGGGCAATAAACAAATAATAGAAATTTATGTGTCTAATATCAAAACAACATAAACTCATCTATTCCTTCACTTACTTTTAAATAGATTGGGTAATATGCGGCTTTATTTATATTTTTTTCAACATTTTGATATATATACATTTTTGAAAACGGGTTTGCATTTAGAATCAACTATCTTTTTTGGTACAGTAGGTTATAACTAGTGCAATAACTGTTGTGGTATACTGACAATAGCATGCTAATCAAAAAACAACCAACCACTTAGAAGCACTTAGGTTCCAAAGCTTATCAGCTCCATGATTGACTCTCTCTTTGCATCTTCAAATGTTTGAATGGAACAACTGGTTTGAAAAAGGTTAATATACTAAACTAGCGAATTAACCTGGGCAGAATCCTGACTATGGTGGTACTGCCTAAGCGTGGTGTTAATTTGCCATCGGTTATATGCCCGCAACACGGGGATATCCTTGAAACACATTAGCACTCGTTTCCTGCCCTCTAGCTAACATGGTTTGGGCAATAGTTAGTTCTTGGGTTAAATCTCCACCAATCTATGCGTTTTCCTTTAAAGATCTGATGACTTGGCATAAATCTTACTCTGGCAAGCGAGCGAAGAGGATAATACATGCAAATATGCAATTGTACTCACTGCTTGTTGGGTAATCTGGAGGTCCAAAAACTGTAGAGTTTATGAGAACAAGGACTCCTCTTCTGAAAGTTTAATAGCCTCAATAAAATCCCTATCTTATTTATGGATAAAAAATCGATCAAAGAAAGTTTCGGCATCGTGGCAGCAATGGAGCTCTTTTTAGTTTTCTCCGATGTTGTAATTGCTTGTTCTATCTATGTTTGTAATTGTTTGCTAGCTCCTTGCTAGTTGTTGAATCAAATTGCCATTCCCAAAAAGAAAAAAGAAAAAAAAAAATTCCAAAACTTAGCCGCAACACACACATATCAGATAGACAAAAAAAATTGACCTTTATCTTTTTATTGAACGGTACAAAATGACCATTTTCTATAGCAAAAATTGCATCTCCTTAACCTATTTTAAGTATCAACATTTTGATCTGTTTCACTTATCATAAATATCAACGTTTTGATCAAATAAACCTTTAAAGAAAATCTCTCTTTTGTTGTTTTTATAAAAAGCTAAACTTCAACCATTTCGATCCAAAAGTACACGGGGTTGATTCAAGCCCATGATGCACCTTAGGCGGACCAAGTTAAAGACAGAAAATCGATAAACATAGAATAACTAGTTTGAGTGTTCAAGTCTCGTTTAACAGTGCATGAATCTAGAGCAGACTCTTTTTATCTTCCAAGAAGAAACACATAGTATTACAAGAGGAGTGACCCAACATAATGGGATCCAACAAAGTTACACTTAAAAGCATACAAACACAATGGGATCCAATTTGCAAAAAGATCCTTGGGGATACAATTTTGGGTCAATACATTTTTCACACACTTATGCCAACTACAAACACATCATCCACCTTATTGCTACCTTTGCTGCCTCTATATGCACCTGGTGAAGTATGTCTGACCCACATAGCCACCCGCCATTGCTCTCCTCACGTTCGACTCAAACATTTTTGGATTGTCTCTCAGTACTGCAGCTGCGTCTCGGTTAAGTGGATCCTCATGGTTCGGCTCCTGCAAAAGAAGAAAGAAAAATGATCAACACAAATCCACAAAGATATACAAAGAGAACTTTATTGATCATATAGAGTTTACCGTGAATAGATGATACAGGCCATAAATGATGGTGTTTATGTTTAGGACGGGTTTCCAGTCTTCACGAAGAATGTTAAGGCACACGTTTCCATCCAAATCAATGTTGGGATGGTATACCTGAAAATAGCATTTATATATACGTTGAACTATAAATTACCAAAAAGATCAAGAAAAGTGATGGTTCTAAAGATTCTTTTTTACCTTTGTTTTGCATTTGACCTTTGGTGCCTCGTGGGGGTAGATGGATGAAATCTGGAAGGTAAATGTAAAGGTGCCACCTCTGGAAGTAGATAGTATGTTGGATAGAGGTAAGTTATAATTTATAAATTATAAAGAAATAAGACGTTTAATTCTTATTAAAAAGCCGAACGCTGGTGACCAAAAAAATGAAAACCATAAACCAACCGCAACTGGGCTCAAAAGAGTGTCTAACGGGTCAAACAAGAACAAGAAGCACGATTTAGAAAAGTTAAACTAATTAAAAGAAACACAAAGCAGTTGAGGCTTTGTAACATGAAAAAGGAAAAAGATATACTTACAAATAGTATCCATCATCAGGGCGAATAGTTACTTCAAAGTTCATGAGATCATCTTTCCCATTTGGGAAAGATATGCTACATGTCTTGGGTAGGTTCAGTTCACTTATATCTACAAGAGAACACATGAAGGAAACAAAGCAAAAAAGGAAATTACTTTATAACACTACATCACACACATGAAGTTTAAAAAAAAAAAAAAAAAAACACGTGTTTAGATTTATGATATGGAATTAATTGTCTGATTATTGTGCCTAGCAGTCTCAATAATCAATTTTGTTACAACTTTAAAAAGCAGAAGTACACCCAAACATCATCTTGTACAATAAATTTTATTACAATGTGTTATCTTATTCTGGTCAATTATCACATTATCATTTCAAACACACACCCAAACACCGAGTGATATGTTTTTTTTTTTCTTTGCCAGTTCTGTTTCAAGAGACGATACTGATTCCATTGGACCATAGGAGAAAGCATGGATTGAATGAATATAAGAAACAGCAAAACTGCTGTTCCAACTTCCAATGACACACACAAGGGTCAATTTTATGCAACTCTGACAAAACAGTTTAAATGTTGATTTTCCGGGGATGAAAACTCAATAGCATCAATAACTCTTTATGGCATTACAATAATAAGCTAAATATCTATTAAAAAACAATAAATAACGCCCTAATTGTGATTCAAGTACTAAACATCTTCACTTGACTATTTAAATAATGTAATTTACCTTTGTGAAGACGCAATTCGCCTGCACTTTGCTTCTTAACCGGAGGCTTCCCATTAGAATTTTCTGCAAGCTCCCGCTGTTTCTCCTTGACTTTGAACAACTTAATCATTATAGCTACTGCAAAATAAGAAACTAAAATCATCTCACAATCACAGCACACAAAATAGTTACATATAGTTACCTTAAAGAACACAACCTATGTCAATAAACAACTAAAGAATAAGCAGAAAGGTTGAGTTGTTTAGATTCAGGTGCCTCTTTGCCATGTGCACTGTTAAGGCTCAGGTAACAAGGGTAAGTCATAAACAATTGTAGCAGAAAAAACACACTTTATGCAAAATCACCATGAAAACAAAAGAGTAACAAACCATCTTCAAGATAAACTCACAAGATTGCTGAATTTCACTACCAATCTCAAAATTTCTACCTTGAATTAAGGGAAACTCAGTACTTGAAGAAACTATCAAAACCCTAAAATGGAATCCTCAATTAGGGCACCAAATCAGTCAGCGGAACATCTAAAAGCAAATAGCAATAGATTCAAAAAGCAACAACAACTAGTGAAATCACTTGGATCAAACAAGAACACAGAGAAATCAGCTGAAGATTAGACAAAATCAGAAGTTAATCTACACCCATCACGATCTGATCGAAGAACATCGAAATTACGAATCTTTAATCGATGATTCTACGCATATTCAAGATTCGTATGTGTGAAGAAAGATTACCTGATGGATGAAAACCCTCGTAGAAGGAGATGAGTGAAGATATTTGGGATTAGGGTTCTTATCGAAAGAGATGGTGAGAGAATCTAATCTACACGAAATGAAAGTGTTGAAACAAATGGGTTGATTGATTTCAACCTCACCCCGTACATATTCTTCTCATTGAATATTTGTTCATAATTATTTACTTTTAAGTTAATCATTATTTCATTAACACCATAATATTTTATATTTTAGATGGGTCAAAATAAATATATAAGAAAGTTCACTGAGTTTAATAAATGTAAAGGATTAGTTGAAAATAGTTTGTAAAACAAGATTTTAATAATCTAGCATTGTTAGAAGCGCATTCGTAGTAGTTGTAGTTTTTGAGATCTATGTATCATAAGCTTGAAAGAAAGATAACATACGTGAAAAAGAGAGGGTGAGGTTTAGGGAAGACGTGTGGTTCGATGGATGGTCCATAAGATAAGAAATCGAGTTATATGAGTGAGGAGGAGAGAGAAGTTGGTCATGGTTCATAACTTTGGAGAAATGAGGATGGTTTGTGAGGGCAAGCTCCTGGTAGGTTGACGTGGAACCGCCTCTGATGTCGTGGGTTTTGATATGATGAGATGTTGATGCTTTGAGGTGCTTCATTCTAAGTTCTGAAAGTTCTCTTTAAGATGTATATGTAGTGTGGGTAAATGTGTTAGTTAATTACAAAATACTTATATTATAATAAACTAACGGTGCAGTTAGTCGTAAAATTTAATGGAATTGTAATTTGAACATAATTTCTAAATAAGTCAGACACGTTGAAGTTTTGAAATTAAAATCTTAATTCCTTAATGTGTTTATTTGATAAATAAATTGAAATTTGAATTAATTTTTTTTAAAATCCTCAAAATAAATGATTTCGAAATCCCTCTAATTAGTAAAGGAATTCGAAAAATAGAATTAAAATCTCTGACTATACACCATCACTTGTCGCTGAACACTAACGTTGTCGTCGTTGATCGTAACAATCACAGCCACCGCGGGTGGTGGTCGACAATGACAACGACAATTGATGGCAGGTGGTGGCGTCAGCAGATGGCGGTGGTGATGAGGCGGCTATGTTCGATGGTAGGTGGCGGCTGCGAGTAAGCGGCAATAGATTGACGGCGACGGCAACACCCTCAATGACCGGCATGTAATGTGTAGGATGATAGATTTTTGTTCCTTCACAACTGTTTTGTCTAAATGCAATACGGATTCAAATTATTTTAATTTATTATAAATTTACATTTAAATCCTTTGGATACATTTAAATTTGGAAATCAAAATTTCTTCAAATTTCAGTTTTCTTAAAAACAATTGCACAAACCAAATATCTCTTGAAAATTTACATCATATCTTTATTTCTAATAAATAAGCAATTCATACATTCATGTATATGTTATAATATCATAATAATTAACACAAGATTAGTGTTATAACCTTAAGAACTTTAAAGAGAATTGCAAGAGCAAGAAGAAGATAAATGTATAACTTATGAAAATGTATACAAGAGGTGCATTTCTCCTCTACATTGAGGTGGTATTTATACTACACAGATCAATCATTTTGGTAGACAAGTAAAATTATTTAGTAGATAAGTAGCATAGTAAACTTATCTACAAGTTTGACAAAGAGTTCGTCCACTTGATATGGTAATAATTCATAATACTCCCCCTTGGATGACACTTTTCAAACTTCAAGAGTTTAAGTACTGCCTCATTAAAAACCTTGCTAAAGAAAAACCCAGTGGAAAAAAACATTAGCTAAGGAAAAAGAGTGCATCTTATAACTCCCCCTCAAATTGACTTCTGTAGATCATCACATTGTGCGTACGTGCCGCATGCTAATATGAAAAGATCAGCTGAATTATTGCTAGGTTGAACGTATCTCATTTCAACTTGTTTATCTTTAATAAGATCTTGAGTGTATGAAAAGAATCTTGGTGGTATATGTTTTGTTCTGTCACTTTTGATATATCTTTCTTTTATTTGTGAGACACAAGCTGCATTATCTTCATAGATTGGTGTTGCATTTCTATCTTTCTCTAATCCACAAGAAGTTAATATAAGTTGTGTCGCAATGAGTGTTTGTTTATTGAGAAATCCATGAAATCGTAGTTCCTCCATTCTTAAATACGTATCCATTTTGAAATCTTGCGTTATGAGGATCAGATAAATAACCTGCATCTGCATAACCAACCAACCCTTCTTTTGAATTATTAGGATAATACAAGTCTAAATCAATAGTACCTCAAAGATATCAAAAAATATGTTTAATCCCATTCCAGTGCCTTTTAGTAGGGGCTGAACTAAGTCTTGCTAACAAATTAACTGCAAAAGAAATGTCAGGTTTCGTACAGTTAGTAAGATACATAAGAGCTCCAATTGCACTAAGATATGGTATCTTTGGACCAAGAACCTCTTCATTATCTTCACAAGGACAAAATGGATCATTATCAACATTAAGTGATTTAACAACCATCAGTGTGCTTAAAGGATTTGCTTTGTCCATATTGAAACGCTTTAAGAGTATCTCAGTATAAGTTGACTGATGTACAAGTATTCCATTATGCATATGCTCAATCTGCAAACCAAGACAATATTTGGTTTTTCCAAGGTCTTTCATTTCAAATTCTTTCTTTAAAAGAGTAATTGCTTTATTAATTTCCTTTGCGTCCCAATTATATTTAGATCATCAACATACACAGCTATGATCACATATCCTGATATTGTCTTCTTAATGAACATATATGGACAAATAAGGTTATGTGTGTATCCTTTACTTGTCAAATAATCACTCAAACGATTGTACCACATCCTTCCAGATTGTTTGAGTCCATACAAGGATCTTTTTAATTTGATGGAATACATTTCCTTAGGCTTTGAGCTTAATGCTTCGGGGAATTTAAAACCTTCAAGAATTTTTATATAGATATCACTATCTAGTGATCCATACAAGTAAGTTGTGACAACATCCATAAGATGTATCTCTAAATTTTTAGAGACTGCTAAGCTGATTAAGTATCTAAAGGTTATTGCATCCATAACAGGGGAGTATGTTTCCTCATAATCAATCCTTGACCTTTGTGAAAAACCTTGAGCTATAAGTCTAGCTTTATACCTTGTAACTTCATTTTTCTCATTTCGTTTTCGTACAAAAACCCATTTATACCCTACAGGCTTTACGGCCATTGGAGTAATAACAATAGGTCTAAAGACCTTTCGTTTGTTAAGTGGATCTAATTCAGTTTGCATAGCTCCTTTCCATTTATCCTAATCATGTCTATTTTGACAGTCACTAACTAATTTTAGTTCGGGATCATCATCTCAACTCAATGCGCCACTTGCTACGGAATAAGAAAATATTTCATCAATACCTTCCATTTTATCTCGATTCCATAGTGTGACCATAGTTAATTGACATTTCTTTGTTATTTTCATCCAAATTCTTCTCATGAGAGGTTTTGGTATTTAGCGTTGCATCAAGATCATTTACTTATTGTCAACCTTCTTTTCATGAGTTTTCTTCTTTGAGGATTTTTATCCTTGAAACCGATTGATTTTCCTCGTTTCAAACGTCTCTGAGATTCATGAGCCATTATGTTATCTATTTGCTTATTTGGAATCTCAACTCGAGCTGGAGCATTAGCAGCTGGTATATGAGATTTAGCAACTCTGTTTGTATCAATAAATGAATCAGGCAATTGATTTGCAATTTCTTGCAGGTGTATTATCTTTTGAACCCCTGTCTCATATTGTTTAGTTACTGGATCAAGATACAATAATGAAGAAACATACCATGAGACATCATTTTCTTGTTTTTTTTTTCTCCCCCTAATGCTGGGAAAACTCGCTCGTTAAAGTGACAATCAGCAAACATGCTGTAAATACATCACCCGTTAAAGGTTCAAGATATCTTATGATGGAAGCTTATTCATATCCAACATATATTCCCAACTTTCTTTGAGCACCCATTTTTGTGCGTTGTGGTGGTGCAATAGGGACATACACAGCACACCCAAAAATTCTAAGGTGGGAAATTTTTGGCTCATTGCCAGAAACAAGTTATAAGGGAGAGTATTTAAGATTTGCACTTGGTCTCACACGAATTAGTGATCCAGCATGAAGAATTGCATGACCCCAAATAGACACAGGGAGTTTTGTCCTTATTATTAATGGTCTAGCTATTAGTTGTAGACCTTTGATTAACAACTCAGCTAAGCCATTTTGTGTGTGTACATGAGCAACAGGGTGTTCAACAATAATTCCTACAGACATGCAATAATCATTAAAAGCATGTGATGTGAATTCACCAGTATTATCAAGTCTCACCTTTTTAATAGTATAATCAGAAAAATATGCTCGTAATTTGATAATTTATGCAAGAAATTTCACAAATGCTACATTACGAGTTGATAACAAATAGACATGAGACCATCTACTTGACGCGTCTATCAAAACCATAAAATATCTAAATGGTCCACATGGTGGATGAATTGGCCCACATATATCTTCTTGAATTTTCTCAAGAAACAAAGGTGATTCCTTTTCAATTTTCACAGGCGAAGGCCTTGTAATTAATTTCCCAAGAGAACAAGATGTACACAAAGGAATTTTATTCGATTGTGGGATCTTCTGATATTTCAATGGATGCCTATGAGCGTTTTCAATTATTTTTCTCATCATTGTAGATCCTGGATGACCTAATCTATCATGCCATAAGTTAAGTGTTTCAGGATCATAAATTTTTTTTAACTGTCATATATGCCTGAGTCATATTAATATGTGTATAATGTAAACCAGGCTAAAGCATTGGCAATTTTTCTAATATCTGATCTTTGCTTACGATATGCAAATATTTTTCATTATCAACAGTTTTGACTGAGTATCATATCCGTTATGATATATGTTTTTGAAACTCGATAGATTTCTTGTTGATTTTGGGGAAAATAAAGCTTTTTTTATTATAAGTTTTGTACCATTTGGTAATGCTAAATTAGCTTTTTCCACTCCTTTTATCAGGTCTGTAGGGCCTGATATTGTATTAACAATTTCTTTTATTGGTTTAAGTTTATAAAAATATTTCTTAGATCTAATAATAGTGTATGGCTCCACTATCCGCTATACATATATCTGCTTCATTTGTTTGATCTTGCGCTCCAGTGATGTTCATTTTAATCTTGAAAGTATAAAGAAAAATAATAAGTGAATAATGACGATATTGTTATATTTTAACAAGAACTTTATTTAATCGAAAGAAAACATTACATGAAGAAAAATACATAATTTAAGATAAGAAAACACTTAATTGTTGCATATAACTATTGTGGTCAAGCAACATGTGTTTCAGAGTTCTATGCAAAGTCTGCAGTGTTCAACTCAATGTTGAGATTATCAAAATTATCAACATGGTTCACTTCCTTCTCTTTCCTTTTAAGAGTGGCTTGGTATAGTTCACATAAATGTGGAGTTGTGCGATAAACCTTTGACCAGTGGTTTGTGCTACCACATCTAAAACAGGAAGTGTCATTGTTTTCGGACCTATCAGCTTCATTCCCTTTGTGTTGGTTAGAATTGTTATTTTGTGGAGTGTGGTAATTGATTGTTCTTTGATTTCTACCATGGCCATATCCACGTCCATGACTATAAAAGTTACCTCGGTAATTATTATTACCCTTGAAAGAATGGTTGCGACCATTAAGGTAACTTTTACCAAAAGAACCACGACCACGACCTCGTCCCTACTTTCTTCCAGAGTTTTTAGTAGCAACATTTACTTCTGGAATTGCTAATGATCTGGTGGGACGAGCTTGATGATTTTTCATCAAAAGCTCATTATTTTTTTCTGCTACGATGAGAAATGAATTTAAATCAGAATACTGTAGGAACCTCTGAAGTTAAGAGGCTGATGCAACCAAAAGATACCAAAACAACCAAGTCTTCTAACATGCACTTTGGAACAAAGGTGAACTAGCTTCGAAAGTTTTACACACTCAAGAAAAATGCTAAGTGTAAAATCTTCTGAAGCCAAAGTTCAGAAGAAACTGCTGCGGAAGCTTTACACTGAACTCGGAAAATATTCCAAGTGTAAAATCTTCCGAAGCCAAAGACTCAACTCTTCCTAAGGTAAAAGATGAAGTCTTCCGTAGCTCTCAAGACAAAGTCTTCCGAAGCTGTTTAAAGACAAGACTGATTTTCCTCAGAAGAGAGAGAAAAGATACCTTTTCCATCAACTTTATCATAAAGTAACCTATTTTTCGCTGCATGCTCTGGTAGTTCACCTGCTATCACTAGTTGGTGAAACTTCCATACTTTATGATAAAGTAGATAAGGTCTTCGCTTGCAAGTTTCTCCTTTTGTTCCTTTTGGCTTTTTGTAATAGGAAAGTCAGTGAGCTATGGCATGTCATAGTCACTAGTCAAAAGGCAATCTGTCTTTTGATTTTAGATTGATCTTGTTATCTACACTAGTCACTTCCAACTGTCTTTTTGCATATTGACGGTTGTAGGATGTAGTATAAATAGTCTTCAGTTCTTATACTTAACTTATACTTGTACAACACTTGCAATAGAACTAGAGAAGCAATATATAACTTCCTTGAAAACTTTATATTGTGCTCTTGTTCTTTTTTTACTTGTGTTTATCTTGTACCTTCAGAAAAGGTTCACAGTTCCCTATTTGAATTGTTAAGTGATCTTAAGATCCTTCTAACTGTGTTAACTAAGTGCAAGCTTAAGTACCCTTTAACCGGTCCTGCATTTGGTATCAGAGCATTCCAGGCTCTTGATTGTAAGATCTCACCATCTTCTAATCCTCTTAGTTACACACACCACTTAACACTTCAAATGGCAGCTATCTCCAAAGCTGATATGTAAACTGGAACCATGACAAAGTCCCCACTGATCACTCCTGAGGATTTTGACACTTGGTGTCAAAGAATGGAAGGCTTTATCAAGTCTCAAGATTCCAAGATGTGGGAGTCTATTGTCAATGGACCTCATGTACCATGCACCTCTTCAACTGCTGCTGGTGGTGGCATGATACCAAAGGAGAGGGCTGACTTTTCTGATGAAGACTGGAAAAGAATTGACATTGATCAGAAAGCCATGGCAGCTCTCCAAACTGCTCTTCCAAACTCCATCTACAGAGGTTTCAAGAAGTGCAAGACCGCTAAACAGCTATGAGATGCACTGAAACTAATGTATGAGGGTTCAAATAAAGCCAAGGAGAACAAGAAGGATATCCTGAAGCAGCAGTTTGAAAATTTCACCTTCAAGACAGGTGAAACCATGACTCAACAATACTTCAGGTATGTTGAGATTATGGATACTCTGGCTGATGTTAGGGTAACTATTGAGAACAGGGATATTGTTAGGAAGTTCATGTCCTCTCTTTCAAGACAATGGATACACTACTATGTGGTCATTAAGAGGACTGAAATATCAAGACCCTTACTCTCACTGAGTTGTACGGGATACTCAGTGGATACCAGATGGAGATGAATATGTAAAATTCATCTGGTAGCTCCAACACTCACCAGAGTTCAGCCCTTCATGTGGTTGAAAGGGATAGCAGGGAACCACGGCATCATCTCATCCGCTACCCTGAAACCTCACAAAAGGGTCCTTTCATCACCTTCCCAGAGACACCTAGAGAGAGCTACATCCAAGGAAGTCCCTTCCAAGAGACAAGTTCTTCTCAAGCTTTTGTCTCCACTGATGAAAGTACAGGCAACTTTCTTTTCACTCTTGAAGACCTGGACTGTATCCATCCAGATGATCTGGAGTACATGGAGATAGTCCAGCAAATGGCTCTTCTCACTCACAGAGCCCAGAAGTTCTACAAGAGGACGGGAAGAAGGTTTCCTAGCAATGCTGCCAGTGGCAAGTTTGGGCTGGACAAGAGCAAAGTCAAGTGTTACAACTGTAACCAGATGGGACACTTTGCTAGAGAATGCAAGGCACCTAAGTCAAATGGTGGCCAAGCTTCATCCAGGCCAAACTACACTGAAGGAGGGAACCAAAATGAGAAGCCAAGACAGCAAGCTGCAGTGGCTGTTAAAGAAGGAGGCTTTGACTGGAGCTTTCAAGCTGAAGATGCATCTCCAAACCAAGCACTCATGGCTGATCATGATGAAGCCAAGGTACTTGAACATCTTTGCTCTCCTGAATGTATTGCTAAAGTAAATAGATACAGGTCCTACAACTTGGAAATGAGATCTGATATTGAGTCTTTAAATATTTTAAAAGCTGATTTTAAAAGAGCTAAAATGACTATAAACTTAAGATAGAAGATCTAGAGAAAATAGTTTTAACTCTTAAATATAAGCAGACAAACTACAGGACTCAAATTAAGGATCTCATTACCAAGTTGACTGAATGCCAGGCTGAGCTTGTGATCAGCAAAGCCAGGGCAGAAAAATGTGTTCTTGAAGAAGTGACCTTCAAGAACATGATATCCTCATCTCTGCATCCAAAAGTGTGTTATCAGAATAAGCAGGGACTGGGATCTAGTGAGAAAGCTCATCCACACACTCTACTATCAGTCAGATCTCCTAGGTCTGGAACTGGTCATGATGAGCTGCCATCCATAGACCCAAGTGATGAAGAGGATGAAGAGGAGAAGGTGAGGGATGACTTTAAGATGAGTGAAGAGAGTCAATCCAAAAAGAGTCACCATGCTCCTAAGGAGGAAAAAGAAGCTGGTTTGAGCAAAACCAAGAGAAAGAACTTGATCAGAAGAGCAAAGAGAAGATCAAGAAAAGCTCAAGAGATCAAGACCACCATTGATCCCAAACAGAAATAAGTATTTATCTCTGCAGGGTTCAAGGTGATGAAAGCTGAAGATCCTGTCAAGAATTCTAGTACCAAGAGTTCTACTTCAGCTTCAACTCACTCCAGCAATAACAAGAAGACTGGTCAGCTGTGTGTCACTGCTACACAGCTTGAACCATCTATTTCAACAAGCAAGCTTCACCCTAAGAAGCCTGCTGCATCATCTGAAAAGATGGAGAAAGAAGAGGATAGTGTTCAAGCTCAGTCTTCTTTGGGAAAGAAGACTCTCAGAAGGAAAGAATTGGATTGTGTTATGTGTGGTAGTACTTCACATCTGGCTAAGGATTGTTAATACAATCCCAAGAGTACTATCCATATGATCAAGAAGAAAACTTTTGAGAAGAAGAAGAAACAAACAACTTCGGAAGGAAAATATGTTTCCTTCAGAAGCTCCAAAATGAAGAAGAAGGCAAGTAGGAAATTGCCTTCGGAAGAAAAGTTGGTCTCGGAAGAAAGGAATGCTTCCGAAGCACTAAAGCTTGCTACAGTGAAAGAAAGAGCTTCCGAAGGATCCGTCTCCAAAGCTTCCGAAGCTACAAAAGATTTCGAAGTAGTGAAGGTCAAGCCCAATCTTCCAAAGGTGGTGTGGAAGATGAAGGAAGACCTTGAGACTGAAAGCTCCTCTTCAGCAACAGCAAATGATCCTCAAAGCCTGAACATAGGATCACTTACTGTTTCATTGCCTTCATCTGAACTTTATAAGCCCAAGACTAATGAGGCTTGGGTTTCCAAATGTAACTAAATCATCTCTTTTATGCAGGGACAGCCAAAGGCAAACAGAAATGTGTGGATCATTAATAGTGGCTGCTCCAGGCACATGACGGGCAATGAGTCCCTACTTTAAAACTTTGAAAGAATTGATGGAGGACCAGTTGCTTTTGGAGGATATGCAGGAGGTTAAATTGATGAAGAAGTTTATATTAAACAACCACCTGGCTTTGCAGACCCAGATCATCCTGATTATGTCTGCAAGCTTGATAAAGCCCTTTATGGACTGCATCAAGCTCCAAGAAAGTGGTATGAGACACTATCAACATACCTCTGTCAACATGGATACAAAAGAGGTACTATTGATAGGACTCTCTTCATCAAAGAAACAGGAAATGACACATTGCTAGTTCAGATATATGTGGATGACATCATCTTTGGTTCAACTAATCCAAAGCTCTGCAAAGACTTTGAGATGCTGATGAAGAATAGATTTAAAATGAGTGCCATCGGGGAACTCAATTTCTTTCTAGAAATTCAAGTGAAGCAGGTTGAAGATGACATCTTCATCAATCAGTCAAAGTATGTATAGGACATACTTACAAGATTCAAGATGACTGACTGTAAGGTTGTAAAGACACCCATAGCCAGAAACCACTCCCTTGGTCCTGATCTTGAGGGGGAGTGTGTTGATGAACATCTCTACAGGGCTATGATTGGGTCATTTATGTATCTTACTGCTAGCAGGCCTGATATCATGTTTGCCACATGCATATGTTCAAGATATCAAGCCAACCCCAAGATGTCACACCTAATCACTGTCAAAAGAATCCTTAGATATCTCAAAAGTGCTCCAAATCTAGGCCTTTGGTATCCAAAGAATTCAAACTTCAATTTGTATGCCTATACAGATAGTGATTATGGTGGCTGCAACATGACTGCAAAGTCCACATCTGGGGGGTCAGTTCCTGGGTGGAAGGATAGTCTCTTGGCAATGCAAGAAGCAATCCTGTGTGTCTGCATCAACTGCTGAAGCTGAATACATTGCTGCTGCCAGCTGCTGTGCTCAAGTGCTTTGGATTCAGAATCAGATGCTAGACTATGGGTTCAATTTCAAAGAGACTCCCATCCACATAGACAACAACAGTGCCATCTCTATTACAGAGAATCCTGTGCAGCACTCAAGGACCAAACACATCAACATCAGGTGTCATCTGATTAGGGATAATTTTGAAAAAGGATTGATAAATTAATCAAAGTTAACACAAATGAACAATATGCCGATCTATTCACAAAAGCTTTTGATGAACAGAGATTTAAATATCTTGTATTAGCTATTGGGATGATTAACTTTGAGTAAATTTTTCTTAATAACTTAATCAATATTATTTCTTAAAACTGTGTGTCCTAGGTTGTCTATTAGATCACTTCATAAGCCCAGTTTTCTTTGGAAGAAAAATGAACTTTTAGAATGATATCTCTTAGAATGATAAAAATTTACCTTCGGAAGAAGCAAAAGTTGCATTTGGAAGAAGTTTATGTCTAAATCGTTTAAACTGCTTATCTAAGATTTACCTTCGGAAGAAATTCTTGAAGTATCTTCCGAAGCTTAAATTTTGGTATAAGTAAGTGAATGCTTTTTAGGAACAAATTTCTTCCGAAAGCAATTTAGTCTCGGAAGACTCATTTATTTCTTCCGAAGCCAAAATTTTCAAAACTCTTTGAAATATCTTCCGAAGCAAAATTGCTTTCAGAAGCTTTGATTGCATAGCTTCCAAAACCAAAATTGTCTTCGGAAGTTTTTTCTACTTCCAAGAAAACTAACTTTTTGGCACCTTTTTCAGAAGTAGGACCCAATTGCGGATTTCAAAGTTTATCTTTTTGTCATAACTTTGTCTCAAATCCAGAGTATATCTTTCCAAATGGTTCTATTTCATCTCACTTCTCTCATTGTTCCTTAACCTAAAATTACCCCCAAATTTCTTCTTCTTCTCTCCTTCACTACCAAGCTTCTTTAAATGGCCAATCTTGATCGTCGTAACGACCCTGATTTCACGATGCACCTACACAGGCAACACAATCAAGTTGCTCTGTTAAACCCTGAGAAGGATCCAAGCTTCTCAAACGTGTGTAGGTATCTTTCTTTGTCTCACTACTTCACCTCCCTTACAATTGATCCTCCTCTCTATGAGGATCAGTTGCTTGAGTTCTGGCGGACCTGTCAAGAGGTCACCATGGACGGGGAGAAGGCACTGTCTGTCACAGTGCAGGGGAGGATAGTTTTCATCACTACAACCATTATCAACACCCATCTTCAGCTGGATGATGAAGCAGGTGAACTGTCTTTCCCAAAAACTGCTGTCAACCAATCCTTTGAGCAGATGAGATATGAAAGTGACTTCTCAGTCAAGACCTTCAGGAAGGGGAAGGTCTCATTCTAATGGAAATACCTCCTCCATGTCGTCATTCACAGCTTATCCAACAAACATGGAGGATGGGACCAGATTCTAGAAGACCTCTCCTTCATTGTCCATGGGATGGTTCAAGGGGTCAAATTCAGGTACTCTCAGTTTGTATTTACAAATTTACTAGCGAATTTGGATTCCTTAGAATATTACATGTTCCCCCGGTATGTTCAACACATTCTCAACTATGAATTGGGACCATGGTTGAGGGGAACAGGTAATGTTCTTAAACTTGCACACATGAGGCCCGGCATTTTCAAGATATTGAAAAAGCCAACTGTTGGGTTCTCCTGGGTAGAAACAGCCCTTGTCCCAAAAATGTTTGAGCTCATTGCTCAGGGTGACATCCTAGCTGCACCATCTAGTGATGAACAAACACCATCTACTTCTCAACCACCATGAAGGCCAACAATTACCCTCACCTACAATAGAAAATCCAAACGAACCCCTGCACTTGCTATTGAGCATATGCAGGCCCCCATATCACAACCCACACAGGAGGAAGTGGACACTCGAGCTCCCACTTCCCTGAGGAGCAAACCACTCCCATTTTTCAAACAATCAGTGCTGAGGTTCCTCATGCTCAGCCTGATGAGCTCACACTTCCACAAACAGCCTTAAGCCATCACTCTGAGTCTCAACACTCTAGTGATCAACCTTTAGGGGAAAGCTACCATCCCCAGCCTCTTAATCTTAACCAACCCATTCCCAGCCTTGACTTCTATTCTGATGAAGATTTAGGTTTCAGTGAGTATCATGACTCTCCCTCTCTACCCATACTCAAGGGGAGATGAGTACTCCTGCTTCACCCATGTCTAGCACACATCAGACACCCCAAACTGAGGTGGATCTTCCTGTGATTGTCCAAGAGATCCATGTGGAAGAGGCTCTCACTGTTGCTAGTGATTACATCCTTAAGACCTCAACCATGGCAACCCAGCCTCTTGACACTGTCATTGGGCAGGGGAAATCCAGCAGCCAAGAACCCTTGCTGGTGGTGAAGGAGCAGACCTCGGTTCACCTCCTTCATCCCCCAATGATTCTTCAACTGAAGATGAGGGGAGTCTGAAACTCAGGGTGCACCAACTTGAAGACATCTGCATCCAACTGGTTTCACAGATAGCTCACTTTGAATCACAGGTAACTATCTTGCAAAGGACGGTCCATGACCAGCAACTTGAGATCACCGATCTCAAGGGCCAGTTAGCTGAGAGACCTATAGGACAAACTCATCCAGGTCCACAAGAACCTGTGGATGTTATGGATCACTTCCCCAGCTCACCTATGCATGAGGGTGATGCTACCAAAAAAGGGGAGGAAGTTCTGACAGCCACGGAACCTGGGAGTTCTTCCTCAAGTATGGACATACAGGACTCACCATCCTATCTTGCAGTTGTCCATGCTCAGCAACCTCTTTTAGACAGTGATTTGGAACTGCTCATTCAATAACTGTTTGAGGATGGAGTACCAAGAGCAATGTCTGCCCCATCTGAGAACCCAATCTAGGGTTGGGGGTATGACAATGATAGAAAAGCTCTTGTGATCTCTAGAGCTCAGGGTCAACAAGAAATTCTCAACATCTCCACCCTGAGTTTCTATGAGAGTATAAACTTAGTAGATCTGGCACTTGTCAACCCAAGCAATAACAGACAAGCTGTCAGATTAGCCAATCAAATTCAAGACTGGGTGCTGGCAGAATTCAAAAGGAGAACTGCATTATATAGACAGAGGCTAGCAGTTGAAGCCTTTGGTCAACCGGATGTTAAGGTAGACCCCAAGATTAGCTTCAAAGGGAAAGCCTTAACTGAAGGCCCAGAGGCTGAGACTGTGAACCTTGAGACAAGATCTCCTCCAGCACCCCATACCCTCAGTGAGGCACCAGCTGGTGATGGTGCTTCACAACCTCTCTCTGGCCAGAGCTTGACTGCTGAATCAAGCAATGAAGGCCAAAGCTCTCCTCAGACTGAGTCATCAAGCTCTGTAATTAACAGAGGCAAAAGGAAGATGACTTCTGAAGAGATTAAAGAAGAAAGAGAGAGGGGAAGAGGAAGCTGAGGGGAGAGAGTTCAAGTGGTTCCCCAGGATTCATGCAAGCTGCAATTCTGACTGCCCCTGTACCAAACACTCAAGAAGATGAATTAAGGGCAGCCAGGCTCAACTATCTGGGGACCAGGAACTACAACATAGATGAACTCATCTCTCTCCCCTTAGAGGAGTTAAATGAACTGGCTGACATTGAATTGTCAAGGAGAGGAAGGAAGCAGAGGATGCAACCTTGACCCTCAACACAAGGAAGAAATGAGGAGAAAAAGGCTTTACAAGAACATTCCTGTCATCTCCCCAGTTCAAGAAAGTCCTGAGTTAAAGACTGTGGCTGCTGAACAACCTCAGGTAGTTGATGAAGAAGAAAGATTAAAAATGATCAACTACCTGAGTGCCACAGGTCTCTATCAGGCACCTGCACTCCTTCCCTTGCCTTATGATTATATATTATTTGAATACGATAAGCAGCTAGAAGAGCAAGCCAAGAAAGAAAGGCAAGCTGCAAAGATGAGGCAAAGGGAAGAAGTTGCAAAATCAAGAGCCATCATCCAGAAAAGTCAGAAAAATTCTGCAGACAGGCAGAGGATGATGAGCTTCTTGAAGCTGTATGGGTTCTCCGGAAGGAGGCTTGGTCCCATGTCTCTATCCACAATGGATGAGCACATAAGGGTGATCAAGCAGAAGATAAAAAGGGAGAGCTTGTGGACCTTCATTCATCATCAAGTCAAGCTCAACCTGAAGTTGAGGTAAAGGTGGAACCTACAGAGACAACACCACCTGCACCTGAAGATGCACAACAGCCAACTTCATCTTCTAACCCACAGCAGGGTTCTCCTCCCTCTCCTTCTGAAACTGGGAGAGAGGAGATCCCAACTAAGAGGGAATCCACTAAAGAACCTGGTACTAAAGACCAACCCTCTCAGTTAAAATCATCAGGGAGGAAAAAGAGGATGGCTAAAAGAAGATTATCTTCAAAAAGAAAAGAAGAAAGGCATCCTCCTCCCAACCTCAGGATGAGTCAGAACATCCTGAGGAAGTGCATGAAGAGGACTCTAAACCAACTCCTATCATAGTAGAGCCTCTCTCTGTTAGAAGACAAATTCTGTCCTGGATTTTTGCTGAAGATCCAGACAGATGGTATGTCACTAGAGATCAGGGAGAACAACATGTCTACTTCACAAGTGACATGCTTGAACTCCCTTTGCATGATCTTTATGACATGAGAAGGTACTTCATGAGTCTGAAGAATCCAGATCTACTGATGAAGAAAGGAATTCTGAAGATCCTCATATGGACTATCCCAGTCTGAAGAACCTCTATGTTTTGGTAGCATCAGACTAGGGGGAGTTTGTAGGAACCTTTAAAGTTAAGAGGCTGATGCAACCAAAGATACCAAAACAACCACGTCTTCTAACATGCACTTTGGAACAAAGGTGAACTAGCTTCGGAAGTTTTACACACTCAAGAAAAATGCTAAGTGTAAAATCTTCCGAAGCCAAAGTTCAGAAGAAACTACTGCGGAAGCTTACACTGAACTTGGAAAATATTCCAAGTGTAAAATCTTCCGAAGCCAAAGACTCAACTCTTCCGAAGGTAAAAGATGAAGTCTTCCGTAGCTCTCAAGACAAAGTCTTCCGAAGCTGTTTAAAGACAAGACTGATTTTCCTCAGAAGAGAGAGAAAAGATACCTTTTCCATCAATTTTATCATAAAGTAACCTACTTTCCGCTGCATGCTCTGGTAGTTCACCTGCTATCACTAGTTGGTGAAACTTCCATACTTTATGATAAAGTAGATAAGGTCTTCGCCTGCAAGTTTCTCCTTTTGTTCCTTTTGGCTTTTTGTAATAGAAAAAGTCAGTGAGCTATGGCATATCATAGTCACTAGTCAAAAGACAATCTGCCTTTTGACTTTAGATTGATCTTGTTGTCTAGATTAGTCACTTCCAACTGTCTTTTTGCATATTGACGGTTGTAGGATGTAGTATAAATAGTCTCCGGTTCTTACACTTAACTTATACTTGTACAACACTTGTAATAGAACTAGAGAAGGAATATACAACTTCCTTGAAAACTTTATCTTGTGCTCTTGTACTTGTTTTACTTGTGTTTATCTTGTATCTTCAAAAAAGGTTCACAGTTTTCTATTTGAATTATTAAATGATCTTAAGATCTCCTAAGTGTGTTAACTAAGTGCAAGCTTAAGTACCCTTTAAACCGGTCCTGCAAATACCTTTTTAACTTTGAAACCTATATTTTGTTGCAAGTTTCTATTTGATGCATGAATGTTGAAAAGTTTTCTCCAACATATCTTAACGGTAACATTTTGTACGCAAAATCTGAGGGTCGAGTATAGTCTGAACCAAAGCAAGGTTGTGCTCGTTTACCTTTGAAATCTTGAACCTAAGATTGTTCCATTCATCTCTAGCAGTGGGAAGTAGAACTTCACTTTGGTGATCCAAATCGGCTTTTTAAATCTTTTCGTAAATGTACGGAACTTCACAATTTGAATATTCAAACTGTAACGTTTCATCAATATGCTTATGCAAAAGACATCAGCTTTCTCTTTATCTTGTTTCGAGCAAGCATTTCCCTCTTGTATAGTTTCTAAGACACCCATGGATTTAAGATGTCTTTTACATGAGCCGTCCACGGCATATAGTTTTCTCCACTGATATTAAGAGCTGGAATTCGATTTTCTTAATGTTTGACATTTTTGTTTGTTAAACAAGAATTAAGCAAATAGTAAGATAATTATTAGAATCCATATATATCAATAAGCATTGCGATACAATAAAGGTAGAGCTATAAACAAATAGAGAAATAAGAAAAGTTTAAATTCTTCAGGTGGTAGTTCAGCAATGGGGATAAGAATTAAAATGAGTATTATGGTTACCAGAACTAAAACCGGGTGTATCATCTTTGAAAAATTACCTTGGATAAACTTGAAAAAAGAGATAATCTGCTTATTGTAAAAGAAATAGATTGATAGTGGTCAATTTATAGTTTAAATTATAACCGTTTGTAACGGCTATGTAATTGTTCACAACGGCTATATAATCGTCGTGTATGTATATATAGACAGTAATTTAAATAAAATAAATAAGTAAGATTATGTTATAAAAACATGAATTTAGTTATTAAAACAAAGAGAATAAGAACGACAAGTTAGGATAAAAATAAGACGTTAGTACGAATAAATGTTAATAAACATAATCAAAATGTTAGTTGTATAAAGTTAGATGACATAAAAGGAAATGTTAGTTGTATAACTAATGATTTTAGTAAAAGTTAGATGCATAAGTAAATGTTAGTTGCATAAGTAAAAGTTAGATGCATAAATAATAGGTTAGATGCATAAGTAAAAGTTAGTTAACATAAAATAAAATGTTAGTTGCATAATTAAAAGTTAGATGCATAAATAAAATTAGTTTGTTAGTAGTCTCATGGTTATTAAGATGTCCATAATAAGATCTTTTTTATGTTTACTTTAGTTATCTTAGTTATCTTCTCAATAAGATATTATATATTATTATTTAATGAAGCCCTTACCTTGATTAATGAATGACTTTGTGCTTTATTGATCTTCTTGATTAGAGTTTAAGAGCTCTCATGCTGATAACGTGTATAATATCACAATCATTAACACAAGATATTGTTATAACCTTAAGAACTTTAAAGAGAATTACAAGAGCAAGAAGAAGAGAAACCTATAACTTATGAAAGTATATACAAGAGGTGTATTTTCTTCTCTACATTGAAGTGGTATTTATATTACAAAGATCAATCATTTTGGTAGACAAGTAAACTATTTGGTAGATAAGTAGCATAGTAAACTTATCTACAAGTTTAACAAAGAGTTCATCTACTTGCTATGATAATAATTCATAATAGTATAGTAATTCTAGCCCACAATATTCATTTTTTCCTGTTTATTTCATTATGCCGCAATTATCATAATTTTAGCTCGATAAGATTATTTCCCCTTTATTTTCTTTTACAATATGATTGTATTATTACATACTTAAAACTTAAATATCATATTATAATTTTTAAATATTTAATGCTAAGTATATATTTTATTTTTGCTAATTAAACACATGTGATACACGAGTTTATAAATTCTATTTAGTTTGACTAATAAACTTGTAAACATGAAACATTTAGCCATTCTTAGAAAAACACGACCCATTTAGCCATTCTACATTAGGGTTTTGGATGGGTTTGAGGTTAACTGAAATCTAACTCCAGCCATTCTACATTAGGGTTTTGGATGGGTTTGAGGTTAACTGAAGTATAACTCCAGTTACTCTTACGTTCTTTCCGTTCTCCAAATCATCAATTAGTAATCGATAATCATCCTATAATTTTTTTCAATCAGGTTAAGAGTTGAGGTCTAAGGACGCAAGGAACCGAATGTTAGGTCCATTCTTTATATATATATTAATTACGTTTTTAGCATCTATTTTTTTATTCCTTCCATGTTTTTGTCACTCATATCCTAAGATTTAAGATAATGCAAGTTTTGGCTGAATGTAATATACTTTAATATGCCTTTTTTTTAAGATATGAAGCGATTACGAGAGATGAAAAACCATGGGTTATTCTCAACAAAACAAATAAGATAAAGTTAATATTGAAGCTCGTTGAATATGATGGTGTGATGATTATTATTTTTAGAGCATTGAACCAATATGAGATTGGTGAATGGAGCTTGATAAAGGCCCACAATTAATATGTTAAATCTGCTAATATGGGTCACGTGAAATTTGAAGATTGGAAATCAAAATATTGTTTGGGCATCTCTAATTACTTGAAGGGCCAAGCCCATGACCATGCTTTTGTGGCATTAGGGTCGGACTTTGGACTTTGGAGATTAAGCCTTAAGAATTTCGAAGGCTATAAGAACATATATTTTTTCTTGTTTTTGAGTGACCTCACGATTGGCGGAGGAATCAACGATTGGAGTCGGTATCGAATGTAGGGTCTGGTGTTTCTGCCGGTACAATCATGTCAAATCATGTCTCCACCCCGCCTCTCGGTTGTTCCTTTTTTTTCTCCATCCCACATCATTACCGATTAGCACATACATCCTAATGTTCCCGCATTTTGGAAGGTGCCTCGTGAGTCGTGAGTGGTACGGTGTACCCGCTGGTACCGTCATGCCACATCACTGCCACTTCAACCGTCATAAGCTTCATCTCGAAAGTATAAAAACCAACCTAAAAGAGTAAGTTAGTAACTAAAATTAAGTCAACTAGAAAAGTCAATCAACCTTACATTTAAACTAACAGATTCAAAAAAGGAAAAACTAGCAGATATTCATTCAAATATAAAAAATTATCTCATATATGACCATGGGATAAAAAAAATATATAAAAGAACAAGAAAGTTGCCAACTAAACAAAAAGCATCGGTCAAAAAAGTTATGGGTCAAAACTATAATTTTGTAAAAAAATATAAAAGGTATGAAATCATTACGAAATCTTTTTAAGGACTAAGCCCTCTAGAATTAAAAATCTTAACTAGTATTTACAATTACTAATGTACAAGTTTTAAATTAAGTGTTCTCATGACCGGTTCGGATTAGACTTGTCGATGGTCAGACATGGCACCTAGTTGGTCTGGCTCAGTAGCGAATCTAAAAGACACGTTCATGGGTAACGTAAAAAAACTTTTTACCGTGCGTTTTTTATAAATAAAATAAAAAAAACATGATAATAAAGAAGTTAAACAAATACCTAATAGATCTCAAAACTCTCTATTTCGATTTTTCATAGCTTGAAAACAAAGCATTCAACACAATTATATTAAAAATTGAACATCATAAACCCTAAATCCTTAATTTCATAGTCTAATAGAGTATGAATTATTACATTAAGTGAACAAGTCGGGAAGGAGGGTGGTCCGGTGGCCGGTAAAAAAGGTAGGCAGTGGCGCAATCCCGCAGGTGAGCTAATGCTTGCTATTGTTGAGTTGTAGGGCGCTGCTGCTCGGTCTTCCATTTTCTATGTTTTATATTTTTTTAGGCTTATTATTATATTGAATAATGAGTAATGGGTAATAGATATTTTGGGTTTTTATGTTATTGGGTAATGGACTAATGTATTACTAATATATCAATGGCATAATGGGTATTCAATATTTGGTTTAAGCCCAAACTTTATAAAATGTATTGGTTTTTTATAAATTATTAGTTTTTTAAAATTTTCTATGAGTTGTTGAGTTAAAAAAATAGGGGAAACCTAATTTTATTTCAGAGGTAACATAAGCCATAACTTTTCTTATGTTTTTTTTACATAAACCATAAAAAAAATTTACACTACCCCTAATAAGTTGAGGGGTAGCGGAGGCTAACTCTCATCAACACATATATCCGCCCCTGGTTTGCTAAGCCTCTTTGAACCATCCCATTTAAACATACCGCTTACCGATTTAACTAGTGAACCAGGAAAATAGGCCGTGTAGTTGGACTAGATTTCAATTTTTCTTTAAAAATCTTATTTACTTGTTAGTTTAATACTTCATGCTTTGTTGTTAAACTAGGCTCATTTGTAAACGAACTGAGCCTGACCCACTTGCTAATCAAACTGTTTATTTAAAAAAAGTAATTTTGTTATTTTCTTAAACATATATATGAAAACAAAATATAATATTTTTTTATACTTATGTGTATGCATTGAAAAATATACGATATTGGTATTTGATGGACTATGATCATTTTTCATCTTTTTATACTTAGTTTTCTTTAGAAAAATTCAAAATAATCATATGTTTATGATCTATTTTAAAATATGTTATAATATTGGTTTACAATTTATATAAATTATAATTTAAGCTTTAACTTAAACGAGCGATTCCACGAGCACGCCAACGAACCAGCTAATGAGCGAGGACTAGCTGAGTCAACCTTGGCTTGGTCTCGGCTCATTTACAAATCAAGCTGAGCCGGCTCGGCTTGTATATAAACAAGCCGATTTCAAACAAGTTATTTTTGAGTAAATATTATGCGAGACACGAGCCGTAAACTTTTTCTACATCCATAACAACTCATTCTATATCCAGTGAGGTTTTACAAACATGATACAAGTTTTTTTAAGTTAATCACCTAAACACAAAATCATGTTAAAATCAATACAGTATTTTGGTATATAACAAAGTCAGACAGAGTCTATATCAATCAATAGAAAATGGTCCCCGATGCTTTGTGCTTCTGTCCAGCTTGTTACGAATTTTGGCATCATCTTCAATATAGATTGAATTAAGTGGTCATAATTTTGACACTCACTAGTGTTTCAAACCTAGTGTTGAAGATCTATTCAAATCCTCACCATTTCAAGTAAAGCCGAATCAAAATTTCGTACTAGAATCGAAGCTTAGTAGGTTCGGTAGAATCACCATCCTTAACCTAGTATTTTTGGACCAGAAACAAATAGATGATAAGCCAAGTAGGTTCGGTAGAATATCTATCCTTAACCGACTAATATGGACAAGAAACAAGTAAATGATAAATGAAGTATGATTGATATAATCACCATCCTTAACCTAGTATTTTAGATGCCAACCTTTTGTCACCCATTCTTAGCTCTCGCATGCGCATACACACATATAGAGAGCGATTTCAATTCTAGGTGAAAAAAAATCCTACGAAGTGATGGTATGATTGCGCATCATGTGTTTTAATCACGCAACATTTGAATAATAATAAAAAAGAGGTTCAAATACAAAGTGTATTTTGCTACAAAATGTGAGAAGACACAATGAGTCAAATAAAGTCACAAAAAATTATATCTCACAATCTAAATCGAATTTCAAAAAAGTAATTTCGAGCTTTTGTTCCCCTAGCCGTCCTCAATAAGAAAAAATAAACAAAAAATAAAAAAATTAAAAAAATTAACATTTTTTTATTGTGTCATTTATGAAAGACACAATGACGTCATTGTGTCATAAAAGACACAATGAAATTTTTTTATTTTTATTTTATTTTTTTTCTGAAAAAGGACGACTAGAGGAACAGAGACTCAGAAGAACTTTTTTGAAATTCGATTTAGATTGTGAGATATAATTTTTTTGTGACTTTTTTAGTCTCATTGTGTTTTCTCACACTTTGAAGTAAAAATACATTTTGTAGAATAACCTCACCCTAATAATAATACTCAAAGATGAAGGATGTATATATAATAACACTCATGATACATACATACATAATTACTCACACATTATATGCAAGTACAACATCATTTAAAACAAAGTTGTTCTTGTAAATACATACCAATACTATACTCAAATTAAACGTAATAGAAAGTTTGAATTTTTGGTATATGCTTTTTTTATAATTAAATATTTGAAAGCTATTTGAGTTTAAAATAATGATGGAACCAAATAAAAAGTTAATAATGGTCTTTTTCTTTGTTTTCGTTCTGCTTATACTAACGCTTAATCTAGGTCATCGATCCGTTTTTATCAAAAGTCCAAATTCACTCATACACTTCTCATGAAAAAGAAATTATTCTATTTGATATAACTCTTATAGATGTGTACCCGCTTTTGTACCTGTAAATGTGTATTCATTTTTTTATGATGATAAATGATTAAATGAAATCATTGATACTAGCTCATTTTTAATTTTTTATATGATCCTAGCTCAATATATGGAAACCAGTTGAACTAAGTTCAATCGTATTCGAACAAAATTCAATCTCAAACTTTCAACTCGATTATGTTTTTTGACTCGGGTTTGAGCTCAAGTTTTCTCGAGCTCGAGCTAACTCTAGTTTGGATCAACTTATAAACAACCATAATAACCCTAGATTTCGCTCACAAATTAGTTTTTTGTTTCTGTTTTTAAACTCTATTTAAGATATAGTTTAATTTTCTTTTAGAATTTATTTTTTTATTGAGAACTTGTGTATACAATATAGAATATGCTTTCATACTCAAAGACAAAAAAAAGCACTTTAATTAAAAAAATAATAATACTTAATAAAGTTTATATAGATAAAAGAAACATAACAAAACCATATATTAAATTTATATTAAAAATTATATTATTTTAAATAAAACTAAATTATTAAACTTACATAAAAGAAAAGAGAGAAGAAAAAAAAGTAAAGTTTATAAGCCACATTTTACAATCTGGGATTACCAATTAAACCCGCGACCACTTTCATTTCCATTGCTAAACCGGGATTTTTAGCCACAAATATGTTAGTTTTAAGAAACAAAAAATATATGCTACACCTTTATATATATACTAGCTTTGGTTACCCGTGTATTACACGGAAGTGTAAAAAGTTAATTATTAAATAGCATAAAAATAAAAATAAAATCAAGTGTGTTATATATTAAATAAGACATGGTAACTTTTGATTATAAGGTCAAAAATGAGTAAAAACATACTTGTAAACTACATTTGTAGTAGCGTTAGTAAATTTACACTCATTATCTAAAGCTAAAAGCTTCAATTCATTTTTACTCTTAACTTGTGACAAGATGCCATAAAACTGATCATGCGTAAAAATAGGCTCTTTCAAGTATAATCCGACACTTGACAGAGATTGACCTTAACTTTTGTTTATTGTCATAGTGAAATATACAGTCAAAGAAAACTGTTTTCTTTTAGACTTAAAGGAATACTTTTGACGGGTCAAATCGTGAACTAGATATTGAGTGGGTGTGAGGATATTAGTATGAAGAAATTAAGATTTTAATAATATACACTGAAAAGTTATGTGCAATAATTAGATCAATTTCGAATTATTTTGATACTGTAATCAAATATAGAGATATAGTATTGAATCGGGTTTGATCGCGCTATAAATGTTCATAATATCTCTGATTAGTTGTTGATTATTATTTGTTTAATATTAACTTTAGTAAACCCGTGTATTATACAGGTTGAAAAAATACAATATTAAATATAATAAATTTTATGAAGTATAAAATGATAATCTAAAATAAGATATGATTAAAATTACATATGAGTAATAACTATAAGTAATAAAATAAGGATATCAATTTTTAAACTTTCTTTCCAAAAAACAATTTTTTAAACAAACCGTATTAAATGTTATTTTTTAAATTTTTTTTATTATAATAGTTTATAAAAAAATTTACTTTTTAAAAATACCAATTTAAAATATTTTATATTTTAAAAAAAGTTAGATGTTTTAGAATTTTTTTAATTGTATAAAAAATTGTTTTCTAGAAATAACTTTAATAAAAAGACATCTTTCTTAATTTATTAAAAAAATTAATCTAAAAAATAAATAAAATTATTTAGTATTTTTTAATTTAGGTAATTATTTAAGAGGAAAGAGAGACGGAAAAAATAAATTTAGGGGGCCTAGAAATGTGCTAAGTATCCCCTAAGTTACTTTTTTAGTATTATATATAGATATGGATCAAATGAGAACTCACTTATTTTGTGAGAAATTTAGAAACCAATATGAGGCACACATTTTTAAGGGCAAAATGGTAAATAATGATAACATAACAAAAAAAATTATAAAACAAAAAATTAACATAAAAAAAAAAAGTAAAATGACGAAAAATTTTCCCTTGTTTCTCTCTTTCATAAAAAAAATAAAAAATTATAAAAAAACTTTTTTTTTTTATGAATGTCATTTTACACATATGTAATACCTGAAAATACACATGTGTAAAACAAGATTTACACATGTGTAAATAACGGTTGGACAATTTTTTTTTTTAAAATATATCAATATGGTACGCGTTGGATCGATAAAAAATACTGAAATTAATGGTGAAATTTTTTTGAAAAAATAATATCGAAAAAAAGTTATGAACATTTAAAAAAAATAGAAATAACATGTGACTTAAATGTGTGGCTCATATTGGTTCCTAAAGTTCTCGCGAAAAAACCTAGTTCTCAGATAACCCTACCATATATATATATATATATATATATATATATATATATATTATATATATTATATATATATATATATATATATATATATATATATATATATATAAATATATAAACATCTAATCTTAGTTTTGAGATCCAATCAATCGTATTTTGTTAAGTGAGGAAAATAAATTCTTAAATAAATAAGTGATGGTGCAATAATACTCTTAGTGGATAAGTGTGTAACCATTTTATTAGTCGTGTCACAACGTCATAGCTTAAAGTAATAATATAAAACTCAAAGTTATTTGTGGACATATATCAAAAGACTTAAGTCATTATCTCATTAGTCATTTCTATGCTTTGATATTTGAATGAAAATGAAAATTAAATATACATGAAACTTATTAGGAAACTAATTCAAACTATTTAAGGTAAAGACGATTACTAACTGATTTGAAATATGACCCTTCATGTGTTATCATCTGATACTAGTTTAGAAACACGTATTGTACACGGGTTGAATTAAAATAG
Organism: Flaveria sonorensis; assembly: GCA_025506505.1. Classification (NCBI taxonomy): domain Eukaryota; kingdom Viridiplantae; phylum Streptophyta; class Magnoliopsida; order Asterales; family Asteraceae; genus Flaveria; species Flaveria sonorensis. The sequence goes on along the minus strand of CM046439.1, from coordinate 44,191,481 downwards.
CAAATTAATAGTTACCACTTAATACTAAAAATTATATTATAGTTTTAGATAAATATGATTCGAATTACGTATAATCAACTACCTTTAGTAATAATGTAATAACAACATTTTTTAAATTTTCAATTTTTAACAAAACTTTTGTTAAAAAAACGATTTTAAAAATTCCAATTTTTTTAAATTGTTTTTTAAATGTCATTTTAGAAAAAAGTTCTATGTGTTAAAAAAATCATATGTACTTATATTTAAAGAAATTATATTTTATAATAAAATATATTTTATAATTTGAAAAGAATATAAATAAGATTTTTAGCATTTTATATGATAATTAAATGGTTAATTTTTTATGCTTGTGGCATGTTGTATGGAGCGTGTGAGAAGATACATGTGATAATGATGGTGTGCGAAGATGTCATGTGGCAAAATATTATTTTGCTTTATTAGTTAAGATTTAGATTATCCTACATGTGTGAATTCTTAGATTATGTATCGAGTATGGAGATTATATGTTAAATTTTATGTTCAACTGAGTGTTAAACACTTAGGTTGTTTGTCGAATGTTTGTTGTTGCCACAACCGCGTCTAGGATGTTAGGTGTTACTTTTTTTGCCACCTACATGTTACAAATGTTTATATTACGGAGAATCGTGTCTAGCTTGCTAGCTCATGTCTTGTTTTTTATTGTTGACATTTGTTTTGAATTTGCTTGCAAATAATCACACAAAAAGATGTGTGTTTGTGTTTTTATGAGTGCGATACGCGAGTCAAAGTACTAGAATGATTGTCCTATTTAAATACAAGTGTAATAGTATCTTAGCAATCAATCAAGAGTTGAATTTCTACTTTATCTCATAGCTTAATCACCAAGAAAAACATACCCACGAGCACTATATGAGTCTTGATTAAATGGTTAATGACGTTTTTCCTTACAACAAGGAAAACACACTTGTTTGCTTCTCAATTTGCTGGTCACTTTTGTTATTAAACAAACTAAACTTTTAGCTTAGTTTGTCATTTGACAATGATCTTTTTCAAGAATATGTTTTATAGAAGTCATTTTATTCCCTTTTTTACAATCTTAGGGTTATAAACATTTATTGTTTTATAAAACCTTTTAAGAGGGATATTGTAATCTTTTATAACTTCAATAGTCTTGAAATTGGTTGTCTTATACATGCAGTTGTTAAATGAATTGAATTCTTTGTTTTACTTTGATATTGAAAAACAGTCCAAAGCTTAGATGGTTGATGCAAGTCAAACTTCAACATTAACAGTGGTGAATTAGTAGTTGTTCGTTGGATGATTAATACATGATAGGTTACAGTATCAACCATGGATCTCTCGTTCTAGGTAGACTTCATAGATTGAAGCAGTAGCTTGGCGATTGATCCATGACATCAAATGTGATATCGATAGATTTGTGCAATCGAGTTCCATCCTTTTGTTAAGGTAATTAGTTCAGAGATTTCATTAGATATACAAGTAATTTAAATAGCAATTAACTCACATTATTATGTCTTTATCCTAATCAAAATAATACCATTTTAATTATGCATGTGTGCATAACACTATTTAGGATAAAAGATAATTGCTCACCAACTCTTAAACATTATCCCTAAACACATGATCACATTAAAATTCGTATTCTATTGAATATGTTTATAACATTTACATATTTAATTATATGGTTTCAGATACCAAATTTTAAAGTAAATTGACATTCTTTTAAGAATGTTTATGGTAGGTTGGACATGAACCTTATGCCACCAGGATCGCATCAATGGCTCCACTTGGATTAATAAAGGTGTCATTATCTGCTTAGGTAAGGTATATATTAGGATTGCACTAGTGACAATGACATAACAGGTTTTTAGATACTCATTACTCATATAAGAATAAATATTGATCTAAAGAAAATTACATCATATAATACAAGTAACTTTTATATCAGATTAACTTATTTGCAAAGTAATTTACATTTTCCATAGTTAAGTCATGGATTATAAAGAAAGATAAAAATAGTGGCTGGAATGTGAATGTGAAATTATATGAAAATTTATATGTTATAAGAAAAACCGTGTGACGAATACGTGAGATGTTTCTAGTTTTGGTCCTAGTGGTTATGTTTTTTGTCTTCTCAAAACCAGATTGAGGCTGTGGCTGTAGCAGGAAAGTTTACATGTTATAAGAAAACTCTAATGGTCAACTCATACATACATAAACAAAAGGTGTTTAAATATCATAGGTATGCATAGTAGGAGGTTAGATTAAAAAATAATTTAATCTAAGAATGATTTTTCGTCACTCCTACATGGGGTCAAACGAACGTCGGTTTAACTTATGGCAGTAATGTAGGTAAGGGAGACAGAGGAGGCAACCAAAATGGGTTGTTCGGTTGGATTGGATCCATTTCTAAAAAATGTTGGAAGAAATAATAATTCTAAAGCAGGTTACGAGGGTGTGGTATATATTGAAGAGGGTGAAAATATTAAATATACGGTAATATTATTTAAAAAAATTTTTTTTTTTGAAAATGTTATTGCACCCATAAAAATCTCTATAGAATCAAGCCACATTCGTGGACCATGCTGGTGTTCCACGCCTCTACGTCGCCATATCATCTTCACCGTTAGCCTTCACGCTACCACATTCGTGGGCCAAAACCATTATAAATGCAACCTCAGGGTCTGATATATCAAAAAAAAATATTTTGAACTAAAAAGATTAAACGACATAAACCACTGTAGCCAAAATAGTAACTTACTCTAGTTTATTTATTCTCTATTTTAAGCACTTAATTAAATGTTACGTCATGACCTACCTACTTAACACGTAAATGCATGACGACTAATGACTCTATGTAGTTGTGCTGTTTTAATTTTGTGAATATTTAGATGATGAAGAATGCTAATATTTATTAGTTAATAGAATATTGCAAGAGAAAAATATAAAATTATATTATCCCTTTTATTATTAAAATAGCACGTCTACAAGTTGTAAAAACTATACAAAGTATTTTTGACAGTCGCTAGATTTATATACAGCTAAGCACTAAATAAACAAACTTATGCCTATACCTGAGTTAATATGAGCACTCTCTCAAGAAATATAACAGCTTCATGTTGTTAATTACACGGAGACGCAAATGAGCGTCTGTTGATCCACTTCATTTGTTTTTTCTTTTTTCTTTGTACGCGTTTTCTGACTGTTACATAAGATAGTTTTAGATTTTAACTTGAAAATGCCAATTGGCTTTCTATGTTGTTTCCTGGGTTCGAACCCCACGCAAACATCTTTTAAAAAAGTTTAAAATAAACAAGGGCTTGTTAACTATTAAATAGTTGAAGTTTGGACACATAAATAATTTATATTTTGGTAATGTGACATTAACATTTTTGTACAAAAATAAATATATAATCATACTTAGATCAATTTAAAAGTTAGCAAGTTATTATTTAATATATACTAATTAGCAACTTAAGGTTGCTTTGGTTGTTGTACTGTGTGCACCAAATGTTGTACATATCTTTTGTTTTTTGTTTAATTTTTTTTATTATAAACTCAATACTTTTACATTTTTTACAATTTAATCTCTATAACTTTTTATTTTCAACTTTGATCCCAGACTTTTCATCTTTTATAAATTTTCCGTTTTACATATCGGTCTAGATTTTGAGAGTTTACATGGTGTAACGTGCGGGAGTGCTTCAACGTTATTACGCTAATTTTTTCCCGTTTAACGAACCTGTTGCAACATGCGAGTCCTAGATCGACTATGGCTTTTACTGTTTTTACGTTTCACGTGCGTGGCTCGTTGTTTTTACGTCTACTTTCCATTTGTTTTTCTTTTTTAATTTTTAAGTATTTTAATGTGAGTCTTTTCGGTGTTGGCGTCGCAGTCGTTGATTGTAATGTGACATTGGTGTTACTTGGCACAGTTTTACGCCCCCTGTCGCAACGTGGGGAGCTTAATACTAGTTATTTTCGAAAAGTTAAAATGTACTTTTTTTTAAGATAAGTTGAGTGATTTTAATATACAAAGTTGGTCAAGCGACCTTTTACATGTAACTTTTGTGAGCTAAGGCACTCTATATATCAAATTTAAGTTAAGTGATTTTTTAAAAATAAATTTAACCAAATGTCTTTTAATAAATTTTCTTTTTTTTTTCCATCTTGGTTTTTACGCGCTGTAATGAACCGAATAGATACTGACACAATCCTTCTTGCATCCCCGTCGTAGCATGCGGGTTGAACCGCACTACTTCTTTGCTTGAGCAAGGTAAGTCTGTCGTGAAAAGCAGGCCTAATTCCCTACTTTATTTGTAAAAAAAAGAGTGAAATGCTATTTTTGTCCCTGACATTTCGTTGAATTTGTCATTTCAATTCAAAAACTTTTTTTTGGCATTTCCATCCACTACACTAATACCATTAAAACCTCCGTTAAATATGAGAGTATTTTAGACTTTTTCAACACTCTAATTATCCAATTAAAAAATTAACCAAATAATATTCAATTAAAACTAAAAAACACATGAAACGACTAGTAAGACCGGACGCTTCGATTTGAAAGCTACGATTAACCCTAATCCATATTGTTCGATTGAGGTCTACTATAGGATTTCAATTAAGCTTCAAGTTTTGTTCGAACATATACTATTGTTCGATTGAGGTCTGCTGTTGTCACATTTTATTTTATTGAGGTCTGTTTTCGTCATGTTTGAACAAATGTGACACTAGTAGGCCTCAATCAAACAAAGCATGGCAAGAGCAAACCTCAATCAAACAACATGACAACAACAGAGCTCAATCCCACAACAAAATCAATCGAACAACGGTAACCATTCGAACAAAACGTGAAAATTAATTGAAATCCCACATCATACCTCACTCGAATAACATGGACTAGAGTTAATCGAAACTTTTAAATCGAAGTACCCGGTCTCACTGGTTGTTTCATGTGATTTTAGTTTTAATTGAATATTAATTGGTTAATTTGTTTTAATTGGATAATTAGGGTGTTGAAAAAACTAAAATACCCTTATATTTAACGGGGATTTTAACTGTGTCACTGAAATAGATGAAAATAACAATATATGACAAACTACTCTGATTAAAATCATAAAAAATAATTTTGAATTAAAATTACAAATTTAACAAATCGTCTACTCAAAAACAAAAGAAAAGCCAAATGATCGGAGGAACGTGTGGGATAGGTGATGGCAAATGGGATTAGTAGACTTCCAATATTTCTCTCTCCCAAATGGATCCAATATCCTTGTAAGATTCTCACTCCAATTTGGTTGGGATTCTTCTTTTGTTGTTGGCTTTGAGAAAAAAATATGCAAGAATAATATTTTAGTTTCATAAAAAAACCATTTTTTATAAATGTTGTATTGTGCAAGTGCTTAAATTTTGGACAACATGTAATGTTTAATTTTCTAAAATTAAAATATATAGTTTTTTAGAAATTTCATGGAGTTATTTAACACCATCAAAATTGCTTCACACACCATGGAGTTATTATGACATATATATTTCGTCAAGTAATTGATAAAACATACATTTTTGACAACCGCTTGGCACGTAATTATACTTTTAGTGATTTAAACGAATGTTTTTTGGTTTAATAGTTTATTATCTTTGATTTATCTAAAATTAATTATTAAAATTTACTAATTTATAAAAAGTTTTCTTTTATTTTTGAAGTTGATTACAGCTTAGTTAATTGCTTGTAAAAATTTTATGGGTCTCACAAATAGCTTTTTCAGACACAAACCTTATGCTGCTTTATTTGTATAAAAAATGCCTCGGAGTAATTCAAAAGATTTTCGCATTAAACCCGGAATTTGGTTGTAAATCTAAAAATAAGGATAATATATACTTTCACTATTTATTATAGAATAAATATAGGTATAATTCTAATCCATTCTCACGAGAATGGGCCATGGGACCTAATTCTTCTAGATATTAGCTAAATCACCAAAGTTCATCCTTCTCTCTCAAAATGTACTTCTTTCGGCATCGAATCAATTTTTTTTTAAAATTGGATATTGTAGTGGGTGATTATTGACAAGAGGGTTAAACTCGTTTGGTTTACACTTTAGGGGAACCCGCCCATGGCAGGGGCGGGTTCTGGTGCTCGGTCAAAGGTCTCCGAAAGGGCTGTCGGGGTTGTCACATCCTTTACAAAACCCGCCCCTGCCATGGGCGGGTTTTTTGTGTGTGTGCGCAGTGTGTGCAGTGTTGCATGTGAGTGTGTGTGCGCATGTGAGTGTTGTGTGTGCATGTGAGTTTTGTGTGAGGAGACCGAGAGAGGAACATGTCACATCACTAGAAGAACTCGCCCTTGGCAAGGGCGGGTTCTTCTCCTCTTTTTTTCCACCACATATTTTTTTCCACCACATATTTGACCACAGGCGCTGAGAACCCGCCCATGGCAGAGGCGGGTTCTGTAAAGGATGTGACAACCCATGTTGTGTTCGGGAGAGGTGTTTGACCGAGCCATAGAACCCGCCCCTGCCATGGGCGGGTTCCCCTAAAGTGAAAAGCCTCCGAGAATAACCCCTCTTGTTAACAAATACCCCTTAAAACACCCAATTTTAAAAAAATTCCATTGAATCATAGTTTTATCTGTTAAAATGTATGCTTTTAGTTTTAAATGTGAAAGTTGTTTTTATTTAAATTTAATTATTACTTCTAGTTATATAAATTTATCAGAACTTTATACAAATGCGGACGTGCAATAATTTCAAACATAATATTAACCTAATATGAAATAAACAAGTCACGGTTAGAAGAATTTGTACCTACATTTGTTCTATAATAAATATAATAAATAATGAAAGTATATATTATCCTTATTTTGAGATTTACAACCATCCCCATAAAATAGGACACTGGTCACAAACTCATGTAAAAATAGAAAATAGAATGTTGATGCTCTTAGAGTATTCACAATTCATCCATCATCCCCATTCTTATAATTACATTAAAAATCTTTATTTTTATCTCTTTTTTTCAATTAAATAATATTTTTCATACATTATCATTACATTTTTTCTTTCATCTACTCACAACTACTTTCAAAAATATTAAAAAATTTATGAGGGTTGTACTGTGATTCTCCAAATATAGGAAATCATGGTACAACCACCATAAATTTTATTTTCTTTCACTCATATCCACTAACAACCTTCTACTATAATATAGGACGCTCACTCATATAAAAATAAAAAATGAGCTGTGAATGCTTTTATGAACATTTCTTAGGGGAATCTCGAGAGGTAAATTATTTTTCCAACCCTAACTGTTTTTTAAACATGACTATATTATAATTTATTTTTTATGTTTAATTTAAACTCTAACTACATGACTCTCATATATGAAATATAAAAACGAGAAGAAAGAAAATATTAATATGTGACATTACTTTTAATAAAATGTAAGATAAAAATTAAAATTGAAAGAAGTTGCATATTAAAATAGAATCTGAATTAACATGTCATCAGCACTTGTATGTGAAAATTGATAGAATCTCATTAGTGTAGTATGAAGATGAAACGTCATGAGCATTTGTCCATTAATTTATGACAAATCTACATGATTCTTCTCGTCATCACATTCTCGTGATAGTACGAGAATTTGAAAATATCATAATTTGTGATCATACAGGGAGGTGATATCGTACAGCGATTATAGTTGGTAAATATCTAAATTTGAATTAATCGACTAAAATACTCTCTTAAATATTAATGCTTATATCATTAAATATTATGTTAAATTTAAATAAACTTACTAAAATTACTAAACTATTAACTATACTCGTTTTAGTAAACTCGTGTATTACACGGGTTAAATAAATAAAATATTAAATAGAAATAAAATTTTAATAATTATAAAATGATATTTTAAAATAAAATACGGTTAAACTTCTCTTGCTTTTCTAAAAATAAAAAGACAAAAATTTTGTTTCAAAAAAACCACTAGGTCATTTTTAAAATTTTTCTTATTATAACTCTCACTATTAATTATTTTTGGTTTATAAAATTTTTACTTTGAAAAACACCAATTTTAAAGTATTTTGGAATTTTAAACAAGTTTGATTTTTTGGAAAGGTTTTTTTATTTTATAATATTTGTTTCTTTGTAATATTAAATATAAAGATCTATTTTTTTAATTTGATTAAAAACTATTTTTAATTAAAAAAGAATTAAACAATAAGATTAATAATTAATTTAATTATTTAATAGGAGAGAGAAGTAGAACAATTTTGGTAACGAAGATATGGTGCTGCCACATGTCCTTTTTAGTTAATTTTTATCATAGTTGAAAGATGGTAATATCTGACTCGTTTTGAATTTTGAGTAAAACTTTGAAATAAATAAAGTAAATGTAATATAACTAAAAACCAAAACGGAAAAGCAAAATAAATTCAGAGGTCGCTCTGGCTCGATCGCTCAGTACTTCACGAACAGAGCGAAGCTTATATGCGGGGCAACTTCGTCATTTGCTATAAAGTTTCAATTTATTAAAACTAAAAAATGATTCGTAACAATCATAACAAATGGTGTATGTTAGGCTGAAATAGTTGTAACAAAATGAATATTGTCATATATTGCCTTTTGAAGCGGTTGGTAAACCACTTTATAAAATATCATTTTTAAAAGAAGCATATTTTTTAAAACGGTTAAGAACCGTTTAAAAACACTATCAAAACGGTTCAAAAACACCAAATTCGTTATTGTTTATTAAATTCTAGAACCCTCATTAAAACTACTGAAACTAATCCATAAAAGTTTGTTTAGGACGGGTTCTAAACTACTTTAAATAATATTTTATTAAAAAGAATTTTAGTCGGTTAAACTATCACATCCTCCTCTATTATTTGTCATACTCCCCTTCACTCAAAAACTCAATTTCAAAACTTTTCATAGTTTACCCCGGAAACGAAATTTAGTTTTAGAAAAGTTTTTCTTTTTACTAATTAATTTTCACAAACACTTTTTTATATAACGATATAAAAATATTTTTAAAAAATAAAAAAATTCTATAAATTAATATAATAATTTTTGAAGTTAAAAGAAAAACTTTTAAAATATCTTTTAGACTTGAAAAATAGACCTAAACTAACCTAACTCAACCATTTAAACCATTTAAGATGATTTATTCAATTTGGTTATCCGATTAAACCTGTTAAAATGTTTATTTTTTGGTTTATACGGATAACCGAACAGAATAAGCATGATTTTGTAACGTTAATCGAAGTGAAAACCGAATTTACGATTTGGTTTGATTTTTATGATTACGGATACGATTCGATTTTCGATTATTTTCTGTTTTTGGCTTTTTTTAAACACTCATAACCACTACAAATAAAAATAATAAAAGACTAAAAATATGAAGACTAAAAGTAATAATAAATAGATAAAACTTAAAAAAAATTAGTTTAACGCATTAAAGGGTGATATGGTAAATAAAATACATAAAACAAAAATTTAACTACTTTTACAAGTTAAGGAGAGGGGTTATAACAAAATAAAACAACTTAAGAGGATGTATATATAAATATAGGATCCAGCCAATGCAAAAATAAAATCAAATTTCATATTAATATTCAAAATTCTTATTAAAAAAAATCAATGTTATACAGCTTCTATTAAACTACAATATACCTAAGTTCTATTAAACTATACAAAAATATATATTAACACAAGATTAAGACTCTGTGGGATAAGTTAGCAGTGCAAAATCAGTTATTCTCCCTGGGTTTAGAAGATTGACCGCTAGATGGCCCCTAAGCTTATCAAATACCTTCCAAAAAAAAGCTCGGCATTAGGTTTATTAGTAAGCTTTCAATTTCCTCTTGGGTGATAATAGCTCCTGTTTAAATCTAAAAACAAACAAATAAAAAAATGTAATTTAATATATATATATATATATATATATATATATATATATATATATATATATATATATATATATATATATATATATGACAGAAATAAAATGTTAACTCTTGTTTATTACACCAACCCATTAACTCAACTAGTGGTTCACAACAAATCACGTTGTCACTGTAAGTTAAAGTAAAAGTGGTAAAATTAGTGGTCTACAACGAACATTAAAATTTCTTTTAGAGATATAGCAAGACTTTACTCGAAATGAAAATATTAAAACGATATATTTAATGGTGTAATTTGTATAAAAAAATAACATCATACAGAAAAAGGTAAGAAAGTTTTAAAAAAATGATGAAGTTTTTTTAAAAAGGGTGGAAAGTTTTTTTTTTTTTTTTGGGGGGGGGGGGGGGGATCGTTACATCAGTAGTGTAACGCGGTGTAAAAGTTAGTTACACTGTATAATTATAATGAAAGTGTTCATTACATTAGGGTTAACGTGTTATCGCGATAAACAATTGTTAACAAAAGAACTACATCCTACATACACACACACACACATATATACATATAGTGCAATCGCCAGAGGGTGTAAACAAGTCAAGTCAGCTCGTAACTACTCAGGAACGGATCGATAAAAAACAAAAACGAGTCTAGCCTAAACGAGCTCGAGCCAAGGCCATGGAAAATGCATTAACTGCTACAAATGTGTCAGTTTCGGGTCCCCCAGATACCAGATTGGCGACTAAACTAAAATGTATTAAACAAAGACTGAAGAGTTGGATAAATCAATAACATCTCCAAAGCAAAAAAGGTGGTCTTGATTTAGGATCACTGAATGATATGAATAGCTGTCTACTAGCTAAATGGTGGTGGAGGTATAAAATGGAACCGGATCATTTATGGAGAAAAGTGGTTGATACTTGATAGTATACATGGTAATTCGAACTCCAATCTTCCTATTCTTTGTAAAAAGTCTATTGTTGGACCATGGAGTATGATTGCTAAAATAAATGATTCTCTGCTGGGAAAAAATATAATTCTCAAAAGGCTGATAAAAAGTGAATTGGGTGATGGAACAAACACACTATTTTGGAATGATTTATGGCTGTTAGATGTGGCTTTATGTGATAAATTTCCAGCCCTGTATAAACTGGAGAGAAAGAAAGGATGCCTAGTTGCAGATCGTATTTCATTGATCGATGGCTCGAGAGCATATCGTTGGGAGTGGTTAAAAGATCCAACAAGCATGAATGAAGTTGATGAGCTTACTCTTTTATTATCTTATTTGCAACAGGTGATGGTTCGGGGTGGTGGAGACTCTTGGAAATGGATGGGTGACAGTCATGGTGTTTACTCGGTAAAATCTCTAAGGTTTCTATGAGCTAATCTAGGCTCTAAACAACCAGATTTTGTTCTAAAATGGAGTAAATTGGTTCCGATTAAGGTAAATATATTTGCATGGAGGGCCCAAATAGGTTGTATCCCAACAAAGGATTCGCTAATTCGAAGGTGCTTCCCGGTGGAAACAAAAATATGTCCGTTGTGTCTTCAACTAGAGGAGTTCGGTGGAGCACTTATTCACCTCTTGTCAATTCGCTTTGTTAACATGGAAAATGTTATTGCAATGGTGCAACATTCCCCCAATGATAGTATTTTCGATTGAAGACCTGTTGAAATAATACAAATTCTGCCATCTTGGTAGCTCCAAAAAAGATTGTTCATGCCATCATTCTCACATCATGTTGGTGTTTATGGAAAGAAAGAAATGAAGCCATTTTTAACAAGAAGAAGCCATCAATAAGTAGCATAATTAAGGAGATCAAGTTATGGGGGTTCTTATGGATAAATAATAGATCTAAGCTAGTTGATTGTAATTGGGAGGATTGGTGTAATTTTGTTATTATTTGATTCGATGTTGTACTGGTGGTTTTGCTTCTAGCGTCTTGCTAGAATGTATCTTTTGGTTTAATGAGATCTCGCTGTTCAAAAAAAAAATTGTATACACTTTTCTTCGTCGGCATAACCAATGTTATTTCTAGAACATTAATCACTTAAGCTGTCATTTTTGTCATTTAATTTGTCATTAGCATCACTAAGTTGTCATTATTGTCATTGTTTAAATAATCGACGGCGTGCTATCATGGTTAACAAGTCGTTACTTATGTTCTCACCAACAAATGTATTTAAGTATAAAAGCATTTTTTAACAAATGAAATTCAATTTCTTATATATGACAATTCTTTTGAAATTCTTATTAATTACACGAATCAATTGAATGCCTACATTCACCCGATTACCTTGACAACCTTGAGAAACTTTGAATGCAATTTTATACATTGAGCTAGTACGTGCACGTTTATACATCCAATCTTTTACGATCCACTTGAAAATTAAAATAAACAAGTAAATTATGTAGATGTATGTATATGATGTAAATCAGTTCTATAAGGTGGTAGATTGTAAGTTTGTTAACTTACATTTTGAATATTTTATCTCATATGTATATGTTTAATGATTTGATTATTTAAGAAAAAATCGACAACATTTTTCCTATGCGTATAAAATTCAAACTCGAAAAAAATAGGGGAAATAACTACCAATTATTTTATTATATGTCAACTCCTTAAAATGTATATATATTCTAAATTAGATAAAATATTCAAAAAGTAGTTTTGAAAGGGGCAATCCAAAATTTATATGCTTTCGATAAATTTCCGAGGGGTGTACGTTAAAAGATTATCTTAAATTAATACACACAAACATATATATATAATATATATATTATATATATATATGTATGTTATGGTATGTATATATATATGTATGTATGTATTATAAATATGTATATGGTTGTAATATGCATTATAAATAGGCATAACATCTTTTTAGTATTTGTAAATAACTTCAGAACCGTGAAACGAATCTGAATCCTTAAATTAACAAATTAATGGTCAAAACATTAATAATAATATTTTGACAGTTAAATAATTTAATAATGAGTTTTAACTAATGACCCAAGATTAATGGAGTTTTTTTTTCAATAAGGTGTTGATAGAGATAATTATCTCACTCAATCTCTCTATTTTAGCTTCATATTTCTCTCTAATTTACAAACATCTAGTATCTATCTTCTTTTCTATCAAATCCGAACCGCACTGAATATTTTCTTCTCCTCCAATCACTAAATTATCATTGACATGGTCTTCTGTCTTCACGGTTTCTCGGTGCTAAAAAAATGAAATGTGAAGTCTATTACAGTGTTGCTACTACATTATATGGTGAAGGTCAACGGTCATGTTGCTTATTATTCGATGGGTGCTTTTAATTATATTGTAACATAGAATTATTAAAACAAAACACGTGTTGTGACATTAATTTTTTATCGTTCATATTCTTGGTGTTGGCTTTGCGCACGTGATTAAATGAATTTATTAAAAAAAGGAATTTAGATATCTTTTGATATGGGACAGATACATTGATGTTGAATTTCCGATGATAAATCTTTAAAAATAGAATATATGGACAAAATATGGAGTGATAAAAAAGGGGAAAACCAATTTTAAGTGGTTTTTGTCTTCATTTCCTTAATGAGATGTCATTTTATAATGTAGGGATTATTATGGTTGGTGAAGGTGAACATCAGTTTTGAAAATTTGGACATTTTTTGTTGTAAATTCCATCAAATCATTTTGGTTATTATCTGTTGACTTTTAATTTATAAGTTGAGAAAGGTTTCTCTTTTAGTTTTATGAAAATATGTATTTCATTTTGGCTTTCTTACTTGAAGCACAAAAGAACAAGAATTTACGGGAAGATTGACTAGTGGATCATCAGCGACAACGAGTTCGATCGCATAATGAACTCAAACAATAGAACACATACTAAGAAGAGCAAATGAGTAACTCAAGACATAAACATACATGATTATACATATGTGTGTACGAATAGTCAAATTTACATATGTGTAAATCGTTAATTTTACGTACATGTAAGAAAAGAGCAACCCAAGACATGTATTTTTGTGTGCGTGTATTTGTAAATGAACGTTCCATTTAAGGATTTACATATGTAGAAATAGCGCGCGATTTTTAGAAATAAATTATTATTATGTATTTAACATATACGTAAATTTATTAGTTTGAAAAATGTATGATTAATAAGAATATTTACATATACGTAAATAAATATTTGTCTTATAAAGTTGTTTTACATATATGTAATATGTAATAGCTATTATAAATATTTACATTTAAAAACTAACATGCACATTCAAGATTATATTTTATGGTTAAATATTCATAAAAACATGATCATTTTATTGTAACTGCTTCAAAAGATGAGTTTTTTTTTTTTTTTTTTTTTTTTTTTTTTTTTGTTTCCATCATTTGAGACGGTTTTATCATATTGATTTTCAAGATTATCTTTTAGTCGTCTTTTAAAGTAAACCTCTCAAAGTAATTTTTTTTTCAATTGCTTCAAAAGACCAGTTTGTACCTAGTGGATTTTGTGTGTGAAATGATCAGAAATAGCGTCGAAATGTTTCCACATGATTTATTGCAAGAGAAGCATGCTACAAGTTCCATCAAAAGAGCAAAACGGTGGTCTGTATGACTGTATGGATATGATCGAAAAAACAATATCAAAGTCATTTCACGTAATTCATGGCAAGAGAAAAACATATTATAAGTGTCATGAAGAAATGGTGGTATGTGTTTGATAAAAATAAAAAAAAACAACACAAAAATGATTTTCATGTGATTCAATGCAAGAGAATAATATCACATGCTTTCACACCATATTTTGTTAGTGATATGATCAGGATTGAATATTCGAACATGTCAAAATATTTTTTTACGTCATTGATTACATGAGAAGTATGTCACGATCGAGTTCATTAAAAGAGAAGAACGACGTTATGCATGCGAGAACATTGGTGACATAGAGCTTTGCATTATGAATATCGAACATCATCACCGCCACAAGGTAGAAAGAGAAGTAACGTGATGTGATTGCACACTTTGGTGATATGACAAACATCAAATTGTAATACAATGCGAATGTTGTGTGCCAAACCAAATGTTGGGACATAGTTATTAATAGGGTATGTTGTTGTGTTTGTAGAAAAGGATGAGTACGTGTTCATTAAATCGGCAACATATTCAATATATTGCAATTATATGAAACTTGTTGTTCATTTCAATCGTGTGTATCAAATTTTAAACTTTGTATTAATATACCAAAACTTTTAAGACAATGTGTGAATATAACATGGTGTGTGAAACCAAGGGATTAGTTTTTTGAGCTAAGAAAATAGACAGGATATTTTCCATTCTCGTGTAATATTTTAAAGGTTGGTTTAAAACTAGAAAATTTATTAAAATATCTACGAAAGAAAACGGTGGGGGCATGCCCATCCGTTCATCCAATTATCTCTATACTAATAAATAAAAAATTATATTTATACTAATAAATAAAAATCCTGTGACACGTGTCACTCTTTCTACCTACTTAGCTTTTTTTCCCTCATCTCTCTCATTTTAATTAATGATTTCTATAATTAATTTTAAAAATTGTTTAATATTAAAAAAAGTTAGGTTTGTTCATAAAACATTTTTAAAAATAAAAAAAATTGTTTTTATTAAACATATCTTTAAATAACTATACAATGCTTATATAATACGTATCAAAAACTATATAATAATTTTATAAATATGAAATATGAAAATATTTATTACTAAGAGTATAATCTTACAATTAAACAATAAGTGTAATACATGTGATTTCTAACCTAGTTTATATATATGTTTGGGAATTAATGTATGATAGGCCTCACATCATTGGTCCATATCTAAGAAACACCCAATGTTTTCTATATTTCGTGGGCTTTAGAGGGTATGTGTCATCTTAATCAGGTTCTGATGACCTGTTGTTGGGGTCATGCAAAAACCTAATCAACCTAGGTAGCTAGGGTAAGTAGGGTATCGTATCCACGGGGAGCATGTGGTTAGTGTTACACAATTCGTTTGATTATTTAATTAAGTTACTTAACTAAAACTAAATTATTGAACTACTAATACTATTGCCTCTTGGCTGTGAAAATTGGATTTTGAAATAATTAACAAGTGAACTAGGAAAACAAATTGCAAATAATAAAAATTAATTAAGAAGACAATTATGAGAAATAGTAATCCACCCCGGGATCAAGGGTTGGTTTTCGGTAATTGTTTAGTCCAACTGGTGGAAAATCCTTAACGGGGATTCTATGTGTGTAATGATTAAGTGATATCGATAATCAAGACTTAATAGGTCTTAATACACAATGCCGATTCAATTAGAAACCAAAACTTGCAATCATATAATTTCCGAAAGATTAGATGATATTCAAATCAAAGTTTACCAAAATCATTGTTTAAATAACCAAAACACAAGTTAAACTTATGAAAGAACTTAACAGGTTCTAAAGTTTAATCCCAACAAAGTTAAACATAAACAAAAACCTAATCACACAAAACCTAATGCCCGAAGTAGATCACGAGAAGATTAGCATTCTGGATGATTGTATCTTGTTTTGAGAGTTGGAATGATGAATTTTAGGCCTAGCAACTCCCAAAATTCAAGTCAAATCGATCTAGGTCGAATGGGGGGCAAGTGGTGGCTGAAACATAACAAAAACGCGTTTTATAGGTTTTCAAAATGTGCCCTGGCGTAGGCTACGCTGGCCACCGTAGCCTACGCTAGGGGGCTTTCTGCTGATTTTTTTCTTGGGCTGGCGTAGCCTACGGTGGATACAGTAGGCTACGGTGGAAGCTTTCTGCTGCACTTTAAAACTTTGTTCTTGACCCTTCCAATGCCTTGTTTCACCATGTAAGCTTCCAACTTTATTATTTTACCTACAAAATCACTTCCAACTCATAGTAACTTATTCAACTTAATCACATGCATATAAATGAATAATTAAACGTAATATTTAGCGTTTAGACACTTAAAACACTATTCCAACACACGCGTGTCAGGTTCATCTATCCGTTTTCCAGCCGGGACCACACCCTCAACCTCCTCAGAAGGAAACCCATTGATGGAAAAACCCACTGGCTTAACTTTGAGCATTTTGCTCTGAGACTTGAACCCATGGCCTCCTATTATTTACATGTTATGAGTATCTCACATTAATCAGTTAAGCTAAGGATCATTGGTGGTTAAAACCATATCTATAATTAGTGTTTAACTAGTATTAAGGCCCCCGCGTTACGACGGGAGGTGTAAAACCATGTCAAGTAGCATCAATATTACACCACCATCAACGATCACCAACACCGGAAAAATTGGTATTAAAAGAAATAAAACTGGAAAATTAAAACTAAATGGAAAGTAGTCGTAAAATCATTAAACCCGCACATGAAACGTAAAACATTCAAAACAATAACTAAGTCGATCTAAGACCGCGTGTTGTGACGGGGCCGTTAAACCGGAAAAAATAGGCGTAAAAACGTTAAACCATGCACACGCACACGTTGTGGCGTGCTGGGATTAAGAGTAAGAAAATAATGGGTACACCCCACTAATGCTTAGATACAACCCGTAATACACAAATAAGTTTATAATTAGTAATATTTATAAAATTAATATGTTACATATATAAATAATGTTGAGGGTACAACCTTTAAAGTCTAAAATACAACCACAAATACACCAACCAAATTGATATTAAATTATACCGTTATAAGGCGAAATGGAATGCACGCGAGAGAAGCGACTATGATGCGGGACAGTGTCTTACCGATGACCAAGCCGTGCTATTTAACCATTAAAATATAGCCGTCGAATGAACATTTAAAAAATATTCAAGATATCTTTGGAGAAAATAAAAGGTCAACGAATTCGTTTATTTATAGGAGAGTGGAAAATAGATGAATAATATATTATTTATAATAATATGGTAATAAAATTTGTATTGACATCTAATATACTACTAACACAAATGAAAAGTATGAGGGTATAGAGTTGTAATAAAACAAGTATTTGTTTTAACAAGTTTAAAAAGATTTTGAGATTCACTTGTGTCTTTTAATTATTTTAAAAGGAAGTGTCTTTTGATCGTTATGTCAAATACGTTAGGTTATTGTGTATAATCATCAGGTCATTGTATCGAATATTTTTAATCATTTGTTATACGTATTCAATATTATGTTTTGCGTTTTATCACTTATGTTATTTTTTATCATTGTCTTATATATATTATATAAACTTCTTGTTATCTTATAATTGTGTTTTACAATTAGAAGTACACAATAATTCTATCTCATCGGTGTGTTTTTCAAAATAATAGTGTTTAGAATAACACAATAAAAAACAAAAAACACAATGAAATATTATATATTGTGTTTTACATTTTATATCTTTTATGTTATTTTATCATTGTTCTTTATGTGTTAGATTAATAGTTGTTAATTAATCATTGTGTTACCATTATATTTTTTTAGAATTTATTATTTTAGAAAAACACAAACAGTGTTAAAAAAAACATAAGAACTAATAAAAAGGCACAATTAACTGTGCTAAACGTGCAATGACGACATATTTCATATGAGTTGAAAAAAACATAAAAAAATAATATTTTTATATGACGACACTGTACTCATATAAAAGATAAAAAACACTTGTTTTTATGGTGTAATTTTTTAATATAAAGAATGTCGTATATGATGGTTATGAATGTTTAAAAGTACAACCTAAAAAGTCAACAAAAATAGCTATACCTAAAATACTAATCTAGCAAACTTATTCACTGTAATTTGATCTCAATTATTGATTAAGATAAATAATGGTTGAGATTCCTTCTTATATTTTTTAGATCGAGAATCCTTTTTATTTGAACATTTTTCAAAGTATAAATCTTGATTTTTAGCAACAATCCAGTTTAGTTAATATATCTTATAATCATAACTAAATTAAAAACTCGCTCATAAGAAACTACCAGAACTCAACCATTTGCTTCTTGACCGATTTTTTTTTTCTATTTTTTCAGATATGGTTTAACTAATTGGTTTTCTACGATCATACTAACGAGGGACTTCATAGATTAATTCGACCTATTTTGACAAAAATTCTAGACTGAACCATTAATCACATGCTCAAGAAATGGTAAATCAAACCAGTAGGGTTGGGTAGGTCGGGCAAGTAGGCATGTTTTATAAATTTGACGGTTTAACGGTTCGCTGTTTCAACGTTTTAAACAAACTTTATATAATTCTAATATCCTTAGTATCTATTGAAAAATTAAAGCAATAAAAATGGTTCATGATTATAGTATTCATACGTACATATTCCAAAAATAATAAAAAGTATATAAACAAAAAGGTCGAACATCTGGTTTCAAGTTTCAAATTTCAAATCAAACTATTAAACCGCCAAATTGTAAAGACTAAAAGATAAATAAACTGCTAAAATCTCGAACCAGACAAACTGACTGATTTGCTTTAGTTCGAACTAGACATGGGCAAAAAAACCGGTTCAGGAATCGGTTCGGCCAAAAAAAACAGGAACCAGTTTCAAAGAAAAACCGGTTTGGCCCAAACCGGCCCCGAACCGCCAGTTGTATACCGCTTTGGTAACCCCACACTCAAAACCGGTTTAAAAGTTAAAAACCGGTTAAACCGGTAAGAAAAACCGGTTTGTTAAAAAAACCGGTTTCAAACCGGTCCGAATCGGTTTGACAGGTTCGAGTATTCGGTGAGCCAAACGTTTTGTAACCCGAACCGGTTTGAAAAAAAAAGCCGGTTTGACCCCATCACAAAAAAAAACCGGTTTGGTTTGAACCCGAACGATTTGGGTAAAAAAACCGGTTTGTACACCTTAGTTCCAATGGTCCGAACAGTTAGATGAGTTTCAAGGTTTATAAACATCAACCATACAAGATATTTATTTATTTTAACGGCCAACTGATTAAAGCCCACCAACCATCAGTTCTAAGGAAAACTCGTCACCCGAAGACCCACTGCGGTAAAACCTGGCCCATCAACAATATTTTGTTGCTAGTAGGACTCGAACTCATAACTGCTTTAAAAAAATAAAGATTATCATTCGACTAAATGGTTGGTGGTCCTACAGGATATTTAGTACTCATAAATATTATGTTAAACATATGGTATGTTTTACGTAGAATCTTATATATATATGGAAGCATGCATCACATGGGGAGAATATTTGTCATCCTTCAATAGAACCAATACGATAAATTCACACATCTCGCGATTCTTTCCCGTAGACGCTTTTTGACCCTATATAAACCAACCATACACAATCATTCTGCAACACATCATTACCTCATACATCAACTTCTCATCATCACCGTCATCAATGGCGCTCCGGCGAACCATCGCAAAACGCCTCATCGACGATCAAACTCCGGCGATCGGAGATCTCTTGTCACAAAAAACACTATCCGTCACAAAATCGAACTTCCGTCGCGAAATGTTGACGTCGCCGGAGAAGTCCTCTGCCGCCGCTGACGGCGGAATATTCCGGCGGTTCCTCCAGCGGAGGAAGATCAATCAGTCGTCGACGATGAGTGTTCCGGAGCTGTTTTCGTTTCCGATCGGTGAGAAGCTGAGGGAGAAGATGAATGTTTCTACCGGAGAACGTCTCCGGCTTGACGGACTGAAAATTCCGGCGACGGTGGCTGTAGATTCCGTCGGAATATCCGTTGATGATGCGAGGAAGATCCTGAGGTTTTCGCAGTTGCAGAAGGTGAGATCGGCGGTGAAGCAGATTCCGATGAACTCGATTAGCTACTCTGAGTTTCTCTCCGTCTGCATTGACGCTTGTAGCGATAGTGATCAAGGTGTTGAGTTCTCGAAAATGTTGGATCAAGCCGGTGACGTCATCGTCTTCGGAAACGTTGTGTTCCTCCGTCCCGATCAGGTACAAATTGCTTCATATATCATCGGAATTTCTTAATCGCTATCATACCTACAGATTACGATCTGATTTCATATGATCTAATGATCCTAGGGTTTCGTATTCTCTACATTCAATCAATTGGTTATTCAATTCGATTTCATTATGATTTCCATCGAAATCAAACGATTCTGCTTTTAATTTCACCAGCATTAATCTGGTCTGATCTCGAAACACAGATAATATTCACAAATTTTGTTAGGATTTCACGTAATGTCGTAATCACGTCCCCAATTTCGATAATCTCCAAATTTACAGTTGATTTTGTTCATTATCTGAACGATTTGTAACTGGTTTAAAGTTTTAAACACGTTGTTTCACTGAATTATTGTAACAGTTAGCAGAATCAATGGAGAATTGATCTCACAATCAATAGCCACACCAAATGACCCAAGGAAACAACAGCTTGAAACACTAGAGACGCAAAAGGCTTTGATTGATCGAAAATCTCTATCACAAGTTCGCGTAGAGCTTTACTGTGGCCTTGGTTTTCTAGTTATGCAAACGCTCGCGTTCATGAGGCTTACGTTTTGGGAACTTAGCTGGGACGTGATGGAGCCTATTTGCTTCTTTGTCACGTCGTTTCACTTTGCACTCGCGTACATGTTTTTCATCAAGACGTCGAAAGAGCCCACTTTTGAAGGCTATTTTCAACGTCGGTTCAAGACAAAGCAGAGGAAGCTTATGCAGGCGTATGGGTTTGATCTTCAAAGGTATAACGAGCTTTGCAAGGTTTTTTACCCTACACGCCATAATACAGTCTCGGGTTTTCAAGATTCGAGTCGTGGAGGAAGGTCAAGTATAGTTTTTAGTTAACTTATATAAAGACAGTCGAGTTTCGGATCGGTTTGGTGTGTATATTAAATAGTTCGACGTGGACTTCCTTCCTAGTATAATTCTGAGTATTGGGACTCAACTTATGCTTGTGACATGAGTCATGTTATGGATGGCTCGTTATAGAATCATAATTTTTTATGAGAACAGAAAGCGTCACATAAACAGTAAACGTAAGCAGCTATTAAGCAATTTGTAGTATATAAATAGCTTATGGAAGAAAAAAAGCATGTGTATATAATCCCTTCCACTTTTGTTCCATCCATCTCTTTTTAACCCTACTACAATCTCACAAGTTTTGAAAGGGATAGTTTGATGGTAAATAATATGTTTTTCAATCAAATGATTGTGAGTTCAAATCTTGTAGTGTATAGGTTTATTAATTATTTCCTTGATAATAGTAAATTCCGATCACAATAACTATGTTTCGGTGAAGGCACATCTTCAATTGTCGATTGCATTATAGATGCCATCTAGAGTGCGATCTTGTACCGTCGCCCAAGCATCATGTCGTGGTCTCTTGTATATGTCCAAGCATGCTTGCCATAACCTAACCTTAGATCATCATCTACTATCACATGTTTGTGGATTTTGTTCGATGCACATGTGTAGGGAATATGTTCCTTATAATTTTGTTCGATGCATATCTCATGTGCTCCATGCATATATGCATGTTTAATTGTTTATGAAATTTGATGTATTACACATGTGCATATCTTGTGCTTTTTTGTTTTCGTTACATACTTCACTAATTTTTATTGTGTTTCATATGTTCGTCAAAATATCTACTTTAACGTTTTAGAAGACAGATGAAAGTGATTTAGAAACATGAATAATTAAATAGAAAAAAATAATTAACTATAGAGCACCTTATAGCCTAGAGGTGCAAAAGACCGCTTTTGGGTCCAAACCGTTTGGTTTTGAAACCCGATCAGATCAATCAAACTTACCCAAAAACTGGTTTGGCCCAAACTAACTCGGTTTAGAAACTGATCACCAAAAAAAACTATACCAGATCGATCAAATCGGTTTGATCTCAAATCCGGTTTCAACATATTATATAACTAGTGATTCACCCAAATCGGTTACTAAGTGAAAATACCTAAACTGTTCTGAAACCATTCTAAACAGTTTCACCCAAACTCCTTTCAGACTAGATATGAATACTGTTTCAGTTGGCAACCCTAATTTTTTTTATGAATTTAAAAGTTGTTTGGTAACCTCTATTGAGTTATTAAAAAAATCTGACTGAATAAGAAGTAGACTTTAAACCAGTCAAATTCATGATCCATTAAAAATAACTTTTAATTGAACCAAACACACTTTACCTTTGATTCAAATATATTATTTTAATAAAATCATTAAAAACTACCAAACAACTATACTATAACTTAACCTAAGAGGATGTCCAAAGTGGACTTGGATCCAATGTAATGTAGTTGCCGCGTGGAATGCATAATCTAAATTGCGACATATAGGCCAAACATGTAGGCTAGTGTGCTCCACTACCACTATCCAAGATTGGGCCAGAAAATGTATGGTGTAAGCTTTTGCTAAAACTATGATGCTCTACCCCTAGAAAATATTGATTGTTTATGATCTCTTTTATCTAGTGTCACTTGATTTTATTCTTATCAAAATTGGTACGGGTTTGAGTCTCATTATAAACAATAAGTGGATTATAAGAGTAAATTTTAAAAGGCGTGCGTTCACCGTTAAAAAAAAACGATACATTGATCCATTATCTTCAATGTTTAAATTCATTAGTTAAATTTTCCAGATTATTTTGATAACCTACTTAAGCATAGTGTTTTTTCTTGCGTGTAGTCAGTGTCCAAAAGTGTGTTGATATATCGTGCGATCTTAGAGTGAAACTTAGAGACACATAACACGAGTTTTAGACCAGCAAAATGAACCATATATAAAAAAACGTATAAGGCCAGATAAGTTATGCTCGTTAAAGAGTTGGCAGATAATAAAGACGACCAAAGGTAAAAGCAGAACGCCCAAGGCGGTGTTCTCGGATGACTAGACGACCACATCAACAACCTCCTTCCCATTCTTGCAAAGACTTGGCCTTCCCTTAAACATATGGAAAGGCTTGTTTCCGTAACCAAAGTAATGATATGAATAAAGGAGAGGGTAAGAATCAATATTCGATAACCAGCTGAGTCCATACTTTGGTATTAGATTGCAACAAACTTACAACTTATCATATATTTGTAATTTTTTTATTATTATTATTTATTAAAGAAAATAGAGTTCATCTCACATACATCCATGCTTTGAACGTGTTAAAAAAAATCCCATATTACATTATATTAATTTACTTTCAATAAAGAATTAAATGTAGGTTTTTAATGTATCAAGAATGCACTTCAGCGCTATTCTTTAGTTTTACTTCTCATATCACCAATATTGTCCGTTTATATTAACAAGAAGTTTATGGATTGTTTTTAATTGCCCAGGTGAAAACTTCTTAAGAAATCACTCATCCTAAGATTGTCTCACCTAAACACATTTAACTGTGAAGTTTCCCTCTCATATACGGTCAATGTACGCAAAACGCATTTATGGTATTTGAGGCGGATTAATCTTTATAAAACCAATAACTCTCAAGCCCACAGTTGATGTGAGATTTGCTTAAATACACCTTAACAAATCCCACATCTCTAACTGGGATGATGGAGCAAACCTCATCAAGAATGATGATAATTAAAAGATATGGATGTTAAATCATTTTGGTTCGATTTGGTAACCAGAGTCATGATATGAATAAGGGGAATAGATAATTTTCATTTTTGTTATAGAAAATAGAGCTCATCTCACACACATTGGTGTTTTGTTTGCGTCTAAAGAACCTAATACATGTATGTTAATTTACCTTTAGCAAAGATTGTGGTGTAGCTTTTTAATGTAATAAAAATCCTACTACGCTAGTTTTCTTCTGAATTGAGGTTAACAACTTGATTTTAATATAAACAACCTCATCCTTGACATGAGGAGCCTCGTATTCCCCCTCATGTTGCTCTGGCGGCCTCATTTGTTACTAAAGGGCCGGGACCATGACCATCCTACACTTGAACATATTAAGGGTAAAAACTACCACAAATAAAGTGGACTTGTAATTATGGGCAAGATGGTTATTTTCACTCTGTTGACAAAAAAAAATCTAGAGCTGGCCTGGATCCATTTGCACTAGAAAGATTATGCGTTCACTAATTTTAATGGTTCGAGCTTTTCATTGATTGTGAATATTTTGAATAATTACCAATTGAAAAGGTACAAGAATAAATACTAAAATGCAGAAACTATTCTAGGAAATAAAATAAACAAATGGCTAGTCAAAGGACAAAATAGAAGGAATGATTGAGAGGAGATAAATGATGAAATCTTCGAATTCAATATTTCCCCTCAAGTTGGAGTGCCAAGTAGAAATTTGAGTTGTTTCGAGTCCCTTGGTGAGGAGATCTAGGAGATCTGCAATCTGCATGGTAGTATCAATGGGTTTTGGTTGAATTTCTTTTGAGTCAACTCTTTCACGAACGAAGTAGCAATCCATTTCAACGTGTTTAGTTCTTTCATGGAAGACGGGATTGTTGGCGATGTGGCGGGCTGCTTGGTTATCACAAAACAAGGTGGTCAGTCCGTTCGAAGTAATTTCTAGTTCACTTAGGATCCATCTTAGCCACAAAAACCTCACTAACAGCAGAAGCCATTGATCGGTACTCTGCTTCAACGGAGGAGCGTGAAACAACCGATTTTTTCTTGGTTTTCCAAGAGATTGGTGCTCCTCCAAGTAAAACAAGGTATCCCGTCCGTGACTTTCTGGTAAAGGGGCATCCAAGCAGTCAGAGTCGCTATAGGCGGTGAGGGCACAACCTCCTTCACGAGGAAGGAGAACGCCTTGTCTTGGTGTACCCTTTAGGTATCGTAACACCCTATGTACTGCATCAAGATGGTTTTGTCTGGGATCAACGACAAATTGACTCAGGACATTAACTGAGTAAGCAATGTCCGGTCTGGTGGCCTATAGGTAGAGAAGTCTCCCTACTATACGTCTGTATTGGCTTGCATCAACTTTAGGGGCTTCACTATCCTTGTCTAGTTTGAGGTTTTGCTCCATAAGAAAGGGGCTCGGTCTGCACCTTGCATGCCACAATCTTCCAAGATATCCAAGGTATATTTTCTTTGACTTAGAACGAGGCCTTCGGAGGTGCGTGCTACTCAATGCCAAGGAAGTACTTCAAGTTTCCTAAATCTTTAATGCTGAATTGCTTGTGGAGGCTTTGTTTTGTATCATGGATCTTGGATGAATCATTGCCAACTATAATTACGTCATCCACATAGTTGAGTGCTGCAACAAAACCTCATTTTGTTTGAAACTAAAAAGAGAGTGATCTGCTTTGGATTGCTTGAAACCAAGACTGATGAGGTAAGTTGTGAACTTGTGGTACCAATTGCGGGAGGCTTGTTTCAAGCCATAGAGCGACTTCCTCGGCCTACATACTTTTATCTCACCATCCTTAGAGAAGCCTTGTGGGAGCTTCATGTACACTTCTTCATGCAGGTCTCCATGAAGAAATGCATTGTTGACATCGAGTTGGTGAATCATTCAATTCCTTTTTACGGCGACAGCAAGGAGCATCCTTACCGTGACTATCTTGGCAACCGGTGCAAAGGTGTCATGGTAGTCTACTCCTTCCATTTGCGTAAAGCCTTTAGCAACCAGGCGTGCGTGCCTTGTATCGCTCGACTTCTCCATTTGGCTTGTATTTGATTTTGTAAACCCATTTCGAGTCAATGGCATGCTTCCATCGCGTAGATTTTCAAGGGTCCACGTACCATTTTCTTCAAGGGCTCGAATCTCTTTCACCATGGCTTCCTTCCATTTGTCATCCTCCACAGCTTGGTTGAAATTTCTTGGCTCATCATTGGAACTGATGGCTGCTAGAAGGCTTTATGATTTTTAGAAAATTTGTTATAAGAAACAAAATTAGAGAAAGGATGTACCGTCGAGGAGCCTTGAGGTGGTGCGGGATTGGCGTGGTCAACCGATGGAGGGAGATTAATATCATAATCGATCAAGCGTGCTGGTTGCACCTTGTTTCGTTTCGGCCTGGTTGCGACTAGATCTGGACCTTCATTGTTCTGGTTTGTGGATTCATTTTCAGGATTGTCTTCATTTTGGGCCACTGTCAAATTTTCGTTAGTCAAGCCATGGTTCTCTAGTGAGTGATCTAGAATTGGAATGTCATCATGGGCCACCACTTCCTCTTCTGGCCCATTCCATTTTCTGTCATCCTATTCTCAACTCCATCATCACAGAATGGTGGTTCAAAACATCATGTTCGTCTTTTTCTTGTTCAAGATTATTGAAAAGGAATTTTCTTCATGGAATTTCACATCTCTAGAAACTATAATTTTCTAGTTTCAATATCTAGGATTTTATAACCCTTGGTTTCTTGTAAGTATCCCAAAAAACACACCCGGCTTCCCTCATTTCCAATTGTCGCCTTGTGTCGGTGTCCAGTAATATGTTAAACAACCAAAAACCTTCATAAATTCGTAATCAGGCCTTTGATTATTTAGTAACTCAAAAGGCGTTTTGTGATTAGTGACTATGGACAGAAGGTCGGTTAATGATGTAGGCCGCCGTTAAAAACACACTCACCCCAAAATCTTTTGGGTAGGTTGGCTTCAAACGAAGAGCTCGAGCGACTTCGAGTAGGTGTCGATGCTTTCGTTCCACAACACCCATTTTGCTGGGGGGTGTGTGGACATATGGTTTCAAGCAAAATACCATTTCTTTGTAAAACTATGACTTGTCTTTTGAAAGGAACTCTCCTCCATTGTCACATTGTATCTTCTTAATATCTTTACCAAACTGAGTTTTAACCATTTTATGAAAGAATTTTAACGTGGTACTTGCTTCATGTTTAAATTTCAATAGAAATAGCCAAACACTTCTACTAAAATCGTCCACAATGGTCAAAAAATATCTCGCCCCGGAAGTAGAAGGCGCACGATATCTTCCTCAAATGTCACAATGAATTAAATCAAAACATTCACTTGTTTTTGTGGCATAATTGGAAATGGTTTTCTAGTGAGTTTTGCCTTGGAACAAGAGTCACAAACCTTTTAAAAGAATATTTTAAGAAAATCGATGCCATTGAGTTTCTCATCAGAAGCATGCCCCAACCTTTTGTGCCACATACTACTAGTTGTCAACATAGCTTTTCTTCCGTCATTCATCATCTCCATTCGGTATAGACCGCCTCTCCGTTTACCCGCACCAATCAAGTTCCCTGAGTGAAGTTCTTTAATAATACAAAATTGAAGGAAAAAGGTTACGGAGCATTAGAGGTTCTCAGTTAAACGACCAACCGACAAAAGATACAATTAAAATTAGGAACATAGAGAACGTCTTTTAACTCGAGGCCCTTTAGAGTACAATCACCTCTCCATTTTACGGGGATGGGCGTCACGTTAGGAATAGTGACGGGTTCTTCGCCTTCACTTTCTGTTTTAAATTTTTAGAGTTTTGATTTCATGGATAATGTGCCGGTGGCTCCCGAGTCAATTATCCAATCATCATTGTGGTTCTTTTACCTGCTTGTTGGTCGTACGTGGTGTGTTATCCATGGTGCTATTCTCATATCAGCAAGGTGTTTTATAAGAATTGGTATTGGTCTTTAGTCAAAACCTGGTATAGGACATGGATCTGTCCCGACTTTGTTCTTGGCGAACAGGAAGTTAAGCATTTCCTGTGACCAATCAGCATAATTGTTGTCGGTAAGATTGTCATTGACGTGTATCTGCTTCGGATAATCGGACGGATGGATGTAGAGGGGTGAACTCGCATCCACAACGCCATCATTCTTGGTATTGTTTTCGGTTTCTTTATCACCACCAACCATTCTTGGTATGATAGGTTAATTTTTTGTTAAACCGCTCTGATACCATTATAATTTTAATGGTTCGGCTTTTCATTGATTGTGAATATTTCTGATAATTACCATTGAAAAGGTACAAGAATAAATACTAAATGCAGAAACTATTCTAGGAAATAAAATAAAAAAACATGGCTATCAAAGGGCAAAATAGAAGGAATGATTGAGAGGAGATAATAAGGAAATCTTCGATTCTATACTTGTTGCATTTTCCCCGTTTCCTATTCGTATTTAGAAAGCTTCTATCTTTCATTGTTACTATTCTAGTAAATTGCATACGTAACTCATGTCACTACATGGAATGAAACATATATCGATACACATTGTGAGCTTGTTGTTTAGCTTGCCAGTGTATAATCTGGTATGCAGTGCATCACTAGACTGCTTGGACCATACACTTTTCGATGACAAGGCTCCATGCACAGGCTTGAACGAAATGGAGTCTTGGTTTTTAAGCAAAAATGGAAAGAAATTAAGTGGGGTTTGTTTT